>JAOVVF010000028.1:8765931-8793169 GCA_028565595.1 Duopalatinus emarginatus | reverse complement strand
ATAATGGGTATACACTGTATGGCTGAAAGTATGCAGACACCTGACCTTCACACCCATATGTGGTTCTTCCTCAACCTACTGCATCCAAGCTGGAAGCAAACAGTCATAAAGCATGTCTTGCATGTTGAAGATGAATATACTGTCACTTGTTAACTGTGAGGAAGGAGTGGCATGACCGGAAAGTGGTACATACTACTAGTACTACGCCGCCTCCCATAGAAGACTGAAAGAACCAATCATCAACTCCACATAGCTGAAAGCCACACAGGGGATATGGATAGATTGCAAAGATAGCAAAATACACTATGAGAGGTGAGGAAGGGAGAGGATTCAGTGAGAACCAAAGACATGTAGGTAGATGAGAGGAGTAGAAGAAGAGAAGAGATAAGGATAAAGAAGGTATCACAAGAGATGAAAACAGAGGAGAAAACAGAGGAGAGGAGGACAAGATAAAATACAGAGAAGAGAAAAGGATAAATAAGGGCAAGATGAGAACCAAAGACACAAAGAGGGGGAATGGAAAAGGGGAAGGGGAATGGGAGAATAGGGGAAAGGGAATGGAAATGGGGAAGAGAGGAGGGGAATGTGGAAATGGGGAAGAGAGGAGGGGAATGGGGAAGAGGGGAGGGGAATGGGAGAATGGGGAAAGGGAATGGAAATGGGGAAGAGAGGAGGGGAATGGGGGAATGGGGAAAAGGAAGGGAAATGGGGAAGAGGGGAGGGGAATGGGAGAATGGGGAAAGGTGAGGGGAATGGGAGAAGGGGAGGGGAATGGGGGAATGGGAGAATAAGGGAAGAGGGACTGAAATGGGGAAGAGGGGAATGGGAGAATGGGGGAATGGGGGAAAAGGAAGGGAAATGGGGAAGAGGGGAGGGGAATAGGGGAATGGGAGAATAGGGGAAAGGGAACTGAAATGGGGAAGAGGGGAGGGGAATGGGAGAATGAGGGAATGGGGGGAAAAGGAAGAGGAATGGGGAAAGGCGAGGGGAATGGGAGAAGGGGATAGAGATAGGGAATAGAAAGGGAAAGGCAAATAAGTCTACTTTGTTTACTTTGCAAATTGTTTCAAAGCAGGGAGGACAGTAATGAGAGCACTACGGTGTCAGCTATGATTGTATAGCAGTTAAAACTGAATTTTTAACTGAATTAACTCCAGGAAAGTCAGGACTTAGACTAACTTAGACTCTTGCTTGCACACTCCTACACACACACACACTTTTACACAAGAGTCATTTAGCTGTAATCTCTGCAGTTGTGTGATTTCACTGCAGTTTAGCCATGCTCTGCTGCTTTAAGTAGAGAGAGAATAAAAAGAGTAGATGGAGAAAGCCTCCTGGCTCTGTGACAGAATAAATGGAATTGACTACACGACCCACTCAAAGCACAGTCCATTATTGTAATTGTGTAACATAGCAACTTTTTTTTTTCATTTGCCTGATATGCTTTCTGTAGTTTGGTTAATGTTCGTGTCTTGATTTAGCAATAAAGGTGCTGGATAATAAAATGATTTCTTACTGGACACATGATAATGGTGGTGTGTGTGTGTGTGTGTGTGTGTGTGTGTGTGTGTGTTTTTTTTGTTTTGTTTCAACAGCCATGAAACAATTTATAAAAGAACCCTTTCCACTCACTTTTCCTTATTCCCATGACAAATTCAGCTGTCTTTTTTTTTTAATTATAGACAATAAGAGCAACTACAGATATGGTAACATTTACAAAGGCAGCCTGGTGGATATATTCTTGTTTCTAGAGCTACTCTGTTACTAAAATCTGATCTGATCCTTAAAGATCTCTATCTTATCTCATTTCCTCCAGTATACAAAAAAAAATACACTGAGGTGCCAGACAACAAAAAACAAAAAAAAAACTTGTACAACCTGTAAAAAAACTGTAGCAGCTGGTGATGGCTCCATAATGTTATGAGGTTTGTTTAAATGACATTACGGCATCCCAACATCCCAGTTTACCTAAACACACTATAACCATGAACACTCCAGCTCTGTGCCTTGAACTATAAAAGACTATAAAGTAAATGCTGGACTAAACAAATGTGTTTTCAGCCTGGACTTAAAGACTGAGATTGTGTCTGAGTCCCGAACACTAATTAGAAGGCTGTTCTATGTGTTCGATGTGGGGATCTGCCTCCTGCTGTAGACTTTATAATTCAAGGGATCAGGAAAAAATGCAAACCTATACTCACTTGGGTGCCAAGGATCTATCTGAGGCCATAATCTTCGTTGTTCACACATGGAGGATGAGGCAGAAAAAGACAGTACACTGTCTGACTTGGGGCAGGGGGACAAGATTTTGGTGCAAATCTTTGGGTGAAAGAAGATAGGATATGGCAGGGGGCCTAGACTTGTACTAAGAGTTCAGCAGTGTTAAAATGCTGACTGGTGTCTGTAAAACCTACAGAGAAACTGATTACACAGCTTCTGATTTGCATGAGCCTCCAATGCCTTTGGGGATAATATATCTCATTCATTCTATAAAAATGACTTCTTTATGTTCTCCAGAAATATTATAATACAAAAGTAATTTTTTCATAATTGATTTTTTTTGTCATATGTCAGTGTCTTTTGGAATAAACAGTTAGGATACAGTTAAGGTTCCAGTAATCATGCATGCACCTTTAGGCTCTTGATCAACATTAAGGGTCAGGCTATCACAAAGTGCTCATCATCTAAATAAAAAAAAAAAAAGAAATGAGCAGAATAAAAGGCTAAATCTGCAAAATGTTTTTCCTGCAATACATCCAATAGATACGGCAGCCGTACAATTGTAGTTAAGGAAACCCCAGGTTTGAGCGCTGCAACCAACAACACTTTACTAAAGTGTCCTTGAGCCCAGGTGCTGCAGAAAAAGGGGCTGCCCAGCTCTTTGGGCATGTGTGCTCACTGCCCCCTAGTGTGTGTTTCACTGCACAGATGGGTCAAGAGATTTCACATCTCAGTAAGATAACGAACTGATTCTGTTTATTAAATTAAAGCTGAGAGTGGTAGAAAGACTGAGAGGATTGATGGGTATTTGCTTTACTGTTTAAAATAACCAAGTGCCACCCAGCATTAGTGACAGTGATGTTGACTCTAGCTGCTCTTTCTGTCTTCTTTTCAAAGACCTAAAAAATCTCCATGTGATGGAGATCCTGAAACTAAAAGGGCAGAATGAAGCACTGGTCACGGGTGGCCACACACGATTATGTCTTAAAAGACAGTGACCGAGGAAGAACGAAGCAAGGGAGGGACCATGAAAGAAAGAAAGCTGAGTGATGCCCACAGGGCGCGCTCCCTTGACAGACTGGGACATGGGGGGGAATCAGAGAATGAGAGATTTAGGAACATGTCTGTGGGGATTTGTATTCATTTAGCCACAAGAGCATTATCAAGGCTGGGTGGTGATGTTGGGTGAGGAGGTCTGGGGCATAGTCAGTGTTTTAGATTAGCCCAAACATGCAGAATTAGACTTATTTCCAGGGAGGAGAAATCGTAATGCTACATGTGCCATATTATTAACCTTCACAAGTGTCAGTGCATTATGTATTTACTCATCACATGTCTGCCTTTGTAGATATCTTACCTAGCCACCCTGAGCTTGAATCGGACATGCACATATCTGTTTCCGCACTTGGTAGCACGAAGCCCACCACGAAAACCTCCACACCATCGGACATGAGTGCTAACCCAAGTGTAAAGTACAGCTGCCACTGGAACCTGCCATGGCCACACTCCTGGATGATCAGCTCGTACTGCTGCGCCAGCTCCTCCTCATCTGCTTGCCTCTCACTTTCAAGCTGACTACGGTCCTTAAGGCTGTCTGCTACAGGCTGCCCCAAAGCCACATGTCCATCCCTGTGCCCGGAATCAGAGGGAATTCCTTGGTATTCCCCCTCGTAGATCTCATCTTCGTCATCGTGGCCTTCCGTGGCATCACTGGAACCTTCTTCATCATTAGCGTGATCAGCTGTGTGGTTGCCCCGAGGGTCATAGTATTCACCATCATCTTCATCCTGGAAGCGCTGGTAGGCACGGCTGTGTGAGTACTCATCTGATGCTCGGTCCACCACTGTGTTGACCTTCTTGGCAGTTTGGCGTTTGGCCTCCCTGACCATATCTTTAGCCCCCTTCATAAGGGACATATGGTCCCGGGAGTCTATGTCATCCATGGTAAAAGTGAAATGATGGACTAGTGAGAGGGAAGATGGAGGCTATTACAATTGAAGGGACTGAAACACCTGCGCTCTCATTGGATGGACCTAAAAAAGAAAAGGGAGGATAAGGTTATTATTAAATTAGTGAGAAGTTGGATTGTAGTTGTTTTGTTTAAATGTACTAATTTGAATGTAATGTAATTCAGTTTTACAAAATGTGTACACCCTTAGACAAAAACACAACAACAAATAAGCACTTTTTTAAATTAAATATTAATAGACATGAGCTTTTTTCATATAAATAAGTAATGTGATTGCATTATAAATAGTAAATCATTACATATTAAATTGCAATTCTAAACTTGGTAATTATTGTGGTTGCAGTAGGCAATCAAATTATTGTTATCTGACTGTATTATTATTAGTCTTATTTTTATTTTACCCTTTTTTGGCCAGCTATCATCTTCCGCAGTTTTCGAGATATCAACACTGTTCCAACTCTAAAATGTCAGTCCCACTGATGACAAAAAAAACTTATATCTTTTTTATTGGCCCCATTCATTTTCATAGGGAATCACACCATTTGTTATTTAAAAGGTACATCAATCTGAAATATGGAAACCATTCAAAATCTAAAACGTCCATCCTGTTAATGACACACTGGCTTTTATACAGCTTTTGGATACATGCACTCGTTCATCTGCCACGCCCGTTTTCAACCCCTCTTTTAGTGTTTTAGTTTCTGTGCCTTGCACTTACATATACAGCATGCCTGAAGAATACCTTAAAATAACAACCTGATGAACAATATTACATAAATCCCAGATATTTAGCATAATTTTTAAAAAACTCTATATCTGTTTAATTCAAACACATGCATTTACAGAAGGAAAAATTGTATCTCATGTTATCTTTAAAATGTATCACTGCTATTTCAGTCAAGTGCAGAGCTGAGTGCTCCATGAAGCTGCTGATATTTTTTTGCATATTGCATTAACTGACCACAAAGCTTCATCTGTAAGAAAGTAATGGCAACCAAGGGATTGCTATAGATAAAAGTAGTAATATGATATAGTGTTCCCTGGCAATACACAAGGAGTTTATATATCACAGCACTGTTTAATTCTCAAAGCGGACAAGCTGATTTTCTATAACAGGACACACTACTGTTATTAATATGGACGGACATGAACACAAGCATGGCATCTTTTAATGTGTAAAGACCAAGCTAGGCATTAGGCTGCACAAAATCCAGCATGGCATAAACCGCAGGCAATTAATGAGCAACTCAACACAGGACAAAGTGCATTGAAATCACAGGGATGATACACTAAAATGCCAAAAAAAAAAACAGGTACAAAGTAAAAAACGAACAAATCTGGACTGCAGAATTATGACGTGGTATGGATTCCACTAGCTTGCTGAAATATTCTGTCGGCAATGAACACCCTACTTGCATAACAAAACCCCAAACTCAGATGAGTGTTTCTCATTGTAACCACAATTTGGCGTCTTAAACGTATGTGGAGGTGCATTGTCCTGTTTAAAGAGGCCAAACCCATCAGAATGAATGCAGGACATAAACAAGTGTAACTCATCAGAAAGGAGACACACATAGTGTTCACCTGTTAGAGATGTTTGTAGATGTAGCAGGGGCCCCATGGAATGCCATCTAAACAAATCCCATAACATTATGAAGCTTCTATAGATATCTGTCGATTTTTATACATGCACTGGTGGACGCAACCAATGATGTGCATAAATGGCGTTGCTATGTATTTTGCATAGGCGTTTTCTGGCGCTTCAGTATATACAGGTGCTGGGTGCAGTTAAAGGAACATGGAATAATTAACTATTAACAGTGCCAATTGCAATTATAAAATTACATTGTTTACATTTATGCATTCATTTTGACACTTGCACAGAATCTGAATCTATTAAAAGGCTGCAGCCCTGACTTTTAATTGCATACTGGTGGGATGCAGAGTGGTCTGGTAGGGAAGACCTTCATTATGTGCTAGATGAATGTGGAGCGTCTGTCTGTCAGCAAGGCAGTGATGCAGAGCGCTGTGCTTTCTCTGACCAGCCCATCGGTACTAAAGCTAGACTGAAATACAGCGTTTGTTCTTTCTCATGCTGTGAACTAAGGGGTAGGGGGGTTTAGCTTGCTCATTCTGATTTGGCATTCTCTTGAGTCTCGAACAAACCATTGCTGTAATGTTTGAAGTTATAAAAGAAGACAGAGAGGTGTGAATTGTTTTTTGTTTTTTTTTTTGTTGTTTTTTTTTTTGCATGAAACATAAGCACAAGCACATTCAGAAACATTTCCTAAATGCATTTAAAATATAATACTTTTTTATTCAAGTGTGATCATGCACAACAAAAATAAAAACTACATCTTGCACACTTCATAGCGTCTGTCTGGATGATCTATAGTCTTTCTATAGCTGCCTTTAAAAGAACCAAACAGGCAAAACAATATGCTTATACAAGTCATAAAGTATTCATGACTAAAATGCCTACATAAGTCGGTGTTCTAGTTATGTATAACAAGCTGGCTGTATTATCTTTGAGCATCAGCTCTGCTACACTAAGAGGACACAAATAATGTTAAAACACTATATTTAAATCATATATCTTTTGTAATGTGGTTTACTGTGTGTGCATGTGTATATTTGTCATTTCAGTCCTTGATAGACATCTCCAAAGCAATAAAAAAAAAAAACAAGGTAACTGGAAAAAGTAATGGTTCCTTTCATTAATGTCAGCCAGCAGGAATCAGCCATGTCCAATCTCCTAATGGCTGGAGGCGGATCTAATCACATCATAACGGAAAGTGAATAAGCTGGGCTATAAGGGGAAGCCTAGGACATCTTGTGTTAAAAGATTGCATCAGGCACTGATGCTATTACGGAGAATGGGGGAGGAAGATGAGAGAGAGAGAGAGAGAGAGAGAGAGAGAGAGAGAAACAGGCAGGCAGACAGATGAATAGGAGAAGGCTATGAGATATGTGTGGGATAACAAATGCAAATGGAAAAGCACACACTGATGTCCTATATATCTTGGAGGCTTTGTTTGTCAAGGAGGAAGTATGCACTTGAAAATTAGTATTCATTTATTTATTAGTCGAAGACACCATAACATTGGTTGGCATAACTAATATCTTAATCACAGCCTTAATTCAATCCGTCCATGTATCACAATGTGGCATACTGCCATACATCCGTGAGCACTAAAACAAAAAAACCTTGGATGATCTTATCAGCCTTGTCTCTCTCAATAAGTCCATGGCCGACCGCTCTACTCTGCAGGTGATTCAATAAAGACGCTGCTCAGTGGGCAGAGTGGCCACTTGCTCCCTGCTACAGGCTCTGCCTTGCGGATTGCGGATTTCCGTGGCAGATCCTGATCCAAGCAGTAGACATATGTTCGCTCAGATGGGCCAACTTTACCTCAGTGCAGAGCCAACAGTCTTTCTTGGCCAATGTGTTGTGCAGGCTGGTCATCCACAGAAACGAATAGAATAAGATACATGGGGTGTGTGTGTGTGTGTGTGTGTGTGTTACATTGACATTGGCTTTGGGACCTAATGACATTGCTTCCTTTCTCTGAAAGGACCATAACTGAGTAATAAAATTACTGGACACCGACTCACCACTGTACTTGTAATAAATTATATAGCGATAAATTGTGCCATTTGCTTAAAATGCAATCTAATGAGGGTGAGTCACGACAGTGGGTTGAAATATTTCAACTTTGTGACCATACATATAAAAGCCTCAGCAATGCGGCACTGCTGATGAAGTGTCCATTTCAAGGATACAACCTTGAGAGCCTTATATTCTTCCAGAAAGTTCAGCTTTTAGGGGCTGAATCGCCAAACTGAGGACAAAAACAAATAAATGTCATCTTATATGGTGTTCTGTCGTCTTAGGACCAGTGGTGCATTCCCTGTGCTGAACAGATGTTCATGTTTTCCTCAAGAGGCTGAATATATCTTCCAACTCGCATAACAATGCTTTACTGTAATACAGAGCTTGTAAAAGAAATAAAGTACTCGGAGATGCAGAAGCATCCTTCGGATTATATGAATGCAGCAAATTCTTACTCATTTATCCAGATAAAGCACTTGTCAAGCATAATAGACTCTGATGAAAACAAAAGAGCACTTCACTTTTCCTTTCATGGGATGCTGAGTTCAGGCACACCAGAGGTCGTATATTGATTTCACATATTTTATACACTGTTGAGGACATATCAAGGCAAGCAGTTTGTTGCTGGAAAACAACAAGTACAATGACGCTATTCTTAGAAGTAATAACCCAGAAATATTCAGATTAACTAGATATGGTTTAACTCTTTTAACCCATTCAAACCTACAATGTCTGTAAAAATGGGGACATTCTGTGTAGATACAGAGTTATGTGTAACAAAGCAAAGGCAGTACACTAAAAAGATTGCATTAATATATAGCCATAAAAATTCCCAAAGGAGTATGATTTCTGTTCCATTCTGGTTGTTTAACACAGATATCTAAACCAATATATTTGCTAAAAAGAAAAAATAAACAAAGCATGCGTCTGTGCATCGGGGAAGAAAATTTGTTATAATTAACATTTGATGAAGTAGCGAATTCTTTCTAATATAAGTGTGTGTGTGTGTGTGTGTGTGTGTGTGTGTGTGTGTTTCTGTGGGTATGGTTTAAGCATCTTGTAAGAGATCAAATGTCTCCACATGGACAGGAATATATATTTATTGTTAGAATAATAATAATAATAATAATAATAATAATAATAATAATAAAAATAAATAAATAAATAAATATTTGTTTTGAAAAAGAAAACTACCTTTGTGGCACCTAGTACACACACACACACACACATGCATCCATACATAGATCCGTGTGAGTGTTTGTAGATTATACGCTGCCTGTGTGTGTGTGTGTGTGTGTGCGTGCGTGCGTGCGTGTGTGTGTTGCATAGTGCATTAACACTATCAGTAGTATAGTAAGCCAAACGCGTGTGCGCGTTCTCGCGATACTTCCTTTATACAGCAGACTTGTCTCGCGCTCCCTGAGTGCCGGGGGCGTTCATTCCGCGCGCGCTCTCCGCTCTCCAGTCGACTGAGTGAAAAGTCAATTCAAGTGATGTCAGGAATCAGTTTAATGCACGGTGTGAAATTGTGCGTGAAGCAATGCGACTTCCGAGGAGGGAGATCTGAGGAGAAGTCCTCCTATGGGTTTACACGTGTTTCAATGAGTCCATACCTCATATTATATACCACGAGGCTGAGATGTGAACTGAATGCGTGCATAGTGGTGTGTTAATGAGCATACTGCTCAGTACTGCAGTACTGCAACTACTCTAACCTGAGTGCATATAAATCACACACGTCATAGTGTGTTAAACACTGTTAACACAACTCCTGATAACTTTCTGATAGACAATCAGTAAGTCATTAACTTTAATGCACTGCTATGAACAGTTCCTAATGTTGTTATACTTAATTTATTCACTCTGAAACACACTATGTAGACTAGAGACAACAGGAACTTACCTCGTAAAAGCCTGAGCAAACATGCTTTGGTACTGGTACTCCATGTTTTCTAAATGAGCATCCTGAATACAAACTCAGTATGACAGGGATGCTGAGGAGAGAGCTGAGAGCTGAGAGCTGAGAGCTGAGAGCTGAGAGCTGAGAGCGAGGTGTTTCTTCCCCGCTGCAGTCACTTGTATCTCTGCAGTACTACAGAGTGAGAGAGAGAGAGAGAGAGAGAGAGAGAGAGAGAGAGAGAGAGAGGAAGAGAGAGGGATGGTGCGTTGCAGATGAACCTGACGGAAGCACCATGGTGTGACGCAAGCCAAGGCACATTTTATGAGATGACTCACTATTTAATCTAAGAAAGGTCTGAGGACCTCCAGCTTACGTCTCCTTTGTTGGAAGTTACACGCCACAATTTTTGGTCACGCAGGAGACTCCTATGTACATAACTGTTAGACATGAACCACTAATTTTATCCTAGAACAGGTTCTTGGAGATATTAGTTGGACTATTAAACATTGTTCAACATTAATCATGTTTTTTTTTTGTGCGTCTGTTTGATGTTTTATGTATATGTACATAAATAGTTCCCTACAGGGCGTGCATTTCTTGGTGTAGTATTTCTGTGTTCCACAGTGCATTGCATGGCATCCCATATGTAACATTATATTATATTATATTATATTATATTATACTGTATATATAACCGTGAGATCAGGTGACTTAGGTGGGAATGGCAGAACCCATCAAAATGAATGCAGGAGAGAAAGGAACCCCATACCTTGGAGCCACCAACAGCCTATGTATTTTACAAAGGCTTGTCAGTACCTCTCCTTCTCTCTCTCTATATATATATATTCCCTATTTGGTTAAAAAATCAATCTTTCATTAAGCCTTTGTGTCCTACAGTTGGAGGTGGAGCCATCCTTGAAGAGACCACTCCCATTAGCATACACGTTTCATTATAGGATAAAAGTGATTACTTCGAAAATATTGCACTGATATGCAGTGCTTCATTCTAAGGGGACAAGTGGAGGGGAATCAAAATAAATATACTCATGTGACGGTATTTCATTGACACTGAAGACTTTGAAAGGTTTGCCTTTTGTCTCAGAATTAATGTGTGGCTTATTATGCCTAATACATTTATTTTTTTTTAATTACACAAGATACACTGTGAATTTTGTCATTTGTAAAATTCATAAGCTTCTGCACTTAAAATATTATCTTTCTTTTGTATTTGCATAGTACTCTGAAAAGTGCATTAATACACTGAATGTGTATTTGGTAATAAAACACATACCCTCATTCACGCTCTTTCCATAGTCTACAAACCACTGACAGTTACTAGACAGAAATTCTCAACCATTCACTTCTGCTGCTAAGTCAATATTAACACACGTGAGCAAATAATCAAGCCCCACTAATATCCTAATATCCTCCCAGAGGTTATGTTTTGTAAGGAAACTACATTGCGTATCCCATTTTCTGTTCTAATTAGTAACAGGATCTGGATGCTCCCAGAAAGCATGCACAATAGCAGATTCAGTGATGGGAGATGTTACTGCTGGGTCAGAGCTATTGATTTGGACCATGAATACACTTTGCTGAACCTGACTGCTAAAGGCAACTCCATTACCCACATTAGTCTTGTAGGCTTACTCTCCAGATCTGCACTGCCATTTAAGTAATGCTGGAACAGCTGGATATTTCCACATGGGTATTTTAATCTGCTATTAATGAATGACAGTATTTTGAAATATTATAATGTCTAATGCCAGACGTTTTTGTAGCATCTGTAGCACATCAGTGCGATCATTCACTAGACTGTGTTAAATTACATAGCACCAAGTTATTCTTATTCCAATTTAATATTCTGTATGCAGTCACAACTGATTTACATATGTAATGTATTTATATTTTATTGTTCAACAGGCTCAATGCATTTCCCTATGATTTTGTAATAGTACTATACTAAATACTTAGTATGCATATCAGGGACAATCTTGCACAGAACGTGAACGCCATATTGAAATAAAGCCTAAAGCAGGCATTTTTGAGTTAGTTCCTTTATTTTTAACCTGTAGATACTTGATTCCAATGTAATACAGTTTAGGGCATTTACTTTTCTTAAGAATGGAATACACCTTGCAGTCTGGTGTAACAAGTATAACAGCATACAGATAGAAAGTGGGTGGAAATCAGACAACCCAAAAGAACCAACACTGGCAGGATCTCAAGATCAAACCAATCTTAAAGCAGTGAGGTGGCAATGCTATCACCTGCCCTTATATATATATATATATAGTGCATTCCACGATTTGTAACCTTCAGTCATCAGTCATGCATATAACACATTGGTAAATTTTTAAATAAATCTTCTGTATAAGATTGCTGATTGGAACGGTGTGTGACTGTAAAGCTTTTGTGCTTCCCCTGTATGACTGGAATATGAAGGAGGCTTTAAGGTCTGCCAGCAGACTGACTTTGAGCCAGAATGATATAAAGTCAAGAAGCACTTAACCTAATGAGCTGTCAGTGTCAAATATATTGCTCCTGCATTAGGTCCATCAGTGTCTGCAGGCTTAAGGAACCAGCTGTGGTCCTGATAAAACGAAGCCATGCAGTGCAAAGCTCAGATGATACGCTAATAATATAATAATAATAATTAAATATTAATGTAATGCACTATATTTATGCCATTTATTTTTTTTTTACATTTGAGTTGACAGTTTTGAGTGGCTCATTACTTTACTCCATTGTGATATACAGAAAAACGTAAGTGTCTGATCAGGTCAATGGGGCAGTTTACTGTACCTTGTGCCAAACAAATGCTCATTATTTAATAAAAATTGATACAAACAGAAAATCAGATTGAATAAGTGAAATCGGAGAACAATTTGTGTACGGCTTACACAACACACTAAAATCCTTTACAATAAATTATTGTCGGTAAAACAACTGTATGTATACGGTCCAGCCTGCAAGTCGTTGACAGTGATATAATGTGGTGTTTTGGCTCTGATTTCTAGTCCGTTTTTCTTCTTATAGAGGGGACACAGAGTATTTTATAATTCTTTGTTAGGTTCTTAAAACTGATGCACATCCACTCAAATTTAAGCGGACATTCTATACCTCATAGAGAAATTTCAATACCATTTCTTTTACATTTACAGAATGTGACAGACGCCCTTATCCAAAACAACACTTTATACTAATACAAATGGGGCCAGAGTCTAATGGTCTATTACTCTAATAAAGAAGAGTCATTTTAAGCTTATTTTTCAAGTATACATGTAGTACTTAAGTCAAGTGCTTAGTTAGAGGTCACCAGTCTTTGAGGACAGCCTGTGACTCAGCTGTTTGGAAAGCCAGTGGAAGTTGATTTGATCATGTTGCTGCCAGGACAGAATGCATGCCTTCCTTGTGTCTTGAGGGATGGAATATCGAAGGGACACACTGTATCTTCTATATCTAGCTTGGGTGGTTTAAGTTTTTTTTTTTTTATGTTTTAATGATACACAGAGGAGAAACTGTAAGGTGCTAGTTGCAGTAGTCCAATTTTAAGATGCCAAGGGACTGAGTAAGAATCTGACCTGTGTATACATTTGGATTTGGATGAATCTTTCTGATGTCATATAGAATAAACCAACATAACCTAAATTGTGGTTTTAATCATGTATGTGAACACCTGACCATCACACCTATTCGTCTCCTTGGGCATTAAGGGTCTGGTTTGCACTTTCACGCATGTGTTATCACTGCTAACCCCTTTACTAAGTGTGCAAATATCCCTGCACAGATGGGTTAAATACAGAGGTCACATTCCTCTGTGTGCCACCACAGTAGGCAAATACACTTCACTTTCACTTTCACTTACACGCCCTGCATGATTTTTGGGTGTAGCACTGTATAAAAAGTAACGTCTAAATAATATTTAATTATACTTTTATCTCTGATCACAACTTATTCCTGAAAATGAACAGAAACTGAATAATATCAGCACTACTCTGTGTGTATTGGTTATACAGTCACACCCTCCTCCTCCTCCTCCTCCTTCTCCTCCTCCTCCAGACCAGTCACATGACACTGTTTAAACCTGCAGCGTGCTCTCCAACGGCGGCTTCCGCGTCTGTGTTTCCACGACAACGTCTTATCCAATCCCAACAGTCTATAAATAGTATGCCGAAATTTCAACCAATCAGATGACAGCTTGTTTGGCTTTTTCAACAGTTTGAACTGCGGGCTGTTAAATCTCTGTTAGTGTTGTTGAGTTTCTGACAGGCTCACAAAATCCAAATAAAACCATCGGATAAGGTAATAACAGTCATTTAGGGATAAAGAATGAGTGTTTTATTACAGTGGGGCTTTAATGTGTCACGCCGTTGAAGTTAGCTTCACAGATGGTAAAGTTAGCTAGTAGACCGCTAACTAGCTAACTACGATTACTAGCTAGCTGTAGCTTGTTTATTATTTTTATTTGGTGCATAGTGTAAACAGTGCACTTTGTTAACTGACTGTTTTCTATTTGTGTTTTATATAAAAACTGACATACAGAAACTAGTCATGTGCTAAAACTCAAATTTGGTTGAAGAAGATAGCTAGGCTAGCAAAGATGTTTCTCTAGTAGGATTTGCTGCTAAGCATAAATGTATTAGGTTATTATAAAGATGATGAGTATTGTTGTTGTTGTTGTTGTTGTTGTTGTTTTAAGATGTCTCAGGTGTCCTCAGATGAAGGGGAGCTGTCCAGTCCACACCTACCTCAGGACACAGACAGGGGCAGTTCAGTGTCCTCTGACCTTCAGGTGAGTTTTAATATAAATAAATAGATAGATAAACAAATATATAAATATAAATAAAGATGGACGAATGAATAAATAAATAAAGATGGATGAATAAATAAACAAACAAATAAAAAAGATGAATGAATATATAAATATAGCTAAATAAAAAATATATTTGAATTAATTAATTAATTAATAAAAATAAATATGTATGAATAAATAAATAGAGACAAATGAATAAAGATGAATGAATGAATACATGAATAAAGATAAATGAATGAAAAGTTAAGATGAATAAATACATGAATAATTAAAGACAAACAAATAAATGGAGATAGGTGATTGAATGAATAAATAAATACATAAATGAATGAATAAATTAATAAACAAGTTAGTAAGTAAATGCTGAAAAGTAAATTTAAAGCTGTTTTACAACCCTGATGTCTGTTTCATGTGTTATTGTTTCTTTGTCCCACTTGTCCTGCATCAGGAGGAGTATGAAGACCTTCTTCGCTTTGCTGTAGTCACTCCAAAGTATGATCCGAGTAACCCATCACAGCTGCTGACCAGCTCCGTTTCCTTTAGAGCTGCCCAGAATTCCAGTGCAGTGGATCCTGCAAGACATGAGGCCGCTGCAGGTTCTAACTTTTATTATTCCTAAAATATAGAATACTATTATTGATCATTTTTTTTGTTAGTTAAGGGTTTTTGTTTGTTTTGTTTTTTTTCCCCTGAATTTTCTTCTTAATTTAGACATTCCCACCTCATTAGGCTTTTCTCCGCTATCATGTGACAGCCACCAACCAGGGAGGGCAAAGGCTATTAAATGCTTCCTCCGAGTCACGTGCAGTCAGCCGCCAGTTTTTTTTTCGTTCTGCTTGCCCATGCAATGTAAGTGGGCAGTGTAATGCATTTAGAGGAAAGCGTTTCTGCCCACTTCTGTATGCCTGAGCTCTCATGTGCCCAGGACTGGCTAGCATTGTGAGGACTGACCAGGAAGAGAGGGTATGCCACCCATCCCTCCCACACTCCATAAAAGCACAGCCACTTCTGTTCTCTAGACTCCTGGCTACAGATTGCTGTAGCATCACCCAGGATTCGAACCTATGATCGCCAGATTATAGGGCGAACACTTTTTTTTTTTTTTTTTTCTTTGCCGACACTTTTGGAGCACAGTATTGCTATTTTAATGTTCGTATACTAAAGATATATTTAAATGTAAAAAGTAGTAGTGTAGTGGTTTTGTTTGTGTCATCATTTGCTTGACTCTGTTTTTTATAATTCATTTTAGATGTCAGAGAAAATGGGAGACAATCATCACATGTGTGCGAGGTGATATCAGCTACCCGTGCGCCACAGTTAGGAGGATCCAGACCACAGAGTCGAATTTCTGAAGGTAAACCTAACACTGTAGTCACCTAATATTATGACAAAGGCCAGAGTGAACTATATATCGTGATTGCAAATTAATACAGCACGGTTTTCAGGGGAAGAGGTGGCATCCGAATCTGACAGAGAATCCGGCGGAGCACGTACTGATTCAGAGAGATCTGGGACGAGCAGTCCAGATCATGTGATCAACGTGATGACTGAGATGTTTGTGTCTGAGGAGAAACTGAACAAGATGGAGGACATTTTGGACACATGGAGCAACAATTTGAAGGTTTATATTTCTCTTAAAATGTCCATGTCTTTCAGGTGCACAGTCAACCAATGATTTGATATAAAAAGTACAAATTCCTTTGATGAGTTGTGATAATGTTATAGTCCCTGATGACTTTAGTATTGCTCCTTGCTTGAGCTGATATTTAAGAAAGACTTACTTCAGTCTCAGAATCGTGTATAATTGAGACATGCCACAGACTCAACTGTATCAGTAATTCATAAGCCTTTGAGATCTGACTACTGATGTGTGATTTTAGTATTGATTAAATAGGATGCAAAGCTGTAATGTCTTACGTCTATTTGTAGAGTAATGTGTTGACTGAGCTACGGAAATGGAAGATGGCCTTCGTGGAGCAGTACAGACTAGAGGTGAAGAAGGAGAGGGAAAAACATGCCGCTCACATAGCAGGCATTAATGCAGAGATGGACAGCCTCAAAGACTTGCTCAACACCTACCAGATCTCCAATCAGCGTAAAGATGACGTGAGTAGTGCTCTGCATGTGGGCTGCCATTAAATATAATGTTAGAATAGTATTAAACACTGTTAAAATACAACAAAAGATCCTAATATGATTAAATGCAGTGCTTATATATTGATATCAGTATTATGAGTAATCTGTAAGAGAAATGTATACAGATAGCTTCAGATTCACTCAGTGATGTCCTCTTTTTGCCCTCTAGGTGATCGTGAATCTGACTCGGGCGGTTGACAGGCAGCGGGAGCGGCTTGAGATGATGAGGAGCTTCACCCACTGGAGACTCCAGCACTGTGCTGCCAAAGAGGAGGTGAGCTGAGTGACAGCCCAGTAGCATGCTGACTAAGGGCCAGCACCTTTTCCGCAAACCTTTATATATTTATATCACCTTTATTTAGATATTTCTGAATGGTTCTGACAAGGTATGGTTTTGATTGATGGCTTACTATTTGACCTGTGACTTAAGAGACTGTTTCTGAGCTAAATGTGGAAATGATTTGAAATTCCTGGAAATATAAATGTGAATATGGTGACACTCAGCAAAGCTCAAGCTGTAAATTTAAGGGCATTTGATATGTGACTTGTAAATACTTGTAAATTACTTTCCACTTTTACTTCACAACACTGGAACAAAACATTTATTTAGCAGAAACCATGACATCCAACGGATGATTGGCAAAGGCAGCCATAGGCTTGTGCTTAAGGAAACAGCCTTGTGACCGGAAAGTCAATGGCCCCACACTGATGAGACACAATTGAGGTGTGCTTGAGCCCACATCTCCAGACAAGTGTGTTTACTGCCCCTTAATATGTGTGTTAACTAGTGTGTTTTATTGCATGGATGGGTTAAATGCAGATGTCGATTTTCAGCAGTCAATGAGTCGTTTCACTTTAAAACACACTCAGCATTAAACCCCAAATCCTGACATGTTTGTGTACTATTACTAGGTGATATGCAGTGAGTTTTCTTCCCCCTAAAATGTGTAACTCGACAGAATAAAAATTTATAAAATTTTATTTATGTAGCACATTTAACAGGGGCTTTGTCACAAAGCAGCAAATCGAAAATTGGAAGTTTCATTAACCTGTTCATGTTATGTGCTGTCCTCTGTGTGCACCAGGCTCAGGCGAGCAGGTTGGCAGAGCAGCACTACCAGCTGCAGTTGAAGAAGAAGGTATGGGCTGCCTGGCACTCGCTTATCCATAGAGGCTGGAGGGAGAAGGCTGAGCGAGCATGCCGTGCTCGTGCTGAGGAGGTCTGTCTGCAGCTATCTGCTGACTACGAGGCTAAACTGGCAGAGGTAGACCTGATCTAAACCATTTTATCATCTTTAGGGATAAAAGTGATAAAGAAATAAAAAATGCATTTTGTAAGCTGCAGTAAACATTTATACTGTTGGTTATTTAATGACAGATGTACAGTTTAGTTGAATATCTGAGCTTTGCTGTGTGTTTTTCAGCATGTCGAGGCCCTGCAGAAAGCCCAAGCTGAGATCCAAAGGTTGCACAGAGAGAAAGAGCGCTATGAAGACTCCATGAAGAAGGCGTTCATGCGTGGTGTCTGCGCTCTTAACATTGAGGCACTCAGCATGTTCCATACTCCAGATACAGGCAGACAGGACCAAGGTAGTTCAGACTTTCTCTCTAAAAAGTGTACAAAAACAGTGACACTGGGCCATTCAAGACATACAAGTATGGCTTTGATTTTCCTTATTTGTTTGGTCGTCTGGAGGACAAAAATGGTGTGGTGTATTTGGGGCTCAGAAGATTGACCTTCTAAGCTGCGGGTATTGCTTTGTTTATTCCGATTTTTTGAGATCTACTATGATGAATCACACTGGTAGACTTAATCAATGTTAATTTAATTTATATGACATTTTAGTAATATTGATGCTGTGGCCTTGCGTTCAGATTGTTCAGTATTATTTTAGTCCCTTGAAGACAGTAAAGAACTTAGGAGAAAATATAAAGCACAGTTTAATGATAGTAACAAAAATGCTACTGATTGTCTACTGTTGTCGATTGTAGTCGTTCTACCTCACTAGTGCTATTCATATCTATGATTTAAGCAAGAGGATCGTTTGTCACATACTCTATTTCACAAATGTTATTCTATTATTTAGGCATTATGTGATGAGAATAACAGTCATTTAGGAAGTCTGTTAAAGTAAACTATATTCTTTCTTCAGATGCGCCACCCTCAGGAGACGAACCCAGTTCTAGCTCCAGTCGTCCTCTCTTTACAGCATCCTCTGCACGCTTCAGCCCAGTCAGCATGGAGACTCCAGTGCAGACTGTCCACTCCCGCAATAATACAGATGACACAGAAGCAGTAAGACATGAACAATATGGAGGCGTTGCTTAAATGGGTCATACATTATTTCCTACCTTTTCCCCCTAACATAACAAGAATATAATTATCCTGTGCACTGACACTTCTTCCCCCTGGACCAGTACTCATATGTTGTTATTTTCTCTTTGGGCATGTGGAAAAGTAATATCTTTAGAATTGTATTTCTGGTTAAAAGAAGATCTTGTGCTCATGTAAGTGTCCAGATGTGTATCTGTATGTAGATAAATAGGTCAAACAGCTGGTTTGTCAGTAAGGGTTTACACATGGAACCCTGGAACACATGGAAGGGTTTACACATGGTACCCTGGAACACCTAGAAAATTTACCTAGAGCCATTAAAGGTTGCATTGTTGGCTTCAGTGGCATGGATATCTGCAGATATTAATAATTTTAAGATAAGCAACAGGTGTATATTATTTAAATTGATTTCCTTAAAGGAACAGGAACCTGTACACTTCCTTACAAGCATTACTATTTGTTACAAGCATGTTACTACCCTGTACCTTATTTCTCTGTCTCTGCAGGATCAGTTTAGCTCTCAGCCTGGCTATAGTGCAGCAGTCAGCCGGACAGACACACTGCCTTCCACTACAGTAGTGAACACTGCTTTAGCACCTGGAGGCACAACAAGTTCCCTTCGACAGGTAATAAAAAAGCATCACCACTGAGTATACAGTTTGCAAATGCGTAGTCAGGTTATCTGCAGGTGGAACAGGGAAGGCAGGAATTTGACAGTAGTGTCTTTGTTTGATGTTTTTATGGCAGTTTCCACAGACAAGCGTACGGACAGTAACAGCTGCTCAGCAGAAAGCTCCAAAGACAGTGACTGCACGTATTACGGGGCGTTTAGACCTGGCCAAGACGGGCCGTAACCCCAGCAGCCTGCAAGTCATGGGTGTGGCTCCACCCATGAGCTCCATTGTTGTGGAAAGACACCACCCTGTCACTCAGGTATCAAATATAACAGAGATAATTAAACAACACATAAATAACTCTAATAAAGCTTATAAAAAGTGCATAATTTCTCTTTATCAGTCTAAAATCCACTTCATTAGTATGCACTGGAGATGTGCTTGTTTTTGGTATTTTAAGCACATGTCCATGTACAGATGATATTACTGAATGAACAGCATCTTTAGAGGCCATTATTAGAACTGTGATCAGCCATGGAAATTCAATCATGGTAACTTTTGGACTCTAGCCTACCAGTCTGTGGTTTTAATGTTGTTAGTATTAGTTTCTTTTTCTCAAAATTTGAATGTGTCCTCTGGCTATGAGAAAGATGCTGTATAAATTGAACACAAAAAAGACTGATGATGACATCATGATGAGATAATCATGAGATAATCATTGATTACAAACCTAATTTTATATATAGTTCATATACTTAGTAAAGTATTATTAGTAGTAGTAGTAGTAAATGTATTAATATCTGACAACTTTGCTGTCCAGATGTAATAGTACATGGTTAAATAGGCATAAAATAAATAAACAAAATAATCTGACATACAAAAGAGATGCCAGCATAATCAAATATTTAACACTGATTCATAACTTAAAAATAATAAAATGGAAAAAAGTATATTTTGCTATGTATTCAAGAGTCAAAAGTGAGTTGTATAACTCACTTCAGCACTTTTATATAAATGTTTTCTAAGCACTCTGTTCTGTTCTAGGTTACTATCGGTCAGGCAACAGCAGCCAAGTTTCCTCGCTCTATTCTACAGAGTCACACTGTGTCCAGCACTAAAAGCTCCAGCCAGCCTAGAGGACAGTCGTCCTCCGCATTTCACATGCACTCCATTAAAGTAGTGGAGTAACATGCATACACATGTACCATATGCCATCCCATATATATATATTTAAATAAGAGTAGATAGGAGCGGTGTACCATGAAGTACATTTGCCGAGTGTTGAATCAAGTCATGGATTAGAGCTAAAACGTCTTATTTGACAATCAGGGCTTCTTGTTTTTGAAGGTTTTATATTGTTCACTCAGGTTTATATGTTTTTAATGTTTATAATGGTTTATTAAACCTTTTGTATGTTTTAAAGTATTTTTATAGTAATGAATTTTAGATATGGCTTTTATTTAATTCTTGGTGTGTGTAGTTTTTTTTTTGTCTCTGTGTGGTGGTTTGTGTGTCCTTGATGATGTGTGATGTGATTTTCATCAGCATCTTCTGGGGATTCACATTAACCGTATAGCTGCACCATTGTGTAAAGATGGTGTGTGTTGATAAAGTGAATGTAAATCATCAGTTGAAGAAACAGGTGTGTTTATTAACGTAATTTTAAGGTGCATGAAGTAAAATTGAGGAATACTTTTGTTTCTCAAGACTGAAATAAAGTTTGCCAGTTACCAGGCTTTCACGAAATTGTACATTTCCGTTTACTGTTGTCCTCTCCCTCCATCCTTAGTTTTTCTGTCAAAACAGATACGACAGGATCATATACAATTTGCCAGGTACACCAATCAAATGAACACATCAAATAAACTATACAATAACCTATACAAACATATACAGTGGATTAAATAGCTTGATTTTCAAGTGAACAAAGTGTATGAAGTAAAAAATCTAACTTAATCTCACCTGCCATTTTGATGTTGCCGATAGCGGTTAGTCCCTGGTAGAGCTCCTTGGCTGGGCATTTCTGAGCAGCTAACACTCCATGGAGCCAAATAAGTAACATTCTGTTTCCATGTTCCTGGTAACTATTAGGACCTAAAGCCACAACAAGCGGTCTGTAAGTGTTACATATATACAGTGTATGTGCTACACAGCTCCAGGGATCAAGGGTTGTGTGTTAGATGCTTGCTCTGGTGGGTTTTCTCTGGGTGCTCCAGTTTCCTCGCACTGCATATTAGGAACACCTCTCAAGACCTGCCGTTCACCTAGGCATTACAGTTTGTCAAAGTTCTTATGCTTGCCCCTGCTTCCTACACATCAATTTCAAGAACTGACTTTTAACTTGCTGCCTAATATATCCCACAGGTACTATTGTTACAAGACAATGTTATTATGTTATTCACTTCACCTGACAGTGATTTATGGTTTTAAGGTTATGGCTGATCTGTGTATGTGTATATACATAATTGCAGCAATAAGTAAAATCTTAATATATGACGTTTCCTGACCTGTCCACTGCTCCTCAATGGCAGCAATCTGCTCCTCGGTAAAGGCCCAGTGCTCTGCTAGCTTCTTCCATTCGTTCTTGCTGAGCAGTTTGTAGGCCATATTCCACAACATCGTGCGCACCTGTTTGGTCTCAGCCCGGTGGTCCGGTTTAAATGTTAGAGAATACTCATCATGAAGATCTTCATTAGTTTCTGCATTGGACTAACACAATAAAGCCCAATTCTGAGAAAGGCCAGGAGCTTGAAAACACATGCTGAAATAACACAGCTAGACACATTATACGATATTAACCCCGGTCTCTGATTGTTACTGTCTCTGTTAGTTAGCTAATTGCTAATCAAACTGTATTGAGAAGCGCTCTAGCAGGACAAATGTGCTACGCTGACATTTTGGTATGACATCATACATGGTGTGAAATTACATTAATTTCTCATGCAAATTTAATAATACATTACAGGATATTGTGAAATTCAGTCTCGGCTGCATTTTCATTTTGAGTGCTCACCCTTTTCCAACTGAAGTATCTTTCAGCTTTGATGATCATGTCTACAATGATCACTATGTCGGCTCTGGCTGCCACTCCTAAGGCTGTTTTACCTTGCTAGAGTTTAAAACAAATAATTTAACCTTAAAGATTAAAATGTTTTGCCTTCATTTGGAATTCGTTGGTATTAGAATACTGATTCAGGTTTGACTCACCCTGTCTTTAATCTCCATATTCACACCGGCTTTCAGAATAATCTCAATCACATCCACCTTACCCAGTTCTGCTGCAATATGGAGTGCTGTCTGGCCCAGCTAAAGGTGATGAAGGAATAACATCACATCAAGGAATTTTAAATTGTACATTTACAAAATTCAGAAGGGGAAGGGAAAGGGAACGGGAAGGGAGTTTGGGAAAAAAGGAAAGTTTGGATGGATGGATGGATTGATGGAGGGAATGAAGGAGTTTGGATGGAAGGAAGCATATTAAGAAGAAATGTTTGATAGAAAGGAAAGAGCATTGAGAGAGAAAGTTAGTAAATAAGGACAATGAGGAAAAAAAAAAGAAAAAAGTTAGGAAGGAAATATATGGAATAAAGGCTTTCAGGCCATAGTAACTCACGTGATCAGTGGTATCGGTGTCAAAGCCAGATTCCAGCAGAGATTCGATCACTGTAGTGTGACAGTTCTTCACTGCTAAGTGATATGGTGTCTGTAAATGCTGGAAATAGTACAGAACCATTCAAGAGTGAACATCAAACTTAAAGGTTTCTATGTTTTGTATGACAAAAATATTTTTGTTTATAAGAGGCACATTTATATCACATTCTATATATATATACTGAAGTCAAACATACTTAAATGATTGTATTTAATTACATAATTTATAATTACATAATTTTATAATTAAGTAGCATTTTAGGAGATTAACTGTAATCTTAGTCAGGTCCATTTCCATGATATTTACAAGTATTTTAACTATTATATGTATAAACCTTCCAAGTTTTACAAACCCAAAAATCATTACAGTGTATGGCCAAAAGAATAAGGGCAACCTGATCATAACACTGATATGAATCATATTTATAACAGCAGAGGTTGAAGGTTATTATAACAGCAAAGTTGGACCAACATTGTGTAAATGCCTCTGGGGTTGGAATGGGCACCTATGGGTATGTGTATATATACTTTTGACCATGTAGTGTTTATAGATCATGACAATGTTGGACAAATAACTATACATATAGTTCAAAACTTTCATCTTTAACTCAAATATGATGTACATCTCTCATCATGTTTCCTCCACACATACGATTTTGCCCCAATATCCATATCTTTTTCCTGTACACACCCCCACCCCACCCCCCAAGGAGGGCCCTGTTACCCTGTTTATGTGCATCATAATACATTTAGAGTCATAAAAGCATTACTTGTCTATGTGTACTGAAGAATTGTTTTAGCTACTTACTTGATTTTGAATATTCATCTGAGTACCATGATCAGCAAGAAGCTTTACCAATGGCATGTAGCCCTTTTCACACACAGCATGGAGAGGACTAATCCCATTCTGAAAGCAAATATCAAGAAAGCAAGATCATACAATCAGGTTTATCTGTGGAATCAGCTCACTAATATACTTTGAGTCTTTGAGCCTTTTTCTGCTTAATTTATTACGTACCAAAGTGGGAATATTTGGGTCACACCCAGCATCTAGCAGAGCCAAAACACACTCCTCATGAGCTCCATCAGCAGCTAAATACAGTGGTGTTTCCCCAGCCTATAAACATACGGCAGTAAGTTTACACTGTATAGAAGGCATTCAATGTGTATGTTATACTGTAGATATCTGGATGCTCTCTTATTATACAAGACACATATTCCACTACAACAGTAATTTTATACCATTTCACCTTTAGATTCCTCTATACTTACATGATTGACCTCATTGCGGACCTCAAAGTAATCAAGCAGCAGCTGGACAGCACCGAGATGGCCATTCTTAGCAGCGAGATGCAAAGGTGTGTCTCCTTTCTGCCAAGAGGTGGATAAGCACATCGCTGTGAGGCCATTTCCTTGACAGCTTTGTCTTTTTATGCACACTTGCACTGAAAGCACTTTTCATTCTATTCAATATCTATACAATAAATCACAATACACTGAATAATTCAAACCTGTTTGTGGAGCTTCCATAAACTGATACCACAAAGTCTTTGTATTTTGTAGCACTAAACATTAATATTGCATGACCTAAGATAACAGATTCATTAGATTTGATAGACAAATAATTACATATCACAAGTTAGATACATAACATTAAGTTCTACATCGTCCTACCGAGGCAGAATCAAGCCTACAACTGAGCTATTTATAATGAAGGGACTAGGAAATGTGACATGGACCTGATTTTCCTCCGTGGTGGCCATTTTGTAAGGTTCCTCCATCAGCATCTGCAACATCCGAACACAGCCGTGCTCTGCTGCCACAGCGAACGGCCTGTTTCCATGCTAACACACGTCAAGAAACTGTTACATTGCATTCAGGATTTTGCATATATGAACATGTATGTGAACTATTCGCCTACTGTGCTTGTACACAGAGGAATGTGAACTTCTGTGGGATTCGAACCAGATGCACTAACATTTGCACCTATGCACATAAGTGAGCCTGGGGCTCCAAGGACCATGTTGCAGGTTCACCAGTTGTCCTTTATTAGACCACTTTTGTTTGGTATTGCACCATACCAGTCATACTACAAGACCTGTTTTGGAGATGCTTTGACTTTTAAACATCCCAATTTGGCCCTTGTCGAAGTCACTCAGATTGGAATATTGCCCATTTTTCCTGCTTTAAACACATCAGCTTTGCAAACTGACTATATACTATATCTCAACCTTTGACGGATATCAGTGTAATGATAATCCTTTCACATTATTCACGTCACCAGTCAGTGGTTTTAACATTATGGATGATCACTGTGTAAAGAAAACACTCAAATTTTACCATTTATACATGAATATGTAGGAATTAACTTTGAAACTGTAATTAATTGTTTATTAAATAATGTATTCATTTTTCAGCCAATATGCAGTATATATTACTAAATGCTCATTTTACGCTTATTTTACTTACATCTTTTAAAGAATTCATATCCTGAAGTTGTTTTTTAATTAGAAATAAAAGAGTAAAACAAACTGTCATACACTGTCTTCTTTGTCGAGTTCTTTCATTTGAAGATCGTCAAAAATGTACGCCATGATGTCGGTGTGATCGTTTACAGTGGCGCAGTGCATCATGTTCATCCCTCCCTGAGGGCAGAAGGACTGCTTTAAACCTGGATGCTAAAATATTTCTCGTAGACAAAGTAGATAGTATACATGATACTGAATTTAGATGTCGTAAAATTATCCCAACCTCACCATGTTCTCAATCCTCTGATCAGCTCCACCCAGTACAAGTAACTTCAGGATCTCCAAGCTGC
Organism: Duopalatinus emarginatus; assembly: GCA_028565595.1. Taxonomy (NCBI): domain Eukaryota; kingdom Metazoa; phylum Chordata; class Actinopteri; order Siluriformes; family Pimelodidae; genus Duopalatinus; species Duopalatinus emarginatus. Next base: position 8,767,097 of record JAOVVF010000028.1, on the reverse strand, counting down.
CAAACCATGCAGCCAGGTGAATAGCAGCAACTCCATACTGTGTGGGAAGATGTAGGATGATGTAAAACAGGATGGAGTACGTAATCATACTCTGTGAATTTTGAGTATTTCGGTCTCGTTCGAATGTCACATTGTATACCGTACCTTGTCCTGTAAGTCTAGTTTTGCTCTTCTTTTGAGGAGGAGATTAACAGCGTCTGTGCTTTTGCAGGCTACAGCATAGTGGAGTGCAGTTCGGTTGTGCTAAGAGGTGACAGGAGTAACTTAGAAAGTTCTAGATTTACATGAATATATGGTGAAAGTTTATAAGTTTTCAACAAGTACAAATTTCTAAAAGCTTTGTCTAATCCTGAAAATATGATATTAAATATTCAAATATTATTCAAAATATTCAATTCTTTTAATAGTTACAAGTTCATTCCCTTCTATGGAATTATACTGTAAATAAACATTGATGTTAAAATGTGTAGGTTTCTAAAAACAGACTTCCCTTCCCTTCCCAAAAATTCCCTCAGAAGGACAAAGAAGATTAAACTTTAAGAGGCTGTGAACAACCCACTGCTATCTATTTAAAAAAAAATGTATTCACTTTCAAATTTATATACACTCTTTAGTAGGATTTTAGTCTTCTGTCCAGTTAATATTAGCTAACTATCGGGATAACTAGTCGGTATAATGTAAAGGTACAAGTGTGTCAAGTAATGGAGTGGTATGCAAATATAAACTACCAGTGGCAGCTCAATGGTTAAGGCTCTAGATTACTAATCTGAAGGTCAGTGCCAAGCTTCGAGCTTCAAGCTTCGAGTGCCAGGCTGCTTCAGGGGTGTGGCATCATGACTAACCTCATGTTCCTAATAATTTGAGAAATGTGAAGAAAAGCAAGAATTTCACTGTGCTGTTGTATATACTGAAGTACCAGAAAAAAATGTAACAGACAGTAAAAAAAAAAAAAAAAAAAAAAACCTGGTATAGATTAGTGGTGGCTCCATAATGGAAAGGGTTTGTTTAGCTGGTATTAAATGGAACCCCTGGTACATCTACAAACGTTTCTGACAGGTGAACGCCTCCTTTTTGACGAGTTACCAGTGGTGGACAGTAACAAAGTAAATGCAATTCGTTACTGTACTTAAGTAGTTTTTTTGTGTATCTGTACTTTACTAGAGTAT
>JAOVVF010000028.1:8689405-8710793 GCA_028565595.1 Duopalatinus emarginatus | reverse complement strand
AAAACCTGGTTTCTCTCTATAAATATGCACAAATACAAAGATTTTGGAAAGTGCAATTTCATAAACATACTTTACATGTGTGTGGTAAATATATAGCCAGTATTCTAGTCTAGATATGTAAGAATTACGCAAGGTATGCTGATCTGGTATTCTCTATATTGGTAATTATCTATGTGTATGTGTCCCAGTTGTCTCTTGCCATACACCTTTACACACACTGTAGCTTTGTATCCTGGATCTACTTGAATATGCTGTGCCACACTTGACCTTCTTTTTCTTTTTCTCACTGTCTGACCCAATTGTTTTTCCGCCTAAGTCCACTTATAGTATTGTTTTGATTAATGACAGCTCAAGCTGCAAAATAAATACGCTCCATATGCACTGAGCACTCCACCTCTCCCTGTAACATCCTCCCTCAATCATAACACGGTCACAAGATCCTCATGGCTGTGGCGCTGGAATGCCCTGTAAATAGCACTATACAAGGCCAGTGGGTAAAATGACATGCCTTTAACCTCATACAAGGACACCAGAGGGTTTTGTGTAAGTAAGCCCACTGTCCCCATTGTTACTTTCACAAACAACTTGACACACATCGACACAAACAATGCTTAGTTTCATGCTATCAAACGCTACTTGTTACAAATTGCAAGAAATGCAACAAAAGCGCTGTCCATTGCAGCATAGTCCCTTTCACAGGGCACAAAGAGTTGTCCAGATGGACCATGCCTCGCTTCTGTGATGTGCAGAACAGAACAAACACAGGGGTCTAAATGGAGCGTAAAAACAAACCCCTCAATCTGGCTGTTTGGGATTCTCAGTGGGCCTGCAAGTGCAGACATTAAGCAAAGCTTTTAAGTAAAGTGTAAAAATCACCAGACTTGTCCATTAGGATGACTAACGTCATTACGACCTGAGGTGGAGGGAGGAGACTGTAAATGGATCTGTTCTGCGGTGACCTCCACATACCTTCTTTATATGCTACATTTAAATGTAAATGTATTTAGAACATTTGGGGCTCTGTTTGGATGTTAGTTGTACCATTACCATATGTGACTGTTTAGTATATTGACCAGCATTTCTACAAAGTGTCTATAAAGTGGATGGTTTTATAAAACAATATTGAATAAAGGTTAATTAAAAACAAGCAAATAAATAACAGGCGATTTATGCAAGAAGTATACAATTTTATGTATACACTGGAATTCCCAGAATAAAACTGGTACAGATTGATGGTGGCTCTGTAATGCTATGGGGTTTGTTTAGCTGGCCTCGGACCCTCAGTATGTCTACTAATGTCTCAGACAGGTGAACAATATGTGTGCCTCCTTTCTGACAAGTTACACCTGTTTATGTCTTGCATTCATTATGTTTGGACAATGATTCACCACACACGTCTAAAGACACTGAATCAGATGCTCAACTGAGTTTAAGGTTTTGCCATGTCCACCTAAGTCACCAGATCTCAACATTATTGAACACATCAGAATACTACAGAATTGTGGGACATTTTACAGGAAGTATGGTTTTTATTGCCTATAGAATATTTCCACAAGCTTGTGGAGTCTATGCTATGTCTGGATATTTGAAATATGTGAAAATTAATTAGGAATATTTTGGAATATATTTAAGAATATTCTTATTTATATTAAAGCATACTTTGTACATTATAAGAATATATATCCACTGCCTGAGGGTGTTTCTAAAACTTTAATAATTCAAGTATTTATGTACTCACACACATCACAATATTTATATATTCTGCATGCAGGAACATACATTCATTAATAAGACTGTGAGGGTTTCAGAGATATCTGGCAATAATAAACTGCAAGGGGTTGCTAAACACGCAGGCCTGTCTCACCCACACTCTCTGTAGCCCGTCCAAAATCAGTGTTATGCCGTCCAAAATACAGGCTTCTAAGTTAGACGCTTGGACTGCTTCTATACATAGGATTTGGAAAGGCTATAGTGCAACATCCAGAAATACTTCTTCACTTCAGTGCAGCTTGGAAGCCTTCATAATATTTGGATATTTACATGCAAACTTAATTATTATATATTATTAAGATACTAATTATGTTATGTTAACTAGAGTCATATTGTCATATTGTACATTACGTGATATTTAATAACTCATTTTTTCTACTTTTGTTAGTGTCTGATAGAGTTACTGTTAAACTGTAATTTACTGTTTCTGCTACTTCCAGACTTATGACACAACTGACTACTTCACATTCGACCCTCGACTCAGCTCGGTGTATATGTGTGTTACGTGTGTTACAAGTGTCCAGTTAAAGCGGCAGCTGTAACCCATCCCTGTTTCCATGGTGATCCCAAAGTAGTGCTGGGATGCATGACTGTTGGGACCATGTGCCAAATTCTCCTCTCTGTTTCCACTCATTCTCACACTCTCCGCCACTCCTTCACTCTTTTAACTCTTTTTCTCTTTCGTCTTTCTTTGTCCATCCTATTTCCCTTGCATTCTCCCTAACAATCTCCACGTTTCTCTGCTCCGGTTTCTCGTTCACACTCTCTCGTCTTTTCCTCTCTCTTGTTCACTGTCTTGCCGAGCTTCTATTCATAGCTCCCTGTGGCAAGCCACACTCAGGATAAACATTGGGTGCGTCCATATGGAGCACGTTACCGTGCTTGATCCTTGTTTCACTGAGGGAAAACAGACCAAACTGAGAGGACTAGGTGAGGGCAGGTGTTTGACTCCATACACCATCATGTGCCCAATTTCATCATGTGGTCCTGTTCTAGTGTAATTCACACCTGATGCCCAGTTTCTCCCAACAGGTCAGGCACAATGCCATAGTATATGCCGGCTATATTTGCTACTGTGGTAGTTTTTTTACAAATTAGATTGTGTCACACAAAGTGTTACTGTTAAACATTTGTATTCTGGCAGCATAGCTTCTCTATTTATCACGCAATTAAGTTACATGAATGTATCATTTTACAGGATTCTTATTTATACCCGGAAAGGGTTGGTATTGTATTTTTAATAATATATACATATTTTGATCTAGTATGTCAGTAATGGAGACTCATTTATTTATTGACTGTCTTACCATCCCCATGCCATTGTCTGTAATCATAATTACCACTGTTCCAGTTAATATTAAGATCTCTCTCCCTCTCTCTCTCTCTCTCTCTCTCTCTCTCTCTTTCTTCACTCTCTCCTATTTTTGTTTTTTATTTCACACAAGTTTTGCCACCTTTCCGAAACATAATAAAAGTCCAAAAGATTTATGACACCTAAGTAAGCCAAGACAATGTAGGCCAGGAGGCAGACGTTGAGTCACCAAAGAAGAACTAGAATTCTGGGGTGAGTCTAGATGTGGGGTTGAGAATAGAAGCAGTAGTTACTTTAGCCCAAGCAGTAAGGCCTTCATGATAGACAGGATAGGCATGAACCCATAGCACACACACTTCTATCTATTTTCATAGCACTTCTGACCTTGACCTCAGAAAGCACAACTTTTTGACTTTTTTGTCATACTGTGTGACAGGGAACCAGGTGGAGGTTTAAACAAGACCTTCGACATTCCAATAACCTGGCTGAATTCTGAATAATGGTGTAAGCTTTTAATGGAACTAAATATGAATACATACATCAGACTGAACAGATCGGTTATTTTCTTACATTTACAGCATTTGGCAGACGCTCTTATCCAAAGCGACTTACAAGGTTATTGGTATTACAGGTAAGCCAACATAGTGTTAGGAGTCTTGCCCAAGGACCCTTATTGGTGTAGCACAGACTGGCTGCTCAGATCGGGAATCGAATCCAGGTCTCTGACATGGGAACCCAATGATGTTACCACTGTACCACACCAATCTTCTTCATCTGTCAGGGCCTGGATGCCAATCTATCAGTCTACCCATTCACTCACACACTTAAACCTAGGTCAATTTAACACATCCAATTGAGGGGAGAACACACCAAACCCTTTACAGCCAGAAACCAGAATGAGGATCAAGCCCACAATCCCTGGAGCTGTAGCACACACACTACCTACAGGACCACTGTGCCACCCAGACTGAACAGATATTTTTTTAAACAGATACTAATAATAGATACAACCTTCTAAGAAATATGTAAAGGCCATCTGATTAAGATCTGGACTGTAAATTTGAAAGAAATGTGAGTATTTAACATGCATGAACGTATGAATGCGAATGAATGAAGCTGAAATAAAAAGTGTTTGTTCTTAGTTACTTTCTGATGCAGGTCATAATGGTTTCAGTTTAGCATATAAAATTGTTAAAAATATTATGGACAGGTACAGAACGAATAAAAATGCACACATCAGTCGAGTGATATGTAGTTAAGATACCGACAGATTCAGAATTCACAGACTGTGATGACAGTGCTGGCATACCTCAGGAATGTTTCCAGTGTTTCCATGGGCATAGTGTTAAGGTTTGTATTTAAGGCTACACCCATTTTCGGTTTACATCCAAATCAAGATATGTATGTATATTTGGAGTACTAAACAGATAGATCATAGTATTGTATAATAACTCTAGTTTTAAGAAAAGGGATTATGCAGTCTGACTGGTGTGACTGGTGATTATATAAATCTTCCAAAATGTACAAATGGCTTCAGAAAATAAAAATCTAAAAATAGTTAACAGTGACCACATTGGCTCAGACTAAAGTCTGCCTTTGTAAGTGATTGTTTAAGCTCAATTGACACTTTGGTAACACGTGTTTGTGGGGTGGATCGGTTTGGATAATAGCATGGCTCTATGCCACAAATAGTTTGGCATTGTAAGTCAGTTTGAGAGTCACTGAGATGAAAACTGATCTGGCTGGACTCAAGCTTTGATGTGTCTTTGTCAAAGACTGGGCCTGGTTTTTGTTTAAATCGGCCTACGCTAGGCCTTTCTAAACCACAGATCAGCACTTTAGAGAAAGAGAGAGAGGGGAGACAGACAGACAGAAGTATTGGACTGCATTGCATTTGTAATTATTCTCCATTTCACCCCAGGCACATCAATAGCACTGAGTATAAGCCCATGCAAAAAAAGTGCTAGGCAAGACACTTTATAATAAAAAGAACAGTCAATGGGTTATGGTAACATCCAAAGCCAGCAAAGACCACAGACTGAACACAAATTCTGCAATAACTGACAAATGACCGCTACTTTACTTTTTTTTAAGGAAACAAAAAGCAGATATATTTTAACACTTGGTTTACCCTAAAAAAAAGCATTGTTTCAGAAAAAAATCTTTAATTTTGCAACTTAAAATAAGCTAAAGACAGGCATTTCAAATGTTTCAGTGACACACTAGCCAACTGTAAATGGTTAACACAAAATTTACTGCTCATTAAGCATCTAAGAATGATGCAATCCATGCATAATTCTATTAAACAATGAACAACTCCAGTGAATAAGTTGTAATTCTGCTACTGAATTGGGGCATTGTTTCAGAGTTATAATTTTGGATACTGGCTGAGTACCACCTACGGTATGCTAATTGCATTTATGTACCTTCCTAAAAAAGTCTCATGGAATATATAAGGCAAAATTATGGTCAATGTATTACAATTATATTAGTTGAAGGCTCAGATTCATGAAAACTCTCACACTTATTGACATAAGTTCTTACTAGCATTTTTTACCACTCCTGGGAGAAGTGTAATTGAAAGAGGTGAAAACAACTAATAATGAGTAACAAATAAATAATATTCTATATAATAACGACTGTCTCTGAGCAGACAATTGATATGATAAATAGTAAAAAATAGTGAGGGGCATAGTTAGGGGCAGCTTTTGTTAGGTGTATACCAGGAGCCTGAGTGCCGTACATAGGCAAGCATATTGTAGGTTTTCAGTTTGTTGGAGCTAATGATATACACCCTTACTATTCAGAGATTACTAAGATGCAGGTAAATTAGTAAAGGCGATGTTCAATGCAGTAATATGCTCTGGTCCCATCCCAGTGTGACGTGGTGATGTAGTTTACAGCAGATTCTGATCACTGAACTGCTGGATGTTCAGGTGGTGCTTTGAAGACAATGGGAGATTTATAGATAATTGGAAAAGGTTCAAGGGCAAGGCTCTCATGTTAGGGTGGGACAGTATCCATCTCATCAAATCAAAACTATAGCCAAAGACAGGGAGCAGACAAGCAGGATAAACCAACTATTTGCTAGCTGCCTTGACTCATCTCACAGGTTTCACCTTGTTGAGACTGTGTCTGTTCTCCAAGCCAAACAAAAATATGGAAACACTCAGAAAGTTTGTTTTAGTAACCAGATTAACACAAAATTACTATCAGTGATCAAAGGTTATAGGTTATGTAGTGTGTTTAACAGAAATGTGGATTAAAACAAATAAACATGTGGCATTAACTTAAACTGTTACTTCTGTATACAGTTACCTACATAAACCTTGTCTAACTTGCAGACAATGAGGTGTTGCTGTTACTTATAATACAAAAACCAGGACACAAATTCAGACTATTAATTTAAAGCCAGACAATTTGACAACTAACTATGCAGATGAGAATTGAACCATATTAGATCAGTGACCCGAACGTTTTACTGGAACTGAAACAATTGTATGAATTTCTCATCAAAATCATCAACCTGTGCACAAGAAGCATCACCTACAGATTACCTACAGATATATAAATCCTACAGTTATCAAACCCCTAATTAACCCCTTGCCACTGCCAATATCACCACCCCCCCCTTATCCCCATTTACTTCTGAGTAAAATTATTTATAAACATGGTATCAGCTTTCTTGCGTTCATTGTTATGCTAATGACACACATCTTATATTTCAGTCAGATGAGTGACACCATCTTAATAAAGTTAAGGAATGTCTAGGACATTAGACACTGGATGCTTGTTACTTTTTTTTTACTTAATTCTGACAAGAGAGAAGTACAAGTAATGCTGGGTCACTTTTCATTTTTATCATGTGCAGCAGTGAATGATCTTGGTGTGATTATTAACACCATTGAAACTTTGAAGCCTTCTTTTATCTCAGAAATGTTGCTTAGAAAAGAAATATAAAGTTAGTACATGCAGACACTAGTTCTAGGTTATGGTTTTGTTACTTCTAGGATGTATTATTGTAATAACTTCCAGTAGGTGCATAAACAAGCTCCAGTTAGTCTAGAATGCAGCAGCTTATTTTGACCATATCACTCATATTTTGTGCTTACTTTGATCAAAAGGTGCAGGCCCCTTTTTGGTCACTTGAATAGTGAAGACTTACATCTAGGCTAAATATACATTTGTTTAGTCTTTTGTTAATAATTTGTTCTTTTCTAAACGTACAGATCTGGATGCCCCACCGGCATAGTGTGTTATGTGTTTGGATAAACACCCAACCACAACTACAACTCTTTCAGGTTTGTTGATGGTGGAGTGGCTGGTTGCCTTATGCGTCTCAGGGTGCCCTCATGTCTGTAACACTTATGGCTCTCCCTGTCAGAGTCCCTGCTTGCACACAATATAAGAGCATGCTTTATAATCAGTGTTCCTCCCAAGGTTCCCTCCTCATGTCATCTCAGGAGTGTTTTTCTTGCCAACATCTGCTTTGTGACAATGTTAAAAGTCTTAGACAAATAAAACTGAAATTAAGTGAAATAATCACTCTGAATATTATTTAAAATTATATCTCAGATAAAAAGTAATTTATATAGTATATTCCCTGAATATTATTAGGATAGCTTTCTTTTATCTCAGAAATATAAAGCACTGTATGGACTTCAATCAAAAGGTGCAGGCTCTTTGTTGGTACATTGAATAGTGAAGGTTACAGACGTGGGTAGAATTTTCTCCTACAAAGCCCCACAGTTATGGAACAGCCTTCCAATTAGTGTTAGAGTTAGTCCAGTTCAGTTAGTGTTCAAGTCTAGGCTGAATATATATTTACTTAGTCAAGCCTTTGGGTAATAGTTTCTTTTCTTTAGTAAAGGCCCAGATGAAGGCATAGAGTTTCTGGTAAACTGGGTCATACATTCCCTCAAGTTTGGTGACAGTGAAGTGACTGTTTATTTAGCTGTCACAATATTGCCCTACTTGTACTCTGAACACAATGTACATTTCCTATAACCTTTATCTCCTAACAAGTGCTTCACCTGGTGAAAAGCAATGTTTGTGATGGCACTACAATCTAGTGGAACTCCACTGACAGGTCCTGCAAGGTAATATAAATAAAGATTTTAACAATCAATAAAGACACGCCTGTTGCACAGTTAACCATCTACAACACAATAATGTGTCATGCTAAACCTACCTGTGGTTATACATCCTGAGGTGTGGATGTCCAGAAGCTTAACCAGTACATACTGTAGATTTGTAATAACTGAATTTGGGTCATTTTTATGTATGTTTGAGCTGACATTTTTGACATTTTGTAATGGGGCAAGCTTTGCTATTGCTTTGTTGATACTGTATACTGCATCTGCATACTGTCATCATTTTGAAAGGATTAATCAAATCTCCAGATACTATCTGTGAATGTACTCTCATGTAAGGCTCCCATGTAGTGCAACAGAAAAGTCCTTGCCCTATTGCCCGATTGCATGTTTGAATCCTGATTATGTCACAGCCATTGTTGACTATGAGTCCAAGTGAGCCAAATGGCAGTGCTCTCTGGTTGGAAAGGCTGGACATTTGTGAGTTCATGTATGTTGAAGATGGTTGATAGCTTTTTACTTTGGGTGCATTAAAACATGTAAATTGCTTTCATGTGGTCCGAGAACAAGTTCAGCAATATTGGGCAGCAACACAAGAGACAAGCAACCTGACTGATAAGACAATAGAGATCAGATAAATACCGATCTGAGATCTCATCAGTGCTAAAATTTACAGTAAGAGTCCCACTTTGAATCTACTTGTATTGTCAACATTGAACACACCGCGGCTGTTTGTAACTAGTTTATTTTCAGGTCCACTTTAACAGGTTTAAGTCAGGTTCATTTAAAAAGAACTATGTGAAAACACTCCTAGATCTGGGTTCTACATCTAGTGCAGAGTGTAATTATCTGCATAATTGACTAGTCACTGGAATTGGATGGGGTTTATTCTGGGGCTTGAACCTGTAACAACAAATTATGTTAACATGTATCTAATGCATAGGCTTGGGTTTGGAGGGGGAGTGTGTATCTAATTATGTACAGGGTGAGTAAAAGTCGCAGGACACATGACCACCTTCGTATTGGAAAACGTGCCCTAAAAAATAGACCCCTTGATATATGTATGTATGTATGTAGGTTTGGAGGGGGGTGTATATATTTATACATAATTGGATGCATACCCCCTATATACACCTGATGTCCATCCTTCTCTCTATATTAGATTAGAAAAAAAAAACTTTGCACACTAGTCTGATGCTCGAGCTCCTGACTGTGCCGCGTGCTCCGCCAGCGCGATCTGAACAAGCGCTACCCTGCTCTTCTTTATGAATGGATGGGTGTGGCAGAGGGGTCTCGAGCGCAGCCGACGTCACGGCGCTGGCTGATATCCGCTGACGTGTTCTCGAAGCAGGAGCGTTGACATGAGCGCGAGACTGTCGAGAGAGACTCGCATGAGCGCGCGACTTCAGCATCACGTACGCGGAGCTGCGCGCGACTGGGTGAGTGCAGAGCCTGCTGTCTCAGTGTAATAGACCTGTAGCGAGATAACGCATGGTGCAGACTGCGTTAAAAGTTGTGCAAATAGTGTGATTAGTAAAATGCATTAAAAAACATTGAAAACATTGAAAGCTATTGATTTAATAAATTGTGAGAGTAGCTATAGTTATAGTTATCACCAACATAACTTACATTTTTATCACAGTACAGTTGGCTATATTTGCAATAAAGTTTGTTTATGATTTTAAGTGTAAACAACAGGCACATAGATGCCTGGGCAGCTCGCATCAGCACCAGCCAAAACAACACAACGCAACGCAACACAACAAAACGCCCCCTTTTTTTGCGTGCATCCGCTGTGTGCGCTTCTTACGCACTATTCCTCTTTTTGCATACCTCCTGGTGTCTTCTTCTGCTTGTGGAGGGACATTCCCAGCCTCTCAGCTCAACCCTGTCATGTTGGATGAATTTGTAAAACGGACTTGGCTCGTGACCCTGAAGACTCTTAAGTCATAACTCATCTGTTGGCTTGATGGATAAAGAAGAGTCGGGCTCGTGGTGAAATAAAGAGCAAGAGACAGAAGTGTTTCAAGGCAGAAAGACAAGAGTTCCTCTTACTGAAAGATTTGCACCGAAGGTGAGTCTTTAATAAGTTTTTCCATGTCTATAAGAGAAAGAGTGTGGTTTAACTTCTGCCAAGTTTCACTCACAGGTTTCTATTTTAGTATTCAGATCGGCTTCTCCTATTCGAGTCCCAACACACCCGGACCCGATTGCTTAATAACGGCAATTTTGTTTATTGCATAGATATAAACCTGTTATTATTGTGTTATTATTGTGTATACGGTTTAATTCATGCCTATGCCCAGAGCGCGTGCTTTCTTTGTGTCTGCACTGGCTGTCCGCGTGCTTGCATGAGTGCCTGTGACTGTGTGTGACGCACAGATATGAGACTAGGTCTGGTGTGTTCTTTGTCTATATGATCCGTGAATTTAACCATACGATCAATCTATGCTCTTAAAAATTGATAGCAGTGTAAAGGCGTGCCTTGTGTCATGTGCTGTGTAATTGTCTGGTAAAGTGGACCGACAGCTGTGGGTGTGTCACCTGAGACTTATGAAGAGAAGATCAGCTCCGCAGTGTCTAGTGTGTGTTTGGTGTTTGCTCTGGCTTGATTGTAGAAGTTCAACCCAACTCACTGCAGGATATCCAGCCCGGGGCTTGGGTTCAGCTTGGATTGTTACAATCTAGGAGCAATTGAAGTAAGTAAGTGTATCAGGCTTTGTATATTGGATTTAGCTTGTTTTATTGGAAAATCTTAACACAGCAGAAGAGCAGAGCAGGTACACAAAGCTGAGTGTTTATAAGTCCAGCTGGATGCACAAAGAGCTAATAAGTTAATTGAGCACTCAGGGTTTCACTGTTTTTAATCCATTGGAGGCAAATTCAGCAGGGTTGGGCAGCTTTGTGCGCTCTTCAAAGTTACGCTATAGGCTATTATTCTTTTTCGGGTAACTTAACACAGCTGCGTAAACACTATTCTGGGCTCAGTATCCTCTTGATTTTTTTCTCACTCTCCATTTATACATTTCTGAGTATTGTAGTCAAACACTTTTTCGTATTCATCTAGAAAAGCTTATTTTTATAACCGTATGCACTTGATCCACTGTCTGAAAAGTAAATCAGTGTGTTCCTGACCAGAGATCTGCCCTCTTCAGTTTAGGAGCAAACCTGGCAAGACATCTTCTTTGGATGAGAAATCTTCCTTGCCTTCCCAGCACCCCCTTTGTTTCTCCGTTTTTTTTTTTTTTCAGCGAGATTGTTGTTGGTGACTTGAGCTTTCCAGAGAGCTCACACTCCAAACATTCCAGGCTTCTCAAGCACTGAGGAGCTGGCCCAGCTCAGCACAGCTGGGAACCTTATAAGACTCTGGGGCTCTGCGTCTTGAGCAATATCTCTCTCCCCTTTAAACTCCATACCCTGGCGCATTTGGGGAAGTGGGGGGTGGGGTGACCGATCTCTGCATTCCAGTCGTCTAACAGGGAAACATGCCATCTAAATCAAAGCAGTTCCCATTCCCCTTCATGCACACACAAACATAGAGTAGGCTATAGTAATACGTTTAGAGCGTTGAAGCACGTGTCCTGTAAGCTGCCTTTCTGCCTCTACAAGTGTCTTGCATATTCATCCGCAAACAGAAAAAAATAAATGGCCATCCCCCAAAAGCACATGATATTCATCTGCACCAAAACAAGGCAGTTAAAAGAGAAAGCCATTGTCCGGTGTTCTTTCTATTCCCTCCTCTCTTGGCTGCATCCAAAGTTGTTTTTGAAAAAAAAGGCGAATCCATATGCAAAGAACTGGGGCCAGGGCACCATGGGTGATAGAGTGATAGAGCGATGGAGAGATAGCAGCAAAGGAAAAGAGGAATAGAGGGAAGAAAAGACGAGTGCTGATCCTGTTAAAGAGGCACAAAGAGTTGAAATAGGGGTGCTTGCTGGGAGAGAGAAAAAGGGAGAGAGTGACAACAACCAGACTTGAAGACAGAGTTGCAGAAAATGTGGTATAATTGTTAAAATGTAATGTTTGAAAGAAAATAAATAAAAACAAATCAGAGCCAAGAAGAGATACTATGAAGTGCCAGAAAAATTTGGTAATCTTTTTATTTGGTAGGTCCACCACAGGGCATGGACTCACGAATTTGCACAAATATTCTGTAGGCAATCAACACCATACTTCCTGCAGATCAGTCCATGATTCTACTGTATTCCAAGGTGTAGGATTTCTGTCTTCCAGATGTGTTTGATAATGTTGAGATCTGGGAAAACCCCAAACACGGATGTTCCTCTAACCATAATTTGGCATCTCTAGACGTGTGTGGTGGTGTATTGTCCTGTTGAGAAAGGCCAAACCCATCAGAACACATGCAGGACATGAACAGGTGTAACTCATCAGAAAAGATGCATGCATAGTGTTCACCTGTCAGAGACATTGGTAGACGTATCAGGGGTCTCATGGAATGGCAGCTAAACGCACCCTATATTAGTATAGAACCACCACCATCCAATGTATTTTACATAGTGTTGTCTATCAGTTTTTCTGGCACTTCAGTGTACATGGATCTTGGAACTGATAATGAAAGCTACCGTGTAGATGTTTTTTGTTTTTTTTTTAATACTGATGTAAATGAAAAACCCAGTATCTGTCAGCCATGCAATCTCAACATCTCAGCATTTTGTGTAGTAATATTCCAAAAACGTAGTAATGTTTCACATATGAACATAAAGACACTGCGCTCTGGTTTGTTTATGTTCTACAGTCCTGTCGTGTTTGGTTCTTTTCGCCCAGGACTGCACTGTTTTCAGGTGAGTTCCCTTGTTGATCTCACACACCCCGAACCAGTTAATCAGGTCAGTATATTCACAGCTTGGGAACTTCTGCTTACAGTTGAACATCAGTCACTCTTACTGTCATGTCATTTCCATTCTTTGAATTTTCTAATACGTTTAAAGTTCTAGAAGGTAAAACACAGTGCACAATATGGGGTAGTGCGTTTACTTGACATTGACATTGACATTTAGTTGTCTTACACATGCATCACGTTTACTGTCTTTCGCAATTGTAAACATACACAGACTCTGTGATGGAAAGAAGGGTAGGGGTGATGGTGTATTTCAGTGCCAGATTGCTTAATGTACACACACTTCCCTTTCCTTTTACTGTCTGCAGCTGTACACTAAAGTGCCAGAAAAACTGGTGCACCACCCTAATACTCGGTAGGTCCCCTGTGAAATGTGAAAATACTCTGTACACAATAAACATCATACCTCTTGCAGAGCGGTCCACAATTCCGTCCTGTTGAGATCTCCTGACTTCAAAAACCCCACACTCAGATGAGTGTCCGGTAACCAAAATTTAGCATCTCTGGCAGGTGTAGCATCAGAAACGAGGCATATGTGGCATTCACCTGTCAGATGTAGACATACCAGGGGTTGTATACCAGTCTATGTATTTTGCACAGGCTTACCACCACCAGCCTATGTATTTCGCACAGGCTTGCTTGTACCAGTTTTTCTAGCACTTCAACTCCTAATGGCTTACCTTCAGGAATAATTAGACATTCGATTGTTTTTCTTTGAGTTGCATCATAAAAGTCAAGCTCTCAAAAATTAAGTACAATAAACTAGATTTTCTGTGTAAGCTGACTCAGTTCATGTAAGTGCAGTTGATGATTACACTTCGTGGCAAATTTGCTTGATTGGATGCCAACAGCATTAAACGCTATTTTGCAGATTAACAATAATACAACTGACGTTTATGACAACCCTCTGAAGTGGATAAATATTAACCCCAAACATTGTAGTAAATGACTTACTGCTATAAATAGTGATCACTGCACTCCCTGTAATCACTTACCATAGAGAACTACTTAGGAGGTATGTGTATAATGCCCTGCAATAGATGGACTGGCATCCAATCCAGCTCGTTTTCCCGCTTTACTCCTAATGTTTTCTTCACCGAACCCCTGACCAGAATAAAGTCGTCACTGAAAGTGAACAGATAGATAATGATTATGTTCCTACTTTTATGTCAGTATGTTGTTGCTTGAATTGACAAGTCTTGATGAGAACCTCTGGGTATCAGTGTTCATGTCCTACTCTATCCTAGTAATCTGTCCTACTATTTTCCCCTAGTTAAGCATTTGTTTTAGATCTAGTTGTACTTCTACTACTCGATACAGACTGATAGATGATACTGACCCAGAAACACAGCATGGAAGGGCAGCTTGCAAGACACTTTCAGGGAGTAGACAGAGATCAAGTATCCAGTCTTGGGCTTACAGAGCTTATGTAAAGTCAGTGGGAGTGAGAGGGATCAGATCCAAAATCAACATTTGGAGTGAAGACAACATCCAGTTCAATGTAGCACCACAAAATCATTCTCAGCCCAAGATATTTTATGTGTGATTTTAGTAAATATTGCTTGAAATCACTGATTAGATGTTGACAGAGTGTATAATTTTCTGGCTGACTTCTTAAAGCTGTCTTGGGAAGGTGTAGGACTCATTACAGCAGAATTAAGCAGTCCCTATTAACACCTCCTCTGTGTTCATATGAGTGTGGGGGACAAATAAGGGAAACAAGAACAGACAGAGTGTTAGGAATAAGAAAAAAAAGGAAAAAATAGATATCTTGGTCCTTTATATCGTTGAAGCATAGATGTTTTGTTTGCCGGCTGAGTAAGCAACGGTAACTACGTTAGCATCTTGCTCAACCATTCAACTCAGTTTGCCAACTGCATATGTATGGTACAAAAACACATTTGTTTTCTTGCTGTCTGCAACGCAGGCCACCCGTAGAGACGTAGAACCAGGTTCAGACCACTGTAATGAAATTAAAATAGAACTGAATGGATACTTTTTTTTTGGAAATGCATAACACAGACATCATTTGTCTACAAAACAGATATGATTATACTTGTGCATCATGGGAACCTTGAACCGTAGGTCATGTTTTGCTCGATCTGATGTTGTTTGGCTGGCTGCATTTAATACTGGGAGTTGGCCGGAATGGCATCTGGATAATTCATTTAAACAGCTAAAACTGGGAGGTGATCATAACAGCCCTGATCTGAAACATGCTAACAAAACAAGACACCTTTCTCATGCTTAGAATGGAATGTCATTTGCATGTTGCAGTGTATGTGGTGTAGCACAAAATGCAGCTAAAGCACAATGCACATTTTAGAGATTTTTTTTTCTGCCTGTTTTTTACATTAAGTATAGGCGAGGTCATTTGAGCAAACAATGACAGTTCAATGTATTATCATCATTCACGTCAGGTCAAGACAGGGCAGTTGGGTGTTGTCCTAGCCTTTATGTGTCCAGTTTGGGTGAGTCTACGTCTGTTGAGTCATGGTCTTGGCTGACAGGATTGAACCCTTTATCTGCTGTTGTAGTCCAACCGCACGGTTGTGGGTTGTTGTTGGTTTATGAGATGCTTTTCTACACACCATTTTTAAAGAGTGGTTATTTGAGTTACCGTATCCTCCTCTCCTGTGACCTCTCACATCAATAAGGCATCAGCGGTAAGAAATGCGTTCACTGTTTACTGTTCTCCACTTCAGCCATTAATTATTGAATTATTGAAATATTTGACCCCATTTTTCTCCCTACCTTAAATATATGACATGGTTACTTAAGATGACTCTGATATACGGTATGTTAA
Organism: Duopalatinus emarginatus; assembly: GCA_028565595.1. Taxonomy (NCBI): domain Eukaryota; kingdom Metazoa; phylum Chordata; class Actinopteri; order Siluriformes; family Pimelodidae; genus Duopalatinus; species Duopalatinus emarginatus. The sequence continues at coordinate 8,694,954 of JAOVVF010000028.1, read as the reverse complement.
CTGAATGATAACTGAATGACAAATCTATGATAGGATCTATTAATAAATATGAAGCTGTCCATTATGATTATAACAGTAATTTATATGTACATGACCTGTAAAAGCAGTCTGTTGTTGAAAAGCACACTTAATCCCTGGTGTCAGCGTACTTTTTTCCATCACTGATGGCTGCTTGGAGCCTATTGGTGATGGGCATGTATCTAACAACAGTATGGATTTTTCCATTGCTTTTTAGAAATGTTCTACAGGGCACAAGGCAGGATGTGTTTACATGTATGTTTGTGTCTGCTTACCACATAACCTAGTCTCTCTGGGCATGTTGCAGCTGCATGCGTGCACGGTATTATTACGTGTTTATCAGTGCTCCATTAGATGTTTATTCTCTACGTTTTTAACACTGAGCTTGTGCATTCCATAAGTGTGACATCATCAGCAGTCCAGCATCACACAGTCATCCCAACAAAGCCCTTTCCTGTTTGCACTGAAAGCCCATGTCCCAGGAGAGACAGTGTCAGAGGCGCACACACACACATGCAGAAAGGGAGACAAGTGAGAGAAAAACAGACAAAGAATGCAGTAGTGTCAATGAGAGAGAGAGAGAGAGCAAGAGAGAAAGAGATGGGTGCAGAAAAGAAACAGTAGCCTCCTTCTCCTTTGCTAGCATTCTCTCTTTCTCCTGCCCTATCACTCAGCCTACGATGACAGCTCTATGGACTATAAGAGAGTCTCAGCAATGGAACTGACATACACTATGTCTTTGTGAGAATGTGCACCATCACTGGTTCCAAGCTCCATGCAGGGCGGAATTAAAGCGGGCCTTGTCTACAGCCCTGTGGCATTCCTCCGCTCCCCGAGCCAGCTTGGCCTGCTGTGCCTGCAGCCTTAGCTCCTGAGGTGTTTACCCTGGCAGAGCCTTGTATTTGATCAACCTGTCTGTCAAATCCACCGTTTCTTCACACCCTCTCCACTCCCTGTTTGTTCATAAATATTTCTTTACATAGCATAAGAATGCAAGATGAGTTGCGTTAGGTGCGTCCTTATTAATGCTTGTTAGGAAGCTTAAGACGGCTTAAAGGATTATATTTCACTTTTGTTTTGTAGTTATCAACAATATTATGTATATTTATAATTTTTTATTTTTATAATTAAATAAAATTTACCTATAATTTTATTTGCATTTTCATGAAAAATAAAAAAGCTCAGGAAGATCCAAACATTGCTGCAACTTACACATATGTGTACATTTCAGGACAGTGATTAATGAAGCCTGGCTGTGAAATGCAGCATTCAGTTGCCAAGTCAGGATTTCCTGATCACGGTTCTTTGGGTTAAACTACTTAATCCAGGTACAGTTGAATGTGTATTCAGGGATCTGTGACTCCTCATTATGTTCGAAGAAGTTAGCATGCATTATGATCCTTTGTTCTGTACATTTAATATTATGTTTCTGATTGTTTTTTGCTGGCCTCTTCATTATGACTGATAATACAAGCTTGATATGTACATATGTTCTGCATCTGAGCTCAGCTCATCTGCAGGCAAATTAGCCCTAAGCCTTAAAGAGGCTGGCACTGTAAATCAGATGTTCAAGTACTCAACCGTAGCACAGTCCTGTGATTAAGCCTTGGCGCTGGAGCGGCTGGGTGAAGACTTAATGAGATTAGCCTCTTCACTGGACCGGGTTGTTTAAAGAACCTCATGTTTAACCCTCGTGCAACGTCCAGCTGAGAATATTAGCTAATATGCCTCTGCCTCTCCATCAGTAAAGACATAAACTAGAGAAGCCGACTGCTATAAAAAAGCAGACTGCAGTACAGCAAACACAGGTAGGAATTCTGACGACCTCAGATTTGATTCTGTATCTTGCTCATCATGGTTAAAATGAATTCTTTAAGCAGATTAGACCAGAGTCTAAGAGTCTAGTATCTTATTACAAGTCCGGTGCTCTGTCAAATGTCTTAATAGTGACAGTAGTAGAAATGACACCTGCTAGAGGAAACTAAACATTCACTCGTCGAATAAACCCTGATGACCCATGAATTCTCAGCCTGTCCTGGAGCACCGTCAAGTTCATTCCATCTCCATCGACATGAAAAAAGCTTCAAGCTACTGAAGAATGAGGAACATCTGCTGCCCCTGCACTACCTCTAACCTCCCATAATTCTTTGCTTAGCCTCAGAAGCAATGAATCACAAAGAGATTATTGGCTGGCAGGAAACTGTGCGCATGTGAAGTGCATGCCTTACAGAGCGAGCCAGATTTTTGGGATGCTAGAGTTATCTGGGTATGTGTATGTGTTTGTGTTTCGGCGTGTGCTGACAGTGCTCTCAGGCACCTGCAATCACCAGGCCAATAGCACTTGTCAGCAAACATCTGCCCCACTTCGCCTCCAACACCTATTCCTATTCCACAGTACACATCACACAGAAGTGCCCAGGAAAAGTGATGATCCGAACTGCATGTAGCTTCCCACGTTGGCGCAGCTATGTGGATTAAAGCGGGATATAGGAGCTACGAGCAACCAGCACTAACCATTAACATGATACAACAAGCCATTTTATTTGTGTTATCAGTTGTTTAGTGTTTATTTATAAAGTGATCATGTAATCATGACACAGTTTACACTGTTCTTGTTTGGAGAAAAACCTGTCCTGTGACATTTCAGCCTCATTACCATACGTGAATTAGAGCAGTAAATAGATCACAGATGACTATGCCAGGTCTGGACGTGACAGTGCCAGCATGCATGGAGAGCTTGGAATTCTGCATCGATAAAACAGCGTGACCTGTCCCTACCGCAACAAGATAAAACAGTGTAAACAAGTGGAGTTCTGTTCATCTCATGCCTTCCTATTTTTATTACTTTCTCACGCCAGCCTCTCCCCTTGTTTATCTCTACACTTTCTTTGTTCCTCCTTCACGTTTCCTGTGTGGGCCACCTTGGTTTTGCAGCCTGCGTCTCCTCGGCTGTCTCTGCCTTGTTCTTCCACACCCTCTGCTGTCACTCTTTCTATCTACAGCTTCTTTGTGCTCCAGATATTTTCTACCTTCCTCCACCTCTGTCCTCCTTCCATTCCTTCCTTCACATCCCTTGTCGGGTGGCCCTGCATTCCCTGCATACTCCCTCTTTCCCGTTTTCCTTCCTTTATCTCCAATGTCTATTTGGAGGCTTTTATCTCTTTTAGATGTTCTGTACACACAGTGACACACTCAAGCTGCTCACGTACTACACCATCCTCCTGATCGCTTCATCTTTCCTTCATCTCTTGTAATGGTGGGAAAGACGTCTGTTTAGAGGACAGCAATTAGGACATGCAACATCGCAGGAAAGGTGTGGTGTGCAGTGACCGCTGTATCGAGGCAGCGGATCTTCCAGACAGCGTAGCTGAACCCTGAGAGTGGGAGTGTGAGAAAGAGAGAAGGTGTGATGTAGCATGTGACAGTTCAGGACTCTGTCCGCAGTTTGTGAATCGGGGACAAGCGAGTGGCTCGGTACAGCTGTGGTGCCCTAAATGTCTGCTGTCTCCTCTACCCGATTTAGCTCAAAACCCTGCTGTCAGCCTGCCTGCCCCTTCAGTGCCTGGGGAGTCTGCAGTGCAGGACTGGTTAAGCGTGTGTGTGTGTATCAGAGGAAGAACGGCTGAAGGATTTGTGGCTGTAATATACACCGGTGCGTGGATGTATCAAGGATAGGATGTGTTTTGTTTTTGTGTGTCCGAAGGCTTTGTATTTCACAGAAAACATTCCAGTCTGTGATGGTATTAATTACAGCACAGCACAGATGAACAATCTGTTTGGTTTTAAGGTACCTGCTTTCACAGTAGTGCTGTCTGTATCTCAGCTCAGCATGTTTCTGTAGTAATTCATTTACAGGGACTGTCCACCTGATTTGAGGTTAATGATACATGGATTCGAAATGTGTTGATATTTAACAAGAAAAAGAGTCTAATCGTTGATATAGTGAAGGTTTGTGTAAGGAGACATTTATGTAACGTTTATTTAACGTTTAACTTTTAGGTTTCTCCAGTAACGTTTTTTTTTTTTAAGAGGGGAAAAAAGAGGTGAGGGGTCGACAGTTTATAGCTACCATACCATAAGTGATAACAATAATCATATCCCATATGTTAAAAAAATATAAGAATCGTTTGATCATTGTGACATGGAATTGACCTCCGTATTTAAGCCATCTGTGCGGTGAAACACACACATAAACGCTAGTAAACACACACTAAAGGGCAGTGAGTGCTATCCGCAGTACCCTGAGAGCAGTTAGGGATTAGGCTCCTTGCTCAAGGGCACTTCTGTCGAGTCATGTCTGTTCTGGGGACCCTCTGGTCTCAAAGCTGTTTCTGCAACCACAAGCCCAAAGCCACCCCCTAGCTGTACAGTACAGCTACAGTACTTGGCTGTGGTATGCATAGAATTAAACATGTCCAGACATGCTTTTACAGGAAAATAATAACATCAGGGTGGTAACAGTCCTCTAATTTATGTGGTATCATATCACACTGCCCCATGATTATTTTCCTATAAGAGCACACCCTGTCGTGTTTTATTCCTTGCATTCTCTGGCGTCTCATAGGTATTATATATTAAGTGCATATTAATCTGTCAGAATAACAACCAGAATAAAAATGTAAGCTGGCTGACTAATTTGTCTCTCTATCTCTCTGCCTGTCACAGTTTGTATGGCCTAGTTTAAACAGTGTGACATACATTTCACCAAATACAACATGACTGAATTCCTTTTATAGGCAGCCCTAGATTCTCATGTCCATTTTCATAAGCATGCCCGATTCACTCTCTGTTCTGACCACCCAGTCCACTTCTCCCACTCGCTCTCCTTTTCCTGACATGCCAGAGGGGCCAAGAGGGCATCACTTTCTCAGGGTCTGCTACAGCGCTAAGCACCGCTCTGCCTGCTAGTGCCCAGCTGGGCTTCAGTCGGACGGTCAAAAAGGCTTGCATTGACTGAAGTGTGGGAACAGGAGGAATACAACTTGCTCAGGCTTGTGACTGACAGCGCTGCCACTCTCTGGTCGATGAGCTCTTGTTTGTTCACAGCTTCACAGTGGGTCTATTAAGCATGGGCATTTTTTTTTAATTCTGTGTGTATTTAAATCTGTTATTCTGACAAACAAATGAGGGCTGATGTAATGTTTAAAGTGGAACAGATCAAAGCTGTGCTCATTCAGTTTGAAATATTCAAGTCGACCAGTAGAGGTCAGTGTTCTTAATCTGCTGAACACAGCTGCAGGAAGAGTGCTGCTGTTAAACACTGCTGTGCTGATAGTACAACAGCACAATAAACTAATATCAAGAAACTGAAATTTAAGAAAAAATATAGCCAAATATTTTATTTGCTTTTATTTGGTTGTTCTATCACCCACAAGAGGTTCTAAAGAAGTTACAGCTAGAGCATTGTGTGTGAAACAAACTGTAAATGTTTCAGTGATTTATATTATATATCTATATATATATCTATCTACCTGTCTATCTATCTATCTATCTATATATATATATATATATATATATATATATATATGTGC
>JAOVVF010000028.1:8675210-8685875 GCA_028565595.1 Duopalatinus emarginatus | reverse complement strand
CACACATACACATACATATTCATATTTATCTCTCTCTCTCTCTCACACACACACACACACACACACACACACACATATTTGTGTATGTGTGGACCTCATATAGCCTTTCTGTGTTTTATAACCGCCTCGTGCATGCCACACTGCGGAACGGTGCGGGTTAACAAGACTCGAGATCCGCCGCCGGTTTGGGGCGGGGCTTCGCATCTGATTGGCTGGTGTGTGTCTTAGGTCATGGATTCGGGGTTGAGTTGTGTCGGCGTGACGCAAAGCCAGAGGGGCGTGTGTAGTGTAGTGTAGTGTTGTCTAGTGCTGTGAGCGGTAGCAAGTATAGAAACAATAACATTTAAGCGACACTGTGTGAAACACGACAGGTTTACAGCGCTTGTGGGGACCGGTTAAGAGAAGGTCGAACGGAGACTTTAGAGCATCCGGGAAACTTTCTCTTTAAGGCTCGGCGGAGATGCTTCCTTTGTGACACTTCAGCTCATTTTTTCATCGTTTATTATAGACCTCCTGCGCCCGGACTGGCATGTGGGTCAATTCTGGCACCGTTGGAAGGTAGGGAGATGTGTCCGGGGTTTTTTAATCACATGCACGACTTGAAGACAGGCGGAACTAGCCTGTGCAACACTGTTACACTGAGTAATGCAATGCAATGCAATGAAATGATGAGTCTGCTAGGGTGAAATTGTAGTGCAAATGTGTGTGGAGTGCATGTCACTGGTACCCTGACATACCACCACCAAAACCACCACCACCACCTGGGTTTGTTTTCCTTTGTCCGGTCGCGGTAAGCGCATGGGCTTGGCTCTGCTCTGCTGCATCCTTACAGCTTACTTCTGAACCTCTCATTTATTACAAAAAAACCCTCAACACAGCATCTAAATTAACACTGTATCTCTAAAACGAGGCACAAATGATGATGACAGGAGCACGCGGTCGATTTGCATGTCTGAATGACATACATACATTATCAATGAAATGCATGGAAATATGAATGGGCTTCTTCTTGGTCAATGGCCGCGCAGAAGCATCTCAGCATCTCAGCATCAACCCACCTGATGTAATCGCAGGAAATACTCCTAACCAAGTTCTCCTCCAGAATACCAAACTAAACTGTCCTGGCTTTTCTACAAATGTCACGTTCAGATTCATACGAAAGCCTTAGACTTAGAAACCCTGGTGTATGAGGTCCACACCACTCCACTCCATACACACAGCACTGTTCTCACTCTTATCATAAGTCTACACTGTCCTAATGCCTTCCCTTATGTTAAAGTGGTCCCTATGTGGTCCCGTGGCGGAGGTTCCCGGTTCGGGCAAGGCAGTCTGTTTAGTGCATTTCGTTGCCTTGTACTTGTTCGTACAATGACAATAAAGTTGGATCTATCTGTTTCTAACTTTATTACGTGAAAGTGAACTATTTGCCTACTGTGCTTGCACATGAGCTCAGCATTTAACCCATCCATGCAGTGAAGCACACACTAGTGAACACTAGGGGGCAGTGAAGACACTTGCCCAGAGTAGAGCGGCAGCCCCGAACCACAGCACCCCGGGAGCAGGTGTGCTGGTTAGGTGCCTTGCTTGAAGGCACTTCAGTTGTGTCTTGTCCACTGCAGGGATTGTACCAAGTCACAAGATCGCTTTGCTTCCGTAACCACAAGGCCACAGCTGCACTTGTTAGCTATTTCTATTTGTTGTATTTAATATTTTGGACTGGTTATGCTACATATCTGCTGGGAAAAGTGGTTTTATAACTTTGCAAAATACACACACTATTTCCACTGCCATGCATGTCATGCATAGCTGGTTAAATATATATTTTTTTGCAGTATTTGCTTATTCTGCATTTGTTGCACAAACAAAAAAAGGTGATAATGTGAAATGGGGCGCTGCATTAAAACACACACATACGCAAATACACACACATAGGCTGGTATGAGATAAGGAAAGAGACTCAACCTCTAAATTCACTTTGGCAGCAGTGTTGGAACTGAAGGAAGGAGTCCTGGCCAGACTTAATGAGCCTTACTTTGTCCCTGGCTGCATTTACCTTCCAGGGGCAAAGGTGTGGATATGTTTGGTGAGCATCTAACAGCCGAGGTCCACAGGGCCTCCATCCTTGGGAGTTACTTGGCAGGTTGCTATGTTGCATACCGTCATCCTGATTTAGCCTTTTCATGCATGCGTTCATTTGTATGCATGGGTGCAGTGCAGTGGCTTGTGTGCATCATCCTAGGGTTGTTTTGAGTCATCCAGCGTGTATCCAGTTGTAATGGATACATTATCGTCTTAATAGATGTAGTATGAAATCTGAAGTCTGACAGAAGAGTGAATCACTTGCTTTCTGTAGGTCCTTGTTAAGGCCTCACTGCTCCATGGCACGTCACACGTCACATGGCACTTTTTTTCTCTTAGGTTATTAAAGTTTACATGGACCACCATCTATATTGATTGTTCCTTTTTTTTTTTCTGTGATGTTTCACATTCTGTACCCAAAAGTATTTAGATCATCACATGTATCTGATATGGATATGCTGCAGTCATTTAGTGTGAGAACAGCCAAGTGCTCTGCAGCACGTTGTCCCTGTAAACATGTTACTAGCAGACCACTTATTTATGTAACCAATCCAGCACACACCTTGGACAAATTGGCGAACGGTTTAATTGACACGCAAAACAGCATGAACGACAATGTTCACAACATGGTGTGTGGTTTTGTAGAGTATAGTCTGCTCCCGAGGGCCACTTACAGACAGTTGGGATTTAGGTGCCATGTTACCTGCGGTTCCTAATTATGTGCTGGTAGGATGATCTGTCTTCACAACCGCAGTTGTTAGAAAAGACACACACATGCACACACATTCCGCAAAGAGTGCAAGTCTTACTTGATATTGATATAAACTTTTACACTGATGTGAAAGCAAAACCAGATGGAATTAAATAATGAAAGCGAACCATTTGCGTACTGTGCTTGCACATAGAAGAATGTGACCTCTGTATCTATCCATGCAGTGAAATACACAGAGACACACACACATACGCCAGTGAACACGATTGCCTGGAGCAGGGGGCAGCCCCAAACCACGGCTCCCAGGGAGCAGTTCGGGGGTTAGGTGCTTTGCTCAAGGGCGCGTTAGTCGTGTCTTGTCTGTTGTGGCATTCAAACCGGGACCTTCTGGTCACGAAACCAGTTCCAGGCCAGGCTGCACTCTGAATAGTGTACTTGAAACTATCAAGTAACTATAGAGTTGAAAATGTATTCGTTTGTATGATTCTTTTGTTCCAAGTGAGTTGAGACACAATCTAGTCAGGTGTAAGGATAAACAGTTGAAAGGAAAAAAAATACCCATCATACAACAGTCTTTCATTTTCTTCTCCTTGCCTTGGACTCATCTTGGACCACATATACACTGTAGGCATATATCTGGGTAACATCTTTTAAATACAGCCTGATCTACACATGACAAGGTGAAGAAGTGGAGAAGATGAGGAAGTCATTGGGTTCCACTAGATAGTTGACTTGGCATCAAGGTATCCAGATCCTGTGGTCAGAAACCCACCTCTGATAAAGGACTAAAGAACCACTATAACAAATTGTGCATATATATTTGTTTCTGTATTGTACTGTACCAACTAGGTGGGCGTGTCTAATGAAGTGGATAGTGTGGAGAGTTTCTAACCAGCACACGTTGTTTAATCCTTCAGGCAAATGTTCAGTAGTTGTGCTGTTGTGGTCTCTGTCATGGACAGGATCTGGACAATGCATTGTGCCTAGCAGAGTCACTAACTGTATATTTACAAAGTGATCTTTACTGCAGGTGAATCTTATGATGTGTAGACACCAGGGAGGTATACCTAATAAACTGACAACTTTACGTATGTAGTTTAAAGAAACAGAGCTTGGCTCAGTTAAATTGAGCAGAAGGCATATTGTGTGGGCTGTGAAATGTTTGTGAATGGAGTAGGCGTCTGCCTCTCTCTCTCTCTCTCTCTCTCTCTCTGCCCAAACTTTCCATTAGACAGCATCGAAGTGTATCCGTCTCTGCACTCAGCCTTTGACTAACAAAGCAAAAGGCACCACTGACTCCCCATGACTGAGCATTCTGACTCCCTGCTCATAAGATCCACCGATACCTGTGGTATCTATCCGTGTGTGTGTGTGTGTGTGTGTGTGTGTGTGTGTGTGTGTGTGTGTGTGTGTGTGTGTCTGTCTCTCTGTTCTGTGGTGTGAGACAGCTTGTCGGTCAGCTGATGGAAGTGAAACTCAATGCTGCTCTTAAGGTGTAAGCTTTCAGTGTGTGTGTGTGTGTGTAATATGTATAATGTACACTAATGTTTAAAAGTTGTAGACCCCATATTATCAGTAATAAAAAACAAAAATTACAAGGAGTAATTTTTAGCAAATCAGTAAAGAAAGCAACATGTTTAAGAGATTAAGAGATCACTTTCCAATAAACAAACAAAAAAAAAAAACATAATGCAGTCTCCTGAGTTTTGCATGCAAAAAGAAGCAAATTAAACCCTCAAGAAGAAGTGTGACGGGTTCTTTAAGACTATCAGTAAAAAACGAACCATCTAATTTCACTGTACATGGGACTGCTGTCTGAGAGAATAGTGGGGGGTGGTGGCACACCTCATACTGACATTTTTCAGTCTATTGAACAGGACAATGCATCGCCATGCACATCTGGACACATCAAATTATAGTTAGAGGAACACTCGTGTAAGTTTGGGGTTTTGCCAGTCACCAGATCTCAGTGATATCGAACACATCTGGGTTGCCACATATCCTCCACCTCAGAATACAACAGAACTGTGTACTAATAAATAGTCATTCTTCAATCACAACATATTATATTATATTTTTACTGTCATCCAGCTTAATCCCTGACTCGATTGCTATCCAGACAGATACAGTGAGACAGCAACAGGAGGGATAATATCCTCCCTCTTTTTTTATCCCCCTGTAAAAAGGTATTTGCTGTTAGGTTACATCACACAGTGCTCTGTCTCTAAGCTGATTACTGGCCTGCAGAGATCGGAGGTATCAAGCGCTTTTCTGTTCTAAACACGGCTACCATGTGTATTCTATGTTATAATCAGAAAATACCCAAGCAATTGAATTAAATGGTCCTGGATTAAAAGGAAATAATCGTGTCAGAGCCATGCTGTTGTTTTGAAGCTTTTTTTTTTAAATCAAATTAACAAAATTTAGGTAAAAGTGGGAAATAAATGGTTATATTATATGTTTTCATATCATTTTAAAGGTTCTGAATGTTATATGCAACCTTTAGCATGATTTTACAATATTGGGTCATCACAAGCATGACTAACATAAAGTCAAGTTAACCATTGATCCTTGTCAGTTGGCTCTTATCCTGTGTGAACAAAGCAGGGTTTTTGTTTACTTTGAGCAACATGTGAAACGGCTGCACTTCGAAAATAGAAACATCAAGGTAGGCTGCTTCCTCCTACACTCTTAGAAAAAAAACCCAACACAATTCTGCATGTGATTTTTGGCTAGGAAGAGATTCTTGAAGTGGTTGTACTCCTAACCAGAGGGGGTCCACATATTTTTAATTTTGTTGCGATGGTGAAAATTATTATATACACAATTATTATAGCCCATAAATGATGTCTAACTGGAATCTAATCTAATCAAATCATATTAATAGAAATGGGTTGTGTTCAAAATAAAGGGAAAGTTCAGAATAATTAGCCAAAACATTATTGTATTTAAATCATCTTGCTGGTATGTTTGTAGGAACAAAATTTGTACTGAGGGTGTGTTTGGATTTATTTTTGGTTATGGTTAGAAAAAGTCTAGAAAAGGAGGACCTCTAGCCTGTAAGATATTAAAAACTATTTTTGAATGAGTGTGTGTTTGTTTCTATGTTATGCAATTTTTATGAATGTTAAATAAATCTTTTAAAACATGTTTTTTTTTTCCTATTTTAAAATGGAGCACTGCCTTTCATTGACAGTTTACATCACACTGCATACGGCTGAAAACATTTCCAAATATTATGACATGATATTTTATGCCACTGGTCCGTCACTATTATCAACACTGATTAAATCCTGGAAGGATGATAAAGAGTGATTCATAGACTGAAGCATGAGTTATATAAGAGAAATCAAAGACAATACACACACACACATGCACACTCTAATGTGCATGCTGGAAAACTTGTAACAGCTTACTGAAGACCCGGTGTGTTTTTCTTTCCTTTATTCTCCTTCTTTCAGCCTTATGCTAAACGATGCTAGTCTTGCCTTCTCATCGCTGAGAGATGAGACGTGAGGGACGCGCTGGCTGAAAAGATGGCTCATATGTCCCTCTGAATAGGAGCTGTTTTTAGACAGTCTCCCCCCCCAACTTGGCATAGCAGGTCACAGCAATGACGTCTTTGTCAATGGCATAATAAGCAGCAGCTCTATCAATCTTTCATAGATGCTTTTTTAGGCAGCCCGTCAGAGCCGGGTTGCAGAATGCTCTACTGCTTGTAATGCAGATAGCTGTATCCATTTGCTGAATGGAAAGCGGTTCAAGGCGACCGCTTTGTTCCCTCTTGCACGAGGGACACGTTGAAGGTGTGCGCAGCTGAGGAATTTAGTCTGGAGACATGTCAATGCATGAATGGCTCTCTAGATAATGACATTTGTAAGTCTGAGAGGAACTGGAGCAGGATCTTACAATACGTAAATTGAATTTGAGAGTCTTCTCGTAACGCCATGAGTCACTATGTTTTCATTTAACAAGACCTCCAACTGTCTCGTGCAGGTGTGTATAGCCTAGACATACGAACCCAACGGCTCTCAGCTCTCTCATTCCACACTTTCCTCACTCATTCCTTTTTTTCTTCTTTGGAAATAAGAAACATTGGCATCTAGCCCTTGTTGTTTAATCATGTCCAAATCTACAAAAGCCTTTTTTTGTTGTTGTTGTCATGGATATTAAGTTACAGCATGTACTGATATGCTGCCCAGTCACCAAATCTAACATCATCCTTTAAGTAGGTAATGTTTTTTTTTTTTTCCCCCCCTTCCTTGTCTTAGTGTGGATTAATGCCTGGGGAGTTAAGTAGGTGTGTGTGAGAGTGTGAGCTTGTGCACAAAAGCTCAGGCTTTTCATGTAGTCCACATTAGCAGATGGGACTCTTGCGCACTTTTCCAAAATAAACTCCGCCACTGGGCTTTGGTAGCGTCAGCTCTCGCAGATCCTCAGGAAGGCTGTTATCTCGCTCAGAAAAAAGAAAACCGAAACAAGGATGTTTGTGTGTCTTCCTGGGAGGGGTGTATAAGCAAATGATCATGTCACTCAACTGTTTTGTTTTCCTTTTGAAGACATTGGCACCCTGGTGACATCATTTAGTTATGATTCATATGGACAGACAAATTAGGACATTAAATGTGTCAGTTTATTTATACCCAGTGTTTCCCTATGATTACACTTCATGCATATCTCTTTTCCTCTCTCTCTCTCTCTCTCTCTCTCTCTCTCTACATCTCTCTTTTTCCCTCTTAGGGCCCTCTCCATGGATATAGACACAGACTATGAAAGGCCTAATGTGGAGACTCTAAAGTGTGTGGTGGTGGGTGATAACGCGGTGGGCAAAACCCGTCTTATTTGCGCTCGTGCCTGCAATGCCACCCTCACACAGTACCAGCTGCTCGCCACCCACGTGCCAACCGTGTGGGCCATCGACCAGTACCGTGTGTGCCAGGAGGTGGGTAGACTGGTGGTGTCTGCACAACATATTGGAATGTATACAAATATAATAGAGATATATTGTTATGTCTCTAAGGGAAACAGTGCTGCATGAAGTGGGTGGCTTGCAAAAATTACATTGACAAAAATAATGGCGTTACTGTCAGAATCTCTAGAAGACACTTATTATTAATCCTTTTCCCTTTTTTATGTGTTTTTTTTTGTTTGTTTGTATCTTTTTGTATTCATTTATTCTTATTTTTTATTTTTCTTAATTTGTGATCTTTTTTGTTTCTTTTTATTGTTTTTTCTTATTTTTCTTTTAATTGTTTTATAATAATAATAATAATTATTATTATTATTATTATTATTATTACTACTGCTACTACTACTACTACTACCAGTGTGTTAAAGTAAATATTCTGCTGAATCTGATAACCACCAGCCACCAAGTTTATCAGTTTGGTGATTATTTTATCACGGTATCATTAAGGTGACAAAGCCGCTGTCACCACAGGCCATACCACCAAATATAAAGAACTGCAAACCAAATGCCTATAGCTAATATTAATATTATGCTACTATAAAAATATAATATTATATTACACTGAAGTGCCTTAAAACTGATATATACTATAAAAAAAAAAACTAGAGCAGCTAGTGGTGGCCCCATAATGGTATGGGGTTTGTTTAGCTGGCAATTCATGGGACTCCTTGTATGTCCACAAACATCTCTGACAGATGACTCTGTAATTGCCTCCTTTCTGACAAGTTACACCCTCATTCATTCTGAATGATGTGGACTCTTCCAACAGGACAATACACCTTCACAAATGTCCAAAGACACCAAATTATGGTTAGAGGAACACTCAACTTGAATTTGAGATTTTGCCATTCCCACCTAAGTCACCAGATCTGGACATTATCAAACCGTGATCATTGTTCAGAATCCGTCCATATTTCTGCAGTCCCACACTCCTGTGGGGAACCTAGAAAGTATTAGACATGTGTACCAGTTTTTCTGGCACTTATTATTATATATTATACAAATTTCCTGATATAATGCAACAGTCATATATGCTGGGGCCAACTAACCAAAATGCATTTTAATATGAACACATACTGACTCAATTGTCTCTCTGCCCAAGGTGTTGGAAAGATCTAGAGATGTGGTGGATGAAGTCAGCGTGTCTCTCAGGCTGTGGGACACATTCGGAGACCACCACAAAGACAGACGCTTCGCATATGGCAGGTCAGTAAAACCACACCCCGTTATTTTACACATGCCCACTTGACCTCATAATTGTACCACAGTCTCACGTCATCTTATACACTGCTTTCCACTCATCTTCCTTTAACCTAATGGTACGTGTAGGCTTTCACAGATTTGGGTACCGACGTAATCCTGCTGGCAGGCCTGGTAATGCATGATAATTGGGCTGTGTGGAGGCTCTTAATAAAGGATCTGTAGATCAGTATACATTTTGGCTCAGGGGCTTTTAGCGTAGGATTTAAAAAGGAAGCTGAACCAATGGGACAAGTTAGGGTGGTAGGGTTCAGGATATGAGCCGATAACCATTATCTTTTATCTCTCTGTATACTTTCTCATTACAAGGAAACACGTCCGTTATTTGCCATGGTAACCGATGTTAGAGATAGAAAGTCACATATCTGGGGCACTCATTTAATTATTGCACTCGATGTTTGTCTACGAGCACACAATGTGCGTATCTCGTTGTTTTTTTCCAAAGCACGTGTAGATGCATGCAGGTTGCTCGGACGTGTCCAAAGTGCGAACATATTATCCTGGTTCTGATAAGCGCTTTTGCCAACTCAGGTGATTTTGACACGTCTCTGTCCTGTTGTGGAAACACGGCACCAAATCAACAGTTACCCAACATGCACCCGCCTTGGCCACCGGCCAGTATCTCTCACTGCTCTGCAGTTGAATTTCAAATCAATGAGAGAGAATTTCCTAGAAAGAATCCTCTAGTGCACGTTATATCGGGTAAACAATTCTGTTTAAGCATCAAATATATGAGTGATAATATCCTGGTGCTGCTGCTTAGCTGGCTATGAGCCAGGGTACTTCCTTAGAAAGGGTAACTTAATGTGGAAAGTGGTGTCCCTCACATGTTTTGGGTAACAAACACACACCACTGTGAAACAGCACTCCTAAAGCCAGCATAAATGTTTAACAAGTTACAGATTATAAAGCAGTGTTTTTAGTAATACAATCACTGAATCTACACTGAAGTGCCAGAAAAAAACTGGTGTACCAATACTGGTGTAATACTTGGAAGTTCCCATGTGGCAGTATAGGAACGTATAGAAATACGGTAATATTCAACGAACGCCATACTTCCTGCAAAACCCTCTACAATACTCTTGTATTCTGTATTGTATTTCTATCGACAAGTGAGCGTAGATGCATTGCCGCGATTTAATAACATAACACTGAACGGGACAATTTAATTTAAATACAACCGAGGACAGGTGTTATTGTTCAGTCATGCTGAGTCTGAATGAAATAATAATTCAAATAAAAATGTCTATACATATGTTTATGCCATAACTTGGGGAAAAAACTGAATCAAGTGGAATGCTCTCTCAATGCCTGGCAGCTTTAGCACAAACTCACTGTTTGTGAACATCTCATTAATTTATGTCTCAGAGAATAATAGGGAAGCCCAGTGAAAAAAAAACAAAACCTCTGGGATAATTAAAGCCTAGCGGGAAATCATTATTTGCACAAGTACTCCATGTGTATTTCTGCCTGGCATACTGTCATTAATATTCATGATCATTACCCACCTTTTCATTCTTCATACATTGACTCATGAGCAACACACACACACACACTTATACATGTGTGTATATATACGGGTATGTGTATATATACATATACATGTGTGTGTATGTGTGTGTGTGTGTGTGTGTGTGTATGTATA
>JAOVVF010000028.1:8639259-8671053 GCA_028565595.1 Duopalatinus emarginatus | reverse complement strand
TGTAGTCAAACCGAATCCTGACTTTCTTTACTTTATTACTGTTTACTGCTCATTGTGGGGTTTTTCTTTCAAATAGTCACAACATTTCTTTACATGTGCCTAAGACTTTTACACACTACTATATATTTTGATTCTTAATATTGCTGATGAATTAATTAATAAAATGTTAATATTTAATGAACTTACAGTTCATTATTTTGCAAAGAGGTTCTGTATCATTAGCTTCAAATAATGACATGGAGCACTGATGTTTCCCTGTGTCTCAGCAAAACTGCTTAATATTTGTAGTTTAGTGGGAAAAAAATACACTGTACAGATTTATAGACATTAAAAAAAAATCTCCAGTTTTGCAACTCGAGAACATTTACTTTGATATCTAGCCCTGACTGCCAGGCCCCTCCTCACTATTTTCGGTCTTCTTATTAGCCCTGTGTATCTGTCTATTTATTATTTGTTTGTCTGTCTATTTGTCTCTCCGTCTGTCTCTCTGTGTTTGTTTGTCTTCCCCCTCTGTAGCCCCGACTCTGTGACACACGCCAAGATGTGTGCTCTTTTCCGAATGGTTTTAGATGTGGTGTTCCAATTGGATGATGGCTACCTGCCTGCCCACAAGCCTCTGCTCATCTCCAGCTGCGACTGGATGGCGGCCATGTTCCGTGGGTCTTTCATGGAGAGCTACATTGAAGAGGTGAGCTTTAGATTTTAATGTCTGACTATAGACATAGACTGCATAAATGAATCAGAGGCACGATGTTTTCATCAATGAATCACATCGGTTAAAGGTCACACTGAGGATCCAGTCGTTATTTTCCCTAACATCTCAGTGACTTCAGTGACTGTCCCTTAAAGCCACTGCTTATACAAGGCTTCCTTGATACTAAATTACAATTCCCAATGGTTTTATAACATCCTTAACAGTAACTGGCACAGGTAGCTGAAATTAGGCTACCACCATGGCAACCTGACCCACATTGCAATGCCAGCAGCAAGAAACCATCATATCTATATAGATGACTGATGCATCCTGCTGGACTTGGCACCCCCTCACGGGAAAGCATTTGGGCAAATTGACCCAAAAAGACTAAAACAAAGGGGGTCTTGGGACAGTAGGTGCATGCACACACACTGAGTCTACTGTGTGTATGAAGGTCTCTTCGGGAGGATGAAATCGGAGGCGTCTGCGTCTTGTCTGGTCTTGCCTACTTTCACAAGTTCCTAAAACACTGCAGAGAGATTTCTCTGTTATAAAACAGAGCTGTCTCCTCTATGTGGTGTCTTTTGATTTTTCTACTTTTTCTAAACCCTGTCAGTACTGAGGTAGAACTCATAGCGAACCAGTTCAACAGACACTCCAGAGACATTTGTAAAGCTTGTTGCATGGATTCGGTTTAAATTTTATCTGTAGCATGCGGCCAGGTTGTTTTTGGAGGCGCACTTGACCCTGTTTACCCGCTGTAACAGTCAGGACTCTGTCTCCTTCATGGAATGATGGAGTGCTCCAGTCAGGTGTCCATGCTGTGGTGAAGTTGAGGATTCTGCATGGCGTCCAAAGTAAACGGAAAGGTGCTGCATCTGCAGGAGAAAGTCAGACTAACACACAGTGGGAGGAATAAACTCCCTGAGAGAGGACGAATAAGGACAAAACCTTGAGAGAAACCAGATTTAAAGCAGAACCCTTCATCGTCTGTGTGACACTGGGTAGAGGGATTTGAATCATTTTGGTAAATAGATGTATTATGACAAAGTAAAAATACTTTGGAAATGTACAGGATATTAGGGGGATTTTTCTAGGGGGAAAAAAACTAAATAGGCTTCTCTTTATTACAGATTGGACAGATATAGCTGGTAGGCAGATGTTATTTTCATAGGGTAAAACTGAAAAACAAGGCACACTATGAGGGGGCTGCAGAGGCCTCTCAGTCTTCATCATATGGTCATATCTTTGTTTGGTGCACAGCTAAGGTTGCAGTGGCAGGAAGTATGTGTGCTGTGTTTCCTGACCTCAAAGTGCACTTGAGTTCCCAGCAAACCTGTTTATGCATAAGA
Source organism: Duopalatinus emarginatus (assembly GCA_028565595.1). Classification (NCBI taxonomy): domain Eukaryota; kingdom Metazoa; phylum Chordata; class Actinopteri; order Siluriformes; family Pimelodidae; genus Duopalatinus; species Duopalatinus emarginatus. Next base: position 8,669,007 of record JAOVVF010000028.1, on the reverse strand, counting down.
TATTTACAGAAACCTGGCTTGAGCTAAGCCGCAAAAATACAAAAAACAGAAGTAGAAATCGCTTCAATCATCAAATTCTCTGTATTGACCTCTTGGATATTTAGGTCTCACACAACTGAATACATTCCAGCTTTGAAATCTTCTGTTCAACACCATTCATTTTTCATGGACAACCAACCATCATCTCAAATTCTGGAAAGATGAACTCCTCATGGGCTGGGCTCCAGGACTGTCCTGACTCGTGAGACCCAATGAAGGATGTCAGAGTATCCTAGCACATTGAGCAGCAACAGAATAAGGAGACTTTGTATAAGGTTACAGGCATTACAGGGAGCTAAACTTACAGTCAGTCCAGGAACTGATGCAAGAAACGAGATGCTGGCCACTTTTGTATTCTGACAGCTGAGAGGACGTATAAAGAGCAGTAAGGTGATGGAGAGGAAAATCGGCGTACAGGGCCTTATTCAATCAGTAGATGCTTTTAAATATAATTAAATATTAAGTACATATGTTAGCTCTGGTCATTAACCAGCTATTAGTTTTTAAAAAGCATTTAATCTTCATGAGGCAGAATTTACAGGTATCACAGTAAAACATTTTAACAAATACAATCCTGCTCCTAAAAAGACATGGAATGATCAGCAGAGCTGCCTTGTCATTAAACTGACCCAATTTTAAATGCTTATTCTTATTTCATTTCAGCTATTTCATTCAAATTTCCAATGCAAATATTTCACCTACAATATTTAAAAATAAATTATAAAAGGAGATACTTTGAGTCTGGCTGTTACACGTGATCCACATGTCCCCACAATGGAAATTTTGGTAAGTAGGGCAATTATAAAAGTTCAAAACAACTTTTATTTTATGTTGGTCTTTATTCTATTGACTTGTTGTCAATAAAGAGTACTCATTCCTCTTCTTATATATATACGTATACTCATATACTAGCTAATATCAGTCAGTAAGATGTAGAGGGAAATTTTAGCTGCCGACATAACATCTTGTCACTAAAAAACAACCCATGAATCCACTTGTCTTCTTGCGCAACACATTCTGTCTTCCGCCAATGATGATTAAGTGCCTTTTACTTACTACCTATTATTAAGTCGTTCCTTTATCATAGAGACACATTTCATGGTTGCCCTAAAAAAAAAAAAATCTGCTTGTAGAAAAACCAGTGAAGGAAGGCGTCCGAGCAGGCGTCAGGCAACCATGCGAAGACCATGCCTATGCCCTTGAATGAACTCCCTTGCACAGTTCACATTGTTCTGCAGGGCTCTCTTTCTGACATGTCACTGTTCTCACCACACTTTTTTTTTTTAAGGTTGCAGCTTGACCTTTCAGACAGGCCTTTTGCACCACTATGGGGTAAGCTGTTCGCTAGCAAATAACAGTGACACACAACCAGACGTAAACAGTGAGCATGGCCTCGTCTGAGGCTCTCTCTGGCAGAAGCCAGCATGACAGCCGAGTGTAGTGAACTCGACACTATTTATAGAATGAGACGCAATAGATCTGGGCCTTGTGTAAAGCAGAGCACAGTGTTCTGTATAAGCAGACACAATGCCTTTCGGTGGCCTCAAGAGCCACGACGGTTTAGGAGAGTCTTGAATGATGTTCCTAAAAGTGGACTCTCAACAGAACTGAAAAACACTGAAGTAGTTATGTGACAGTTTCCTTTTTGTGCGCTAAATTTAGCCGATATTTTATAACTTCACAACACTCGGACACACCTGTGCCACTTCTCTAATTTTACACTCTTGTTTCTTTGCTTGCATTCATGGAAACAGGACTGGAGGCTGCAAAGGCAGGCATTATTGCAGAAAACATTTAGCATTTGGTGTATAATGAAGTGTGCTGTTATTTTAGCGCTCGCAGCAACCCTTAAATTCAAGGAGCAAAGTTATCTGTTTGAAAGCCTCGAGCGTGCACGTCTCTTTCCATCGGTTGCAGTGTGTTTGACTTCTTTCTCTCTGAAAGTTTGGCCGACAGTCAGGCATCAAAACGCTTCTCGGCAACAACACTCGTGACAGCGGAGTTGATTAGCGAGAGAGTGAGAGGAAGCTTGAAAGCTCAGCTGTGAAAAGCAGTCAGATGAAGTGAAAGTGAAGATGGTGAACAGGAAGAGCTGGGTGTATGATCTAGACTGCGGTTGTGACAGTCTGTCCTACCTTTTTTATTTTTCCCTCTGATCCTTTTTGATTGTGAGAATTGGCATTTTAATAAAGATTTGATGATGAATGAAATTAAATAAAGATTTAGCATTTTAAATCCAATATAATATATGCTCATTATTATAAAGTATTATAAATTCAAAATTTGTATATACGAGGGTGAGTCAAAAATGGCTCATTAAATTTCCTTTAATCAACTTTCAGAAAAGACATATATATTAATTTTCAGCATATTATCCCTGCTTTTCAATTCACTTTGGCCAACTTTCAAACTTTTCAGTTTGTTTTAGGCTGAACTGCGAGCCACTGATGCACCTGTCTTCACCTCTTCATTACACGTGAATCTTTGTCCTCTTAGGGCTTCTTTCAGGGGACTGAACAGGTCGGATTGGGCAAGGCTATAGGGAGGATGCTTTAACATCTCAAAATAAAAGTTTTTTGGAAAGCAAATGTGCAGACATGTATACAACACAACACCCTTGGATTGCAGTCCTCTGTATTTTTGTTTGGATATTACACTTTAACTCTTTAGTGAGCATCTCACTGTAGCGAGCACTGTTGATTGTTGAACCTTTTTCACTGCACGCTGCTCTTCTTTCATTAAAAGTGGGGCAGACATTTTTCTTGCAATGCGGTCACAAATAAACTAACGTAGAAAAAGCATTGATTAGACAGTGCGGCCAACAGAAGTTTGGAGAACTGGAGTGCGCTTTATTTTTGACTGTCTTTGGGAAAGTCCACCCTGAAACACATGTAAAATATTTATAAAAAATATTTGTGATGTGTTTTTAGAGATTCTGGAGCTCTTTTGCTGGTTGATTTTGTACTAGGGTTATTATTATTATTATTATTATTATTATTATTACTATTATTCCTGTGAGATGGCATTTATTGTCGTCCGCTTTGACACCACAGAGGGACACTAAGGCGGTTAGACAGTAAAAACAGTAACTTCAGTGTTAACTACTAAAAACAATGTCATTAGAAAGAAACTAAATGTAGATATATTAAAGACGGACAACACCATTATAGCAGAGACTCAACACGGCTGGTTAGAGAGAAAACAACGAGATGAAGAAACATCTAGGTCATGGTCTTGAATCTTCGACAGGATGCTACCTCCTGCGTTACTACTGCACATCTTAACTCTGCCCTTTAGTTGTAATTAGAGGCCACAGTCAGGCTGGCATTCTGCTAATTGGTTCCTGGTAAGGCAGATGTGGGGCACCCTCTGAGGCTTTAGAAGGACCCCTGGGTTATTCTGGTGTTGTCTCATTCCCCCCACACACACCTTGCTGTCTTTGACTTTCCATCATCTGGCATGTCTTCTGTCTCCAATATGCATGACTATGCATACTTTCTGCAATATTTCAATAGAATAGGAGACAATTATCATCACTGAATCATGTCCAGTCATACTTTCAGTGCTAAGGATTTGGATTCAAGCCAGTTCCAGTGGTATGGTAATCCTAGTGTCATCTATGAAAGTCTTCATGCTGTCAGGAGAAGTGAAGGATTCTGTTCTGCAGTCTGATGTGAAACTTCTGGTCTTTAAAAAACGGCACATCCAGAGGCAATTAAACTCTTTTCATCTTGTGTTAATTCACAGAGGTGCCAATGCCAGCCTGGGGAAAGTGACAGCATGAGGAAAAGACTGCCATGGTTAGATCTGGCACATCCCAGATGTCTACTAAAAGCTGCTTCTTGATTTGCCGGAGTTAAATTTGTATACAATTGTTTGGAGTTTCTTTCCAGGTCCAAATCAAAAGCACAATGAAAAGTCTTCCTCCCGTCAATCCTTGAAATTTTTGGGCAGAAGATTTGGACACAATTTAAGTAGATGATGTCCTTACAGGAGATTTGGGGAGTGATCGACATTTTGAGGGTGTTGCTGTAATGTAGGGACACTCTGCAAAGTCCTCCACTACCATCAGAATATCTGTGTTGAATCCATGGGCCATCTTTTTGGCTTTGCTTTATGCAGAGGTCACGTCTCCAATGGCGTCAATGGCCTACAGAATTATTAGCCCAGAGCTTTGAATCAGGAATGGCAGCAGTTTCATGCAGCGCTGTTGAAGGATGAAAGGCCCCTTACAGAGGCCACTTGTCCTCACTTTCTCTGTATGCCTTAATCTATCACATATGTCCACCCTCATTCTCCCTTCACCATTTGTCCTCCCAATTCATACTCGATAGTCAACATGAATCCCTCTCTCTTTGGGTGCATGCCAAGACCAAGCAGGGAGACAGGGAGAGATGAGAAGCAGATTGCGTCACTACTGGATAAGTCTGCCCTTTGAGTTTCCATATGTTGGAGTTGAGCTATGAATAAACATCCACAGATTTCCACAGATTTCTTGTATATATTCATGTTGTACATGTATAATGTATTTATGGTTCTTGTTCTTTCTTCCCGTCTGTCTCTTTCTTTAGGTGTCCATACCCAACACCGGTACTGCCTGTATGAGAGCTGTGCTGGAGTATCTGTACTGTGGCTTGCTCACACCCTGCTCTGAGTTGGAGCCGATTGATCTCATAATACTGGCCAACCGTCTTTGCTTGCCCCGCCTTGTGGCTCTTACAGGTAGACTTGTATATTAAGGTAGACTTACTTAGATTATCTGCACAATTAACCATTCCAGAATATAACACATTTGAACAGATTATACACAGGTAGTTGGGTAGCAAGCTTAGCCATATATTTTAAAATTGTGTTTGGACAGGATAAGATTTCCAGACCAATATCTGATAAGCGGTGTTCCCAGAGGACATGTGTCCTAATTATGATCCATCTGTATAAATCAGAGATGGGAGTGCCTTTTATATGCATGGTTGTTACACTAAAAAAATTCATGCATACATACATACGCTGCATACACTGAAGTGCCAAAAACAGACAGAAATATGGGACCCCTGGTACGTCTATAAATGTCTCCGACAGGTGAACACTATTTGTGCCTCTTTTCTGATGACTTACACCCGTTACTTACACCGTTACACTCCTGCATTCATTCTCATGTATTTGGCCTCTTCCAACAGGACAATGCACCACCATATACACTTGCCTGTGTACGTGGTTTTGCCATTCCCACCTAAGTCACTAGATCTCAACGTTATCAAACACGTCTGAGATGTTATGCAACATTCTGAAATGCTACACCTTGGAATAAAACAGAACTGTGGACCTTTCTGCAGTCCTATGCTGCTTTGGGGGGCCTACCATGTATTAGACTGGTGCACAAATTTTTGCTACCATTTCAGTGTATACCTCATCTTAATACAAGCTGACTGTTTTGACCTTTATTCCAAGTGCTTGTGGCTGTGCAGATTTTGCACAAGTATATAAGGTATATCTGGGATAGGAACTCATTAACTCTGCTAGGGCCCCAGAAGCCTCTTTTCTCTCACAGGTCTTTTGAAATGTCATCATCTCTGCCAATATTGGGTTTCACTTAGATTTCGTCAGACAGTGATTTAAAAACGCAGAATTCCTGAAGGAAAAAGCATAAAATCTCTTTAACCCCAGGACAGAAAGACATTTTTATCAACATGTCAATTCAGACTGGATACAAATACCATATATTACCTGGGGTTATTTCTACTGGTCCTTTTTAGAAGGTTGCGTGTCATTTGTCTAGTCGTATACACACAGTGCGTAAAAAAATGAAAGAGAGTAATTTTAATAATAATAAAGAATAATTGTAATACCAAACCGATCCGATGAGCACAGGATTCAAATAGGCAAGTGTTTACTAATCCAAGCCAAAAATGTTCATATTTACATTGGTATTGTGATGTATTGTGATCCACAGAGCAACATGCGGTTGAAGAGCTCATGCAATGGGCAGTAAAAGGAGCGGACATTGACGGACAGGTGCTGGCTTACCTGGAATTGGCCCAGGTAATCTTTCTCTAGGTCTGTGGCAAAACAGAATGTTTTCAGAGTAGATGGGCCTGTTATTCTGTTAAGCACACTGATTTGAATACTGAAGTAGCCAGGTAACAAAAAGAACACATAAATCCCCCAAATTAACATTTATTCCTAGCTTACTCTAATTCCAGTTCAAAGGATGATCAGTCATTGCCTTTCAAATGAGTCCCATTGTTAGACATCACTGTTTGATGCCTCCACTTCGTCTCCCTTTCTGTCTAAATTCTGTAGTTCCACAATGCCAAACAGCTCTCTGCCTGGTGCCTGCATCACATTTGCACCAACTACAACAGCGTGTGTCGCAAGTTTCCCAAAGACATGAAGTCCATGTCTCCAGGTATGTACCTAAAAACCTGCCATACGTTACTATTGAACCAGTCACTGACCTGTTCATTGATTATATTTGTCCCAATGTCTTCTCCAGACAATCAGAAGCACTTTGAGAAGCAGCGCTGGCCCCCTGTCTGGTTCCTCAAGGAGGAAGACCGCTACAACCGCTCAAAAAAGGAGCGTGAGCGAGAGGAAGAAATCCTTCGCAAGCAACACACCAAGCGTGGCTGGTGCTTCTGGAGACATCCGTCCTCCTCTGCACCCCACATCTCCTGAGGGTGCATTCTTATCTGACAACCACCACTGCCCACACCCCCAACTATTCACCCTGTCTCGGCCTCAAGACTCACAGCTGAGCCTGGGAAGCCTTGCATCTGTGTCTAATGTGTACGTCCTGGCTGATGGACATTTGTCTGGGGCGACTTCGCCCCCATGCTTCTGCCTTCCCTCGTCAAGCCAGGTTTAATGCCAAGCCTGAGGCAAAAAGCTGTGGCCCATAAGAGTTCTTAGCTCATCAACTGATGGGGAGAATTTCTCACTCTTGTCTTTTGTGTTTCACTGTGTTAATCCAGGAGGCCACGTAGGGACAGTACATAGGGAATGTCTTCACGGCAGTGATCTGCCTTCACCTTTTATGACTGTTATTCTTGTACTACAACTTATAAACCCACACATCCCAACTCGCCCTCTCAGTACCAAGCCTAGGCGCTGGCGCCCGAGCATGCATAGCGCATGGTGCTGTTGTGATGAGCTACAAATACCTTGCACCTAGCACCTAAAACAGCGTCAGGGATTTGTTATTTTGTAAACCGTAAGGTAAACCCAGCTGAACTGTGGTACATGCTTTTTGCCTCAGTAATGAATAACTTTCTGAAAGAAAAAAAAAGTTGCTTTGGAGCTTCCGTAGCCCCCTTTAGCTCTTTATGCTTAAGTGTGCTTAATTATTTTTCTTGTTTTTAAGTTTTTCACTGAAGCACTATTGGGGAAACTCCACTCAAGAACCCTCATTTATCAACACTGCTTACTAACAAAAATCTGTGCAGAAATTGTGTTCAGGAGCTTTGAACGAACATTTGTTTAGGTTTTTATGTATATACAAAACTAATACTGACAAATTTGTGCCATCCGTTGTAGCCTAAATCGGAGAGAAATGAGGTGAACAAATGCAATACCTGTTCTGCCTGTTCATGTTTAAGTTCTTTCCGCCGTGATTTTTGCCTACAGGCACGTTACAGAGAGAAATAGGGGAATATAGCGGCTCATTCCCAAACACCTCCACAAACAGAAATATTAAACAGCACGGCTTAATTATTGTCCACTTTATTGCTTAAAAATGTCAGCTTCAGAAGATTTTGATCAGATTTCGATTTAGTACCCTTTGAAGTAATGCTCACACACTATATGTTGTGGGCATGTCCAGATTTAACCGAGCCGTGACATGGAAATGCATTCCAGCTATAACAACTGGTACTTATTGAGCTTTTATAATCCACATTTCTGCATATGGTATGTATACTCGCAATTTGACTGTGTATATCAAACTTTTTAGGACCTTTTTTACGCAGTGTTGATCCATGAAGGCCCAAAATTTTTATTGCTAGCACTTAAGTAGTGGGCAATAACAGTAAACACTAAAAACATTGTGCAATGCTTCGCTCAGTAACTCGAAGAAGGCTCTAATAAAGCACCAAAGAGACAATTCTGTTTTGGGGGAAGGGGGGGAGGGGAGTGGGGAGTTTCATAATCGTGAGGTCTTTATTTCGGGCTATTTCTATCAATGCCATGGGAGTGTTAATGTCCTCTGAGACCCATTAGATGATTAGGTTTTTGCTGTGGTCGCTAGCAAGATTTTTATATTACTTGCAGTTACTTATTCAAGCCACTAGCGGCAGTGTTGTTTCTTTAGTTTGTGTAACGCTTTAGACCAAGGAAACGAATCTAAAAATCCTGAAATCTTGCCTTTTTTGTGGTTTCCCACCTTTATATGAGAGTAACCTTTCAAGGTTTTTGTCCTGGAGTTTTAAAATCTACTCAACTGCGACGTAACCAAAAAATAAGGTTGCCATGTTTTTTTAGCCTCCTCTTTGCTAAGAACTAAACTAGCTTCCCTCAGTCTAACCTGCTGTGTTCTACCTCTGCAGACAGAAGGAAGTGTGGGATTCAGTCAATGTGGTGGTGTTTTTTTTTTGTTTTTTTTCAGACCACTGAATAATAACTCTTCACTTTCTGGTTCATGCAGTGAAAATGGTGCTTGGAATTCCTAAATATCAAAGTGATAGTATTTGTTTCTCACAGTGGTCATTTTTTCGCTTGCTTGCATAATTGATTACTTTGTCTGACAATCCTAAAAAAAAAAAAGAAAAGAAAAGAAAATCTCGAGTATATAGCAAAGCTAAATTGAGCTAATAGATTGTTTCCTTTTTTCTTCAAACAGCTTTATGACTTTCAGTTGAAAGGCTTGTAGCAGAATGAAAGATGGGCTTTGTGGTATTACTGATGTATTCTACTAACGTGGTATTAATGTGGTAACGTAGCACAAGCTCGTAATTATAACCTCTCCACTTCGTCACATCGACTATCAAGTATTTCTCAAACACATTGTGCTGTTCTGTATCTGGTAATCCCTCTTGCTCTGTGTCTGTTACAATATCAGAACCAAGTACACCATAGATAATGTTATTGAAGTATTTGTTTGCTTGGGCTGTGCAGAAAAAGCCACTATATCCTGAAAGTTCGGTTTCACACGAGTGCTATTTTTGTAAATGTTAAAACAGAAAAATGTAAAAAAAAATTTTTGTAGCACCTTTCCTCTATTTCTGGCTTTCGGATTTTTCACCTCCGTGAGGCTGCGCCCAGGTGCCGGTGGTAGCTAGCTGGAGACATATGATGTGGAAAGACTTTTTCTCACTAGAGGCATGCTCGAATAATCAACAGCTACTGAAATAGATATGCGAGAAAATCTCAACAAGCCCATGTGTGAATGAAGCTGATCTTTTTGCAAGGAAGGAAATAGAAGAAGACTTTAACACTTTAAGGAGGGGTCTTTCGAGCTAGATCTTTTTTTAAAACCTATGACATTTTAGAGCAGCAGTCGGTGATCTAAAATTAACCTGTGTTGAGCAAAACGATACGTCGGTTAATAGACCAGTTTACAGTTGCTCTGCTTAATTTCTGGCTCAGTACTTCAGTAGTATCGTATGTTAAAACAGCTATAAAGTAGTTCTTACGGACAGTGTTTACCTCTTATCTAGTGGATTTCTGTTCTTGAAGGTAGAACGCTGTGTTGCCTTGGTGATTTTGGGCACTTTTTTTTTTTGTCCTTTACACATTTTCTGCCTGGATCTGTCGTGCATGACCGACTGTTCCTGAACTCCAGCATTTAACTCGACATTACTTTTTGTAGCATGGTAAATTTTCTTCCATAAGAAGGTGATTGTTTTTAGCTCCATGCAATTTGTCTTCAATGTTTGTCAGGTGAAGGCAATGATGTCTCTGTATATTACCTGTGTGCTTCATTGTTATTGCCTTTGCCAAGTTTAGGTTTTTAAGAACAGACCGGGTGTGTTTGATGTGTTTCTGTCGTTCCGGGATGGTTTTGTGAGTTGTTGTTAGAAACGTACTTACGGCTTGGGTAACGTTTTTTTGGAAAAGACTTTTTTTTTTTTAAATAGCACTAACAATTGATAAGCCCTTATTAGCAGTGTAACAGCCTATGCACTTTAGCCGAAATTGCGAAACCAACATCTTTTCCTAAATTTTATAGTGATTGCCTTGAATTTTACATTGTGACATTGTAAGCGGTGCACGTTTACAGGAAATGTGCATGAAGAAAGGTCTGTTAGACATGATTGCATGCAGTCATGCATTTATTTGTATTAAGAATCAGGTGTGCACTTTGTCAGTAGTTTTTTCTCCTATATGAGCCTGTATACAAGTGCGTGTTACATTTAGGAGAAACTCTAATGACCGTTTTATATACAGTTTTTAACTGGTTTGTCGTGTCCTTCATAAAAAAGATTAAAAAAAAAAAAGCTATACATTTTCCCCCAGAGGTTGCAATAGTAATGCTGCATAGGGCTCAGTGTTGTTGTATCCTGGCATTACCTGTGCCTTTTTGATTTTTTTTTTTTTTTTGATTTTTTTTTTTAATTAAGAAAAAAACATGTTGCCTTTCTGAAGAGGGCCTCTTACTACTGCCTTTAGATGTTGAATAATTGTAAAGAACCATGTGTGCAGGCGCATAAACACACACAGGCACTCAGCCAGGCAGCTGACCACCGCATTCCTCCTCTTACTGTCAGTGCCTGTGGACGTTATGTAGCACAGCTTACTGTCCTCTAACCTGTCTTTATGCTGCATCCTTTTCATTGCTTGTCGTTTAATACATTTCCGCTTAGTTTTTGCTGAACGTAGTGGAAATCCATGCTTTGGTTTAGATTTGATGATGCTGGTACGGCTGTGGGAGAGCACGTACAGCCTTACAGTATGCGTCGTAGTTGGACGCTCGTGCCCTCTACAGAAGCAAATGAGAATATTGTATGCAGCTTATTATGCAGCACACAGCTTATGGCATTGTCTGAAAGCCAAGGGCTGCTCATGCTTCTTTCTGTGCTGCTGTTTCAGCATCCTAGCTCTAAATTGGTCCTATTCTTTCTTCCAAATATGATTTCCTCATCTTCTGTACCTCACATAATATGTATATGTACCTCTTAATAATTATGATGGTTTCGATTCATCGCAGAATTTGATCTCTTGTACTTTCCATGCAGTGAATTCTTAAAGACGGAGTGCGACGTGTTTGTGGTTTAGATGCTTTATGCATTGTTTTCATGCATCTTATACAAACTGCTGTGGGGAATAACAATATGCAAATGGGTTAATATTATCATAACTTCGATTACACAGCTCTCACTTTCAGTGGAAGTGGCCTTCTTTAAACTAACATGCCAATTCTATATTGTCAGATTTACGTACAGTGCAGATCGCCGTCTCAAGGCCACCTCTTAGTTGGAGAGCGGTCAGCAACTGAGTAAAAGCTGATGACCATTCTTCCTCTCGTTTTGTTCTCTTTATATTATTATATGACTATTATACCATTAAGCACTTTGTGTTAATCTTCTTGACTTCTTACTTCTTTGGAGAATTGCTGTTAATGTTATGAAACAAAAAAAAGAGCACACACTATAAGGGCTTTTTTTTAAATAAAAAAAGAAAGAAAGAACGAAAGAAAGGCAACAATCAGAATGTTTTGCAGATGTTGCAAAAATGTTTTAAAGAAACCTTTGTAATACTTTTTTGAACCACTGTGATTTGTACAAAATGGAACAAATAAGTAGGGGAAATGCCGTTTCAGTATTCTAATGTTTAACTGGGCTTTTAATAAACTTTACGTGGATTATATGATGTTTGCTTTTTGTCTTTTTTTCCTACTAAAATAACAATTATGAGATTTAGTGATAACTGACATTCAAATGTTTTATCTTAAGCATTTAGGAAAGTGTTCAGTATAGTATTCACTGCAGTACCAGGAAAAAATGGTGTAGCAGTCTAATACTTAGCAGCTCTCCTACAAGGCATGAACTCCTCAGGCATTCTGTGGACAATGAACACCATACTTTCTTCAGCACGGTCCGCAATTCTGTTTTTTTCTAAGGTGGAGGATTTCTGTGTTCCACAGTGCGTTGCATGGCATCCCAGATGTGTTATCTTTCATAACAAAGATCTGCTGACTTATGTCGGAAGGGAAAAACCCCAAACCCAGATGAGTGTTCATCTAACCACAACATGTGTGTGTGTGTGTGTGTGTGTGTGTATAGCAGCGCATTGTTCTGTTGGAAGAGGCCAAACCCAAGGGTCCAATGGAATGCCAGCTAAATAAACCCCATACTGTTATGGAGCCGCCATCAACCTGTGCCAGTTTTTCTGGGACTTCAGTGTAGAATTACATGTATTGTTGTCAATAGGATGGAACACCCGCTTACAAGCTTTAATCAAGCCGCTTGTTTTCTATATAGGAATTTAATGAAAGATAGTGAACTATTTGTCTACTCTGCTTGCACATAGAGGAATAACCTCTGTATTTAACCCATCCATGCAGTGAAACACAAACCAGTGAACACTAAGGGGACATTGAACACACTTGCTCAGAGCGGAGGGCAGCCCCAAACCACAGCACCCAGGGAGCAGTTGGGGGAGTTGGGTGCCTTGCTCAAGGGCACCTTAGTCGTGTCTTGCCCTGGCAGGGATTGAACCCGCAACCTTCCAGTCACAAGACCAGTTCCCTAACCACTAGACCACAGCTCTGTATGAAAAGGCACCAAGGAGTCAGTATGTAGATTGGAGACGCTGTCTGCATGGTGTCCTGTAGTGGCCTGGCACCCCATTCAAGGTGTATGTATTCCTGCCTCATGCTCAGTGTTACCAGGGTGGGCCACAGATTCATCGCAACTCTGATCTGGAATAAAGCAGTTACTGAATTTGAATGCATAAGTGTGAGTTTGAGGAGTGTTTTACTGAACACTTCCAAAAAATGACCAAGAGAGGGAGTCAGAGATCAACTTACTAACGCATCGAACTAGTCAGTCTAGCAGATGAAATGTTACAGCGATACACTGAAGTGCCAGAAAACACAAACTGTGACACCAGTCTAATACTTGGTAGGTTCCCCCACAGGTCATGGACTCTGGAAATATAGCGGAAATATTCTGTAGACAATGAACACCACACATCCTGCAGAATGGTCCACAATTCTGTTGTATTCTGATGTGTAGGATTTTCTGTGCCAGCAAGTTGCATGGCATCCCAGATGTGTTCGATAACATTGAGATCTGGTGACTTGAATGACAAAACAAACCCCAAACGTGTGTGGTGGTGTATTGCCCTGTTGGAAAAGGCCAAACCTGTCAGAATGAATGCAGGGCATAAACAAGTGTAACTTCACAAAAGGAGACACATATAGCACCTCACCTGTCAGAAACGTTTGCTTCTGGGGGTCTTATGGAAGGCTCGCAAAACAAACCTGATACCATTATAGTGCCACCACCAGCTTATGTATTTTGCATAGGCTCGACTATACCAGTTTTGTACAGTTATTTTTTTCTTATTTATTATGTCGATATTATTTACCAAAAGTTCTCCAGCTGAGCAAAAAAAAAAAAAAAAAAACAGTATTGCCTGCTGAAAACATTCTCACACACTAAGCCAAAATACTACTTTTCTCCTGACCAAGTATTCGCAATAATATAGCATACTCTGCCCAAACTGCTGTAATAGTTGTTATTACTACATGTACAGTCTACATCATTTTTAAAGGTTAAAGAAAAGTGCATTTGACGCAATATTTCCTGATATTATTAAAATATTATAAGGATTTATCTCTGATTCAATCTTAACCCAGACTGAACCATACAGTAATGTCATAACTGACCTTATGTCTGTGTTTTGGAGAGAAAAATATGTGGTATTTCTATTATTAGCCGAATGAGCAGTGGACCTTTTTATTATATTTTTCTGTTTATTTGATCAGACTGTGGCATTTCTACCAAGACTGGCAAAATCTTTAGACCTTGTATACAGCCTGACATAAGCACTCTTTCTCATGAAAGTCTCAGATCCTTCATGAAAGTACCACATAGAGAAGCTAACTCTGAGCTTCCTGGTGGATTTTGATTATTGTAACTTCTACATCTATTTGCATGAGAGGCCACAAATTCCTGACCCACAGACTCTAAGGAGAATAAATAAGAGCATCCATTTTCTGGCCAACCAGAAACCATGTATAATATACGGTCTATGTGTAGTGCAAAGTACATGCACATAGTGCATAGTACCAAGGACATGTGTAGTAGCCGGTCATAATCAACCCAGTTACTTATCATCATGTCAGTTTAGATGAAAAGGCAACTAGGCAACAAACTTTTTGTTGGTCGACCAAAGACGAATCACTTTTTCCTGGCCAAAATAAGTCAGTAAAAAGGATGCAGGATATTCCTTCCCCAGTCTGATTTCTTATCACTGGAGTACCACAAGTCTGCATGCTCAGCACTCTACACTACCTGCCCTTCACCTATGACAGCATACACACCCATAACTCCAACACCATCATTAGGTTTACAGATGACAGCCTTATTACAGAGCTGGTTTCTAGCCACGATGAGCTGTCTTGTAATTAAACGAGGAGTGTGGAACCCCCTGACAACCACATCATCTTCGAGCAGATGCCCAGCTTTAAGTTCCAAACAACGTCTCCTTTTTGCAGTTGCATCCTTGGTGTCTTGCATAAAATCAACTGGTTTGGAAATGTCATCTCGCACCTTTCACGTCTTGTGGGAACAACACAAAGCATACGACAGGTCAAGCGATTCAGTTAATGTTTATGTCAAACATCAGAATGGGGAAAGATCTCGGTGATCTCAAAGACTTCAACCATGCGGTAGTGCCAGATGGGCTGGTTGATGAGATTTCAGAAACTGCTGATCTGGCATTTTTACACATAGCAGCATTTACACAGGATGGTAAACAGAAAACAATCAATACATGGCAATTGTATGAGCTTGAATGTCTGGTTCAGGCTGTCAGAAAGGCTATGGTAACTCGAATAACTACTGTTTACACCGGTGGCTTGTAGAAAAGCATCTCAGCATGTAAAGCATAGAAGCAGATGGGCTAAAATAGCAGATGACTCCTCATGTGGAAAACAGAGAACCAAGACTTAACAACCAAATTCACAAATTGCAGTGTTTTAAGTGACTGTTACGACACATTTATCATGAACTGATCAAGTACCATAATATTAGCAGAAGCTAAACCCTGTATACGCCACCTGGTTATTCCAGGTCCCTTTTTTTTTTTCAAAGCTTTGCATGGTCTTCCTTCCTACCTAAGTGGGATACTTCAGTTGTACTGTCCCTCCCACAACCTCAAGCCCTCTGGACTTCTGACTACCCCTAGATTTAAGCTGTCATCTGTGGGTGGCTGATCATACAGTGCCGCTGCTCCAAAACCTTTGTATATCTCTGCCTCAATTACTTTGTGACTGTATCTCTCTTCACCGCAAAACAATTTTCCTAATTTTTTTTTTAGTTTTTCCTATTTTTTTCCCTCTTCCTCTCTCCTAGCTATGTAAAGCATTACTGAGTTTGTAAAAATCAGTCAGTCATTATCCTTTCTGTCCACAGTCCACCCAGAATCACTGGGTGCAAGGCAGGAATACCCTCTGGACAGGGTGGCAAAACATCTCAGGCTGCCACATACATACACCCATTCCCTCACGCCTAGGTACAATTTAGCATATCCAATCCCAGACATAGGGAGAACACACCATCAAAGATTTGTGAAAGGTGGTATATAAATCTTAACTATTATTATTATAGTTATTTTGGTGGTGCCGTAGGTAGTGTGTGTGCTACACAGCTCCAGAGATCTGGGGTGTGTTCTCCCTGTGTTCATGTTCATTTTTGCTGGGTGCTCCAGTTTTCTCCAACCTCCTGAAGCACACATGGTAGGCAAATTGGATGTGCTAAATTCCCTCATGAATTCCCTCATGAATGTGTGTATGTGTGTGTGTGTGGTAATCAGTAATGGATTGGTGCCCTGTCCAGGGGGGTATTGATTAAGAGTGCACTGCCAAAAATGAAATCTAAACAATTCAGAAAATCTTTTTAAAAAATGTAATAAATCATTTTTTTATTATTCCAAGAAGAACTGACTTGAATAGATTTTTATGCAAGATAAATAATCTAGATTTTTGGAAACTTTTTCTTATTTTAAAAAATCTTAACAAAATAAATTTACTCACTATACTGGCAGATAATTTTACCTGTTACTTTTTCTTGATTACTGTTTATTTTTCTTATTTATTGACATTGAGTTTTTGCATTGTGAATAAGAGAATGACTGACTGACTGACTTATATGAAGAAATGATCCGTGAATGTAATTTTTTACCATTCCAACCAAAGTCAGAGTAATTTCTAAAAAAAAAAAAAATACTTTTTTTCATTATTGAAGAAAATGGATTGGACCCAACACCAACATTTTAACCTCTCTTTTGATTATTGTTTTTTTTTCCCTTTTGGCAGTGGTTAGTATTTACAGCAAGTTAATTATGGGAGACTTTGTATTGCTTATTTCTTCGACATATTCAGCACCACTCAATATGAGTTATGCCTAAAGCTCCACCTTCCATTTCCGTTTCCTTTAAATTCCTATCTCTCCCTAGTCCCACTAGAATTTTTTTTTTTTTTTTTTTGCATGCACCACCTTCCTCTCTTCTATTACCAGCAATCCTATCCAGGAGTCTTAATCAAAGGACATGTCTTTGCTCATCCCCCCCCCCCACCCCCCCCCCATGTTTAACAGTTCCACAATCATGCTTCAGGTCACAGATACTTTACGGGAGTGTGAACTGAAAAGGGAATGCTAGTGTCACTGCACACTGAATAATCATTTCTACTTTTAATGTAGTAATCCATCTGTAAAATATATAAATAAATAATGGGAAAAAAAATCTGTGATAATAAATACAAACATTACATTTATCCTGGAGATGAATAACGTTTTCAACTATTAACCATAAAACCTATTTTTCAGCTTGTTCCATAGAGGTCTGTGCAGCTTAGCCGTTCATCAGATTGTGACTCTCCTGAGATGTCTGGCAGGCTGATCTTCCTGTCTACCCCTTTTCCACGTCCTTTTCCTCCCAACGCAGGCACTCAGAGAGCTGATTCAGCACATTGTGAGTGGTACTTGGCTTGATTAAGAATTCACATGATGTATTCCTTCTCACCTCCCTCTCTCTCTCTCTGTCTCTCTCTCTGTCTCTCTCTCTCACACACACACTCTCTCTCTCTCTCTCACTCTCTCTCTCTCTCTCTCTCTCTCACTCTCTCTCACTCACTCGCTCTCGCTCTCTCTCTCTGATGACATGGTAATTTTTAATAAGTTGGCTCTGAGATTTTATTGGACTTGGCCCTATGCTGGGTTTCGTCAGTCATATAAACGTGAGACATGTGATGGTGGTTGCCATGGCAAAAGTGTGTGATGTGGGGACTACACACATGTCCAGCAGAATTTCCAGTAACAGTTTGAGGTGGTGGAGGGAGGCCACAGATGTTTAAGAATTGACTCTTTACTTGTAAAATTTGGGTCTCACTGATCTGTCCACATGGATGGGTGGCCATGAGACCACATAGGCGTATTGTGTGTGTGTGTGTGTGTGTGTGTGTGTGTGTGTGTGTGTGTGTGTGTGTGTGTGTGTGTGTTTATGCACAGATACTGATTACAGCCATAAACTTTGTCTGATCAGCTCTGTAATAGTGATGACTGGTCATATTTACTACCAATCAGTACCTTGCCATTACTACTATAACCTTATTGCACATGGTCTCCTTGTGGTTAGAGGCAAAATATCTTTTATGAATATTCCCAAGAACACATTAAAACACACCTATTGTAAAACAGATGCACATGTAACAGACAGGTAAAGAGAAATGTTGTGTTTACTGATAGTCAGTCTTTTGGTTCAAACCACACAGAACATACGGTTGTCGACCCCTTTGTATATTGTGTAATGATTAAACCAACATGTGGATTATTGAAAGTAATCCACTCAGTTTATGTTTTCCCTCACTATTGTATTCCATTTCAATATTTTATAAATGTTTCAGCTAAGAGAGCTTCATTTAACAATACTGGAAACATGCTGTTGAATTTACAGGCTGGTCTAGAAAGAAATCAGCCCCAGGCTCTAATTTAAATGTGTATTTTAAATTATCACTGGTGTTTTGCTGTTGTGGAAAAAAAAAGTGGAAAAAAGTAGTCCAGCTGTTAACAGCAGAAACAAAACAAAACAAAACAAAAAATGGACTAATTTGAGCGATTGAAAAGAAAGGGAGAGCTTAGCCCTAATATTGCTTGGTATTTGATATGTTCAATTGTAAGAGATTCGTATTTACTGTACCTTTGCAAATTAATATTTGCCATTGTAGGGGGTTTCCTTATAAAAACTAACAGAGATGATATTTTTATGATGGCAAACAGATTGGTATTGATATATGAAACATTACAGAGAAATGTAATTATAGTGTCAGTGTAATGTAAAATAGTGAAGATGTAATTTCTATATATTTACTGATGAACTTGCTCCTCTTACACATTATTAGGTGTCATACAAAATCATTACCATTGTTTTTCTAAAACCTCAAAACCATAAATATTCCCTTCTCCCTTCAACGAAATGTAAGCGTTATATTGACCCTGACATTGCATTCCTCCACTCTGAGCTCATGGTTCTCACGTTGTTAAAGCATTTTTGTGCCTTAGAGCAATCTTTGGAGGGTCAAAACTTCCAAAAGAAAACAAAAATAATTTTAGCTATTTTGCCACACCATTCCAGGTGCCACAGTCTTGAGAAGGTCCACAATTTGCTTTTTTTATTCTATTTGATCCAATGTCCTTATTCCTCGCCGATCTAGTGAATCTATCATTTCTTCAAGTCATTTCATCTTAAAGTCTCAGAAGCTGACAGGCGTTATTCATCTGGCTGTGGGAGGACTCACTGGCTTGAGGAATTCAACAGCTTCTTGTTTTTTTGGGGTTTTTTTTATGTGGTGGGCTGTACACAAGAGTGAAGCTCTCCCAACTAGAGCTATAATTCTCCCAAATTGTTATCCTATAAATATGCCATCCCAAGTCCAAACACATTACTGATTGGCTTTAGTGCAAGCCTTACAAATTCCAGACAGCTATAGCATACCTTAAAGCAAGAGAAGGACAAGAATTCCCCTCCTAGTTACTAACCAAATAATGAGCTCACTTGTCTTTAGCTATATTTAGCCTGCACATTACTCAAAAGCTAATACTGATCTCATGCATTATATTTTAGATTACGTACAATATAAACATTTCATATTTAACAGAAGGTGGTTTATTTTAGACTTTTGTGGCAGTAAGCACAACAGCACCACTAATGGCCATAAGAAAAAACACAAGATGTTGTATAATGGATTTATAATGATGTTTTTATAAACATTTATATTATACGATCAGCAAAACTTCTATCGGATGTAACACATTGGTCAGCTGTAAGAGTTTCACTGTTGAATTACTAATATTACATATTCGATTTTAGCTCTCATGACAGGAGGCATTATCACAACTACTCGAATAATTATACGTCTAAACATTAAACATTAGCTTCTATCTTCTATGTAAAACCACAAGGTTTAGCCATCTGGCCACCACTGTCATATGTGTTGAATGAATGGAATAATATTAGCATGTTTTAGCTGTGAGAGAACATTATATTTGGTAAGTTAGTGTAGTCAGAAAATGCTCAAGAGTATTATACTGTCTGTTGCAAACATGCCCACAGTATACAATGTACAAATGAAACCATTAAGTAAAAATATCTCAAATATAGTCAGATTTGTGTATTATTGCCTGATATTACCTATATTTTATTAATTTCAAGCTTGAAATAGTCTTGTTTTAATATTCCTATAAAGGGAATTTTGCAGTCAATGTACTGAATATTAGTTATATGTCCCAACAATTTATAAACTCAATTAGAACATCATATATTTAAGCATCTTTTATTAATAAATATTTACACCTAGCCCTACCCACATGGTTATTGGAATATTACTGAAATTTAAACTTATTTAAATTTAATTTAAACATACTAATATAAATAATAATAATAATAATAATAACCTTCCCACAAAATTCAAACTCAACAAGCTTTTAAACTCAACCAGTTTCTTGTGTAATCTCAGCCCTTTAGCAAAACACAGCACAGCACAATCAAATCGCATGGTCAACTTTATTTTATTTTATTTTATTATCACATCTTGTCAACACAGGAGACTCTGCATCAGCAGTCTTGCTCTCCCACCCAGCAAAAAAAAATAACACTTTCCTTATTATACTCTTCCCAGCCTCTAGTGTAATGAAGTAAGTGTTGTAAAAGAAAGCAATACTGCATGCATGAGCATGCCTCGGTGTCATGGGTGTGATTAAAAACAAGCACGCCAGAAGTGTGAGGAGCACATGGTCAAAGAATTATGGCTGTTTCTGTATATTATAGTAATGTAATATAATATTAATAGCATACTTTGTATATAATAAATAATTAACGTTATTGAGTCTGTGGTGGTGATCTGTTCTGATAATCATCAGTTCCTCGAGAAAATTACAGTTAAAAGCACTATTTCTGTACTCCTTGAAGAAACCTGTTGCTGTATATACAGGATGTACATTTTTAGAACTAATCAACCTTAAATATTTATTTGCAGGTACATCAATTTAGTCATGCTGGTGGGCTCCCTGCATGTTTTGGGACAATTTACTTGTATTTATAAGTTGGCACTGATATACTGTTTTGCAGAAGAAATAGTTGGATCCACCTAGTAAGCTGTGTTTATAGAACCTTGATGGGAAGTTATGCAGTATAATACAGTCGCATCACATAATACAAGCTCTGTCGTGTGCCCTTGGGAATATGGGATATCACCCTACAAGGTCTGTTAATTCACAGTCAGTTGTATTTGATAATGGTGGCATTAGGGTTGGGCTCCATAGAGAAAAGATAAAGCATTCCTGCCATAGCCGAGAAGTGTTTCGGATGAAGAAGTTTAGGAGGTTTGAGAAGCATGGCATTTCGAGTGGATAAGGAGGACCAGAGAAGCGAAAGAAAAACACATTATCACCAAAGAGTGGGGAATAACGAACTGTGACCTGTGGCCTGGTGTGCATATCTCTGTAGCGTTGAACTTTGACCCATCTGTCAAGTCTGAACACAAAGTAACACGGTTGTCTGCGGATGTTTATTGACCTTAGAGCGCTGCATTAAAGTAAAACTGCATTTTGTAGTTTATGTATTTATTATCACACCTTCGCTAAGATATTAGAGTGTTATTTGAACAGAGGTCATGTTTGGAAGTAGTATATGGAAATCTGGGGAAAACAACACAACAGGTTAAATAGTTACTAAGATATTTAAAAAAATAAAATATAACAACAAATGTAAAAAAAAAATCTGTGAGAATATAAGCTTACATATAGTATGCAATAGACTGGATTCTGATGACTTTGTATTGTTTGTAATGGCATTCTGTGCATTTCAACTGAGTCAATGTCACAGTGCAAAGGGTCCACATAGTTTCCTAATGGAGAGTCTACTCATCTCTAATAGTGAACTGGTAGAAAAAATTGTCCTTAAATGATTTAGTGAAATTAGTGTCATATTCCTCTGTCAGCATTATTAGCATTCGTCCAAGGTACTGTTTTGTAATTCATCTATCTGTAATTATGCTGAACCTATATGAAAGGACACCGGGCTAGAAGTATATGTAGCATTCATAACGATGTAGTAGACAATTTCTGTAATATTTGGAAAAACTGGGTCATGTTCGTCTATTATACTGTGGACATGTCATCCCATTTCCTAATTAAATCCCCTTTTCCAACTAAGTATGGTACAGAATCTAACCTTGTGATCGAACATTTTTTGCAGCAGCATCAAAAATTTAGCTGTCAGACAAAACAAACATTATCCCAAACAAAACTTCCAGTCTTTAAAAAGGAAATTCCAAGCAGTCAGTGAAGCTAAGCATAACAACATTACTGAGCAAAACTGTTTACAAAGATCACTGCACAAAGCTAATGGCAGGAAGTCATGGGGACGATGTTGGAGTTCGGACATCCTGAGCTCATCTCTTATTTACACGATGTGCCAGCGGTTTGGGTGGACGACAAAGCTCCAGTGTCTGCCCACACTTGTCATTTTCCACTGCACAGATCTTTAGGTGGGCATTGCTGCATTTCTGGAATCTGGGCACAATAGTGCACAGTGATGTCATGTTAGAGGTGCAAAGCATGAAATATTGTACTGGCTCTCATTCAGTGATGAAAACAAATAGCAGGAAACTAAATTGTAATAGTGCCATCTGAAAATAAAGATTATTTAATGCTGACTGAGCAGTGTAGTGATGAAATTTGCACTGTCTGTATAAATACGGAAGATAAGATAACAGTTTATTGATCCCCATTGGGGAAATTTGGGAATGTGTGAGGCCATTTTGAAAATGATATCCAGTAACTTCCAAATCTCTACATACGGAATGACTGCATGAATTGCAAGTAAAAAAGTTGTGACAATTAAATATGTGTATATTATATGTGTACTGCAACACCCTCCTCTGTATCCATATAATGCCGTAGTCATGTTTGTGTACTAAATTTAATTTTAACCTTAAGTCTACAAATATGTCTTTATGGAAGGTAAGAAGGAAAAGGGACACAGGAAGGACTCTGGCCACCTGGCCGGAAATCTCACTAGCGATGAAGCAGCAGCCCTGCCTCCTGTGCCACCTTGCACCATTATATTCAGTCATTTCTCTGATATATGCTATATAGTGGTCTGCTGATACGTTCCTGCTGTTGACTGTTTACTAGGTACTGTGTGTATGCTGTTTTGCATGGTCTTGTGTCTGCATGTTTGTCCTTCAGGTTCACATGTGTCCTCCCACATCCCAAAAAGTGCAAATAAGTGTGTGGATGAGTGTGTGTGCATGGTGCCCTGCAATGGACTGAGTGTATCCTATCTAGAGAGGTTTTTAGCCTTGTACCCAGTGTGTTCCTTGCATAAGCTCCGGATCCACCATTACCTGGAGTCTTTTATTATATTAAGAACACTACACAGAAACTTACAATCAAAATAGCAAATTATTCATGCTATGACTAGGACGATAACCTAATTAAACCGAATGTACCAAATATAAAATGCCTCCATCTGGACAAGTGCCAGAAAAACTGGTACAGATCAACCAATGCAAAATACACAGGCTGGCAGTGGTTCCATAATGGTATGGGGTTTGTTTAGCCGGCATCCCATAGGATCCCTGAGATGTGTACAAACATCTCTGATGAGTAAAGGCTATGTGTGCTTTGAGTTTCACCCATTCATATCATGCATTTATTTCTATAGGTTTGGCCCTCTTCCAACAGGGCAATGCGCCACGATACTCTAGAAACGCTAAATTACGGTCAGCGGAATTTGTGTGAATTTGGGATTTTGTTATTCCCACCTAAATCATCAGATCTCAATGTTATCCAGCAGATCTGAGATGTTCATGCCCCATGGCAGACCTACCAAGTATTCGCTTGGTGTACCACCAACATTGCATAGCAAAACCCCAAACTCAGACGATTGTCCCTCTAAGCATAACTGGACGTCTCTGGATGTGTGGTGACGCATTGTACTGTAGGACATGAACGAATGTAAGTAGCCAGAAAGGAGTGTTCACCTGAGATGTTCACAGATGTACCAGGGGCCCCAGCTAAACAAACCCCATACCATTACAGAGCCACCACCAGTTTAGGCTTTGTACCAGTTTTTCTGGCACGTCAGTGTATATGACACACAAAGACAAGCGAAAGTGTTGCATGTTTTTTTTTTTCATAACTAAACCCCATATATATAGTGTCCACAATGTTTTGGGACTCGACATCAGAGTCGCTTCATGTGTCAAAAGGTGCCGCGGGGATGGTGGGCGTGGCTTTCCTGCGTGTGGGGCTGCCCTTTCCCAGCGGCCCCGCCCCCTTTTACTCATTAGGATCGATGCAGTCCAGTTCGAGTCCCTGACACTTCCCTGAGCATTCCGTCTGAAACAACAGCAGTCCACGCATGCCTGTGGATCTGTAGTCTGTAGACTGGACACTTAGGCTTTGTTGAACAGGATCAGGAACACGAGAGCCGCAGGATGAAGGCGATCAACCTGGACACGTTCAGCCTGTCTCTACTAGCCGCCAAGGAGGACATCCTGAACGGCCGCGCATCCACAGACTGGTACGGTGTAGACCTTCTGTATCCATTAATCCACACTCACACATTCATACCCTATTACTAGAAACACACACACACACACACACACACACACACACACACACACATACTACGGGTGTCGTTTCTGAACAGTGCGTTACTTGTTTGCAGGATCCTGCGCAGTTACTTTTACTCCATTTCTTCTTTTGCGCTGCGCAGCAACAGTTGGGTAAAGAGAGGTGGGGAGAGAGTGTGTGTGAGAGTGTGAGAGAGAGACAGAGAGTGTGTGTGTGTGAGAGAGAGAGAGAGAGTGTGTGTGTGTGTGTGTGTGTGTGAGAGAGAGAGAGAGAACGGTGGAGAGAGAGAGAGAGTGTGCGTGTGTGTGTGAGAGAGAGAGACAGAGAGGGAGAGAGAGAGAGAGTGTGAGTGAGTGAGAGACAGAGTGTGTGAGTAGGTGAGTGAGAGAGTGTGTATGTGTGTGTAAGTGAGAGAGAGAGAGAGGGAAAGAGAAGGAGGAAGAGAGAGAGTGAGTGATAGAGCGAGAAAGACTGAGAGAGAGAAAAAGAGTGAGGGACAGAGAAGGAGGGAGAGGGTGAGTGAAAGAGAGAGAGAGAGAGAGAGAGAGAGAGCTCTTCACAAAACCGACAGCTCTGCCAGACATGCAAATGTGCAATACTGAGGTCTAGAGGTGTATGGATGCTGTCTGTAGTCTTTCCTGGTCCTGGTCAAAGAGCTAAGACTTCATATATACTGCACGAAACTACAAATGGAGTAGTTTTGCGTAGCACGTGTTACAGCAATGTTGCATTTGAAGTTTTATTTCGGCTCCTAACACAACTGAACACACTTTTACACATAGTTGATCTGGGACAACACATCTGGGGCAGCCATAGACTTGTGGTTAAGGAGCCAGCCTTGTGATTGGCCGGTCCCTGGTTCGATCTGAAAAGCTATGACTGAGCTACCCTTGAGCAATGCTCCTAATCCCCCAACTGCCCCCTGGTTGACCTGGATGGATTTACCCACTGCTCTGGGCATGTGTGTTCACCACCCCTAGTGTGGTGTGTGTTTACTAGTATGTGTGTTTCACTGCATGGATGGGTTAAATGCACAGGTAAATCAATTTTATGTGCAAGCATAGTGGTCAATGAGTTTAAATCTGGACTGACTATCAGTCTCTGAGGACTGGGCTGGGGGAAAAGCATTGGAGGAAATATTTATTGTCATATAAATCACATTCTTGTTTTTTTTTCCTGCATGGTTTAAAAACAAGAAATAGTCCATGTGTTTATATGTAGACGCATGTAAGCGTGTAGTCTTTGTATTGTCTTCCTATTTACATGTTCTGCATGTAAAAAAATGTATTAGTACTAATTTTGAGGGTGCCGGCTGTTGTGTTTATGTGTGCTAGTTTAGATCTTCCACATTGCCCTCTTTTATGTCATGTCCCATCATTAATTACAGACCAGTTAACTTTCATAGGCTGCTATTATACCTCATTCATTATGTGTCAGCCCACAGACGACTAGTAACCAGACGACTGGACTGCTATTCATAGGCTTGCACTAAAATAATGTTGCAGAATATTGCATACAGCATGTGTATCCAAATATTTCTTAATCAAGGCTATAAAAGGGGGAGATGTAGTACCATGGGCCATAGGATATGTGTGGTACTGGAAATCAGTCTGCACCAGTGCTTTTAACTCTTTTCAGGGGGAAATAGCTAATGCATGCTCAAAAAGTCACCAGGGGATGTAATGGACTAATTTGCATATTCATTGAATTGTCATGATCATTTGCATATCAATATGTGTCACAGAATAAGGATTTTTTTGAAGACACAGCATAGAATAAGCATAGACAATAAAATAGTAAAAGTTATTTCTTATAGTAAGAAGTGAGCTATGAACTATAAATTTTTTTTATTGTCATGAAAGTAGACAAAAAGAAAGTAGACGCAAAGGAATTGTTACATGTGGAACAACTTACATTTTGTACTTAAATAAATATGGCAAATAATGAAGAAGTAATATGGGCATAAACTCTGGAGATTAGTGATTGGTCCTTGTGAAACGATAGTGATTAGTGATTGTTTATTGCGAAACAATGGGGATTGATCATGGTGAAACAGTGGTGTTAAGTAACCAGTAAGTTAAGTCCTTGGGATCATATGCAAATTTGTGGAAATTTGTCACTGGTCAACTCTATAACCAGCACTGTCTGACTAAACTAGAGCGTCGTATCAAAATAGAGCTGCTAAAGATGTAGATCCAGCAACAAACTCAACAAGCAAAGGCAACAAAACACAGTCGTAGCATGTCTACAGGATATGGACCTGAAGACACTTTTATAGGTTCCTATCAATGCACACCATAAGTGCTGGTTATAAACAAAAGTCCTCTCTGAAATCCTGTCAGAGTGGCTGTAGCTAGTAGCTAACGTTCAATATTAATACCATTTATGAATATCATTTAAAACCTTTTTGAAACATTTATGAATAGAACATAATATTTTCTCAGAAATCCTCTAAGATTATCTCATGTAAACTAGCAGCAGCTGGAGTTGATAAAAGTGCTGGTTATAAAGAAAAAGTCAGGTTGGCACGAATCAGCTAGCTAGCTGGCTAACATTAGTGGTGAAGAAAAAGTGGGAACAACTTGTGCAGCTTGCAGTCGCATTAATTAGAAAGATATGGACATGTGGTATTGATCATGAGTTTATTTCTTAAGGTGTAAACAAATCTAAATCTGTAACTAGTTATGCATTACTTGGCTCATAACAACCCCAAAAGTTAAGTCTGTTAATCACAGGAGGGAAGTTGTGTAAAGTGAGCTGAATTGGCTTATTACACAATCTTAATGTGGAGATTTATTCATTCATTGCCTGGATGAGGGTTAAAAATAAAACACACCATGGTAATGTCTTCTTATTAAGAAAATAAACTGGATACAATGTCGTTAAGTCATAAATTGTGCATGTTATGTGAAAGTTTTGGATTCACTTAGAAATCCTGATGAACAAGAGTTAAAGGGGACTGGCCTATTGTAAGGTCATCCCAGTGTTGAAAAGTTTATACTTTGAAGGGTACGTGAGTGCTGTTATTTCCGAAGAGAACAGCCAGTAGTTACTTTCCTCCCAAGATTCTTTGCAATGTTTTTATGCTGAAAGCTAAAATGATTTGTAGTCCCAGTATCCGTTTGACAGCCAGAAGAGAGGGGGGGGGGGCTCCCTTTAGCGTCTGGTTCCTCTCAAAATTTCTTCCTCTCAAAATGTCATCTTAGGGAGTCTTTTTGTCACTGTCGACCATGTCTAGTGTTAAAAGTGCTGTGTAAATAGAAAAAAAAATGGCTGCTACAACAATAAGATGATCTATTAATCCAAAGAAAGCCCAAGAAAGAAACACGACAAGTGACCAAGTTAATACTCAAAGTTGATCTGCTAGAAGCAGGAAAAATGGGCAAGCAAAGGATCTGACTGGCTTTGACAGGGTCAAAATTGTGATGGATAGAATACTGGGTCAGAGTATCTCCAAAACAGCAGGTCTTATGGGGTGTTCTTGGTATGCGGTGGTTAATACCTATCCAAAGTGGTCCAAGGCTCACTGAAGTACTTGGTGGAACGATCACTAGTCCATGTGTTTTAATCCCACAGAATATCCACAGAAGGATCTGTTGCTAATGTCTTGGTGCCAAATACCACAACACACCTTGAGAGGTCTTGTGGAATCCATGCCTTGACAGGTCAAAGCTGTTTTGGCGGCTGTTTTCGCAGGTGATAAGGTTGTGGTTGATCTTTGTACATCTAAAAAAAAAAAAAAAGGCTAAAAGAAATTATTCCGCTAAGTTAGCTCACGTTATCTAGCATTTTTCCAGGTTATTATTATTATTATTTTATTATTATTATATTATTATATTTTTTTTATTACAAGAATTGTCTCCTGGCAATTTTTTTAACAGTTTTTTCCTGCTGTATTGGAAACCCAAAGCTTACATTAAAACCTTTACATTACTAAAATTTACTCTTTACTGCTATTTTTAAACTCAATTACTTTAATTTTATTTTTAAAAGACATAAGGCTGTGTAAAGAAATGGTTTCAGCCCCCCATTCTAGCGTATTTAGACAAATCTTAGCAAAATCTAAACATTTGGTGTCAACTGTGTGCTATATCATATTAATTCTAAGGCAAATGGATTTGCACATGTACAACCTATTACTGACTCTCATACTAGATTACCAACAGCCCAATAACGGCCCACACAGCATGTCAGTTAAGGTGAATGGTTCGAGTGCCAGCATGCATTTTATGATGCCAACTACAGGCACGGTACCTGGAGATGCCCCATGAGCCAAGACCCAAAAGATTGAGGCAGCTTTCACTCTGTTTTTCCACAAGGTTAATCTCCGTGGAAACATGAAGGGAAACAGACACGAGAGCTTGAAATTGCTTGAGCCTATCAAGCCCATTCATGTGTTGCAACTCCGTGCTATCCAGTGGAAACTTGAAGAGTCACAGTCTGGTTTTTTTTTTTGTAGCACTGCTGACAGTCACCTTGAGGTCCAGGATCAGTGAAATGAGACGAAATGCTGTATAAGTGGGATGTAAAAAAAAAGCACTCTGGTGATACTGTTAGTAGATTGTGGGCAAGGTATAGACTTAATTGTTTAAAGTCAACTCCATAGTTTTAGGGTTTTTTTGCATTGTTGCTTTCTTCCTCTTATAAAAGGTGACAGATGATGAAAGCTGACACTTACCTATTAGATCGTTTCAGTTTGGGACTTCTGATGCTTTTTCTTTACTGTTGATAATTATAATACAACCATTCCTTTTTATTTTATTCCCTGATCTAATGTTCTTAGGATATGTACCATTCTTTGGATGTTGCTTCTTTATTAGAAAAACACTTCCAAACTGAGCCTCTCTAGAAACTAAAGAATGCTTAATTACCCCAATAAACTTGTGAAGAATGTTTCTCCTTGTGTTACTGCTACTAATTAAGTGTGGCTTTTTGCGTTTAAATCTTATTCATGACTTGTACATGTTGAACGTCCTGCACAAAAACTGGGCTCTTCTGGCATTTATACCCTTAGTTTGTCTAGTTTCGTTACATGAAGGCTCTGAATGCGAACATTCCCTTTTTGCTTGCTGACACGTCTCTGTTTCTTTCCACTCTTAAAAATCCTGCCAGAGCTAAATTTAGTACTTTCTGGTGCTGAACAATCAGATTCGTTTATTGGAATGCTCGATCGGATTTCTCACTCTTGCCTGAATCAAAGAAACGATTCTCAGTAAGTCCTGTGTACTTATTCGATTACAAATGCTGTCAGTGGTTTTTAATGAATTCGTATAAATACATTGACTAGAATCATCATACTTTTACTGCTGGATATTATAACAGGGCTTTTCCTGCATCTGGTGGAGAAAGGATGTGTCCAAGTAACTGTGAGTTTGGCAAGCGCTCCATTTTTTTTTCTTCACAACTCACC
>JAOVVF010000028.1:8617117-8639159 GCA_028565595.1 Duopalatinus emarginatus | reverse complement strand
TCTTTATCTTTATTTAGCCTGTCTGTTATGGCCTTCTCACCCACTCGGTGACATTTTTGTCACCAAGTTATGTGTCAGGTTTAAATAGCCTTCTATCACACAGCAATAATATTTAATCTTGCTTCTTATTTCTCACGGTGGGAAAAAAAGGTTCCTTGGTGTTCATGTTTGCTGACTTATCTGAGCTCATGAAAATAGCAGGGTTTGGTTTCAGTCTGGCTCCCATTTAGGTCACTTTAACTGCCAGATCCAATTTTGGATCTGAGCCTAATGCATGATTAAGACTTAATCTTCATGAATTTTCTCTAATGACACATTAACTGGAAATACCTTCATTTGTGCAATTTAACCTATAGGGGCATGTTTATAAAGGTTTACTAAGGATATAAAACATAAACAATTAAAGAAAAGGAGTGGATCTGCAGATGTGTGCAGATGTTTGGTTACTCAGCTTATCACAAGCCAGATTCACGTAATTAAGATAAATTAGATAATGAGGTTATTAAAAGATTTTTTTTTTTTAACAGTGAAATGTTGTATAGCTTAGTGGAAATGACAATGGATTCCTCATCACCGCATTACAAAACAGAATAAAAATGCAGCTGATTAGACTAAAACTGAAACCTAAACTAAGATAAGGCCTGTTTTAGGCCTGTTTACTAGCTTTTGTTCCCCTGTGTGATAAATTGATGTGTGTAGGATTGTGCACCATAATTACACACTTGTGACACGTAATAGTCTCTAGTTCCCAGACTAGGACGTTGAAGTACTCCATGCAGCTTTGTTAAATTATTGGGATGACGGGGTGTGTTAGCCAGATGGGCCTAGCAGTTGTGTGTTAAACCAACATTGCCGTGCGAACCGGAATAGAGGAACTGAACCGAGGGCAGCTTGCAGCGTGACTCAGGACCTCACAATGCTTATGATTACTAGGGTTATGCATTATGCCAGTATAAGAATATCAGAATATGTTTATTGTGTTACAGTGGATATCTTCAGTGTTCTACTGGCTGATGTTAAAATGCAAAACAAGTGCTGACACCCTGTTTTCAGTCACACCTCCAGGGTCACGGTTCACAGTTTTTTCAATCCAGCATTACTGTTGGCTCTTTGCTGGCAGTTAGTAAACCTCTGTATCATGATACATTATTGTGTATGAACAGAAATGTTTTTGAGTATTATACAACTCACCTATAATAATGTGACTAACAGTACAGTGAACTATAGAAACTCCTTTACAACTCTAGAACCAATGTAAAAAGAAATAATAATGAATAGCATGATTTACACATAAATTCAGAGACATTTTGAATTGAGATATATTGGGGATACTGTATATTTTCATTTCAGCACAGAGTTTCTGAAGTAGTGCATATATTGTTTTGTATCTAATATATTTATCTTTCTAGCATATTTGCTCTTAAATTCAGTGTTGCATGTTCTAAATAAGGTTTAAATCCAGAAACCAGATATACTCATCGCAAAACACAAACATTCCACAAACACATGTGTTGAGTTGGATATGTGTTTGGAGATTTAACCTCCTGGCAGAGGCAACCAGGTTTTTGGCTGAAATGTCCTGGTACTTAACAGAATTCATAATGGCATCATTACGCAAGTCGCAAAACAGTTCCAAATCATTGCTAATCCATCAGAATATATTATGAAATGGAAATTACATGCATTTCCGTGTACGCAGCTTCCAGTTCTTACCAAACATGCAACTGGTGTTCATGGACAAAATGTTTATTTTAGTCTCATCTGACCACAGCACAAGATTATAGCTCCAATGAAGCCTGGTGAAATTCAGCAACTGTACTTTGTGTGTTGTTCTCAGAAGGAATTCTTTTATGCAGTGCTTGTTGTTATGATTTTAAAACTTGACCCCAAGAATGAATAAATCTGTAAAATAAAATTGTAACCTTCAACATCCTCCTCTTATAGAAGACGGCTACAAACCAACATGTGGAAATACAACTGTGTGTAGGAGAACACATGAGTAGGTGTTCTTGCAGTCTTCTAGTATTTCAATCTGCTCCCGCAGTTTCCTCCATTGGTCATTGCTACAATCTCACATTTGACAGCTGTAGTGATGGTTGTGCCCCTAAACTCGTCTCTGTGGAGCTGGAAACACTTTAGTGCGGTGGAAAAATGTTTATGCAGTTCTGCAAAGCTGCATGGACAGAGGCGTGATCCTCAGAAGAATGGCGTGTGTTGTAAGCTGGACCACAATGACCTCCACAGATGGCTTATGTTCATCTGGCTCAACTCCTCTGTCCAGTCATTGCAGGCTTTAAAGAATTCAGAATAGAGAAGCACCAAATGCAATTTTCTTGGACAATTCCAATTTTCCATTTTTTAAAACTCAGACCTGCTGAAAGTCTGAGTCTGATTTTGGTTGAGACTACTTCTTTTGAAAAACTATGACTGACAGCATAACCTTTAAAAAAACTTTTCCAGCGATAGAAAATTTAAGAAATAATGTGGCTGGGTTGTGCTTTTACTACCTTTGCCTTTAGCTTCTGTGCCTTTGCTACCTTCCTTAAATTGGGCATATTGGTCATATCGATTGGCGAAATCCAGTCTCTGGTCAACCGATTGCTGCATGTTTAATTCAGAAAACCATGCGACACATCATAACCTTTAAGTGAGCATTGCTGTTTTTATTCTACTTGATTATTCATTATAATTGCAAGTAAAACACATTTTTTGTGCTTGAAAATAATGAATTGTCATCAGTGTCATAATGCTTCTGAAATTATTCCCTTTTTCAGATAATTCCACTTCTATATTACTTTATGTGATGTCTGTTGGTTGCGGTTGTTGAATAGCAGGATGCAAGTATAGGTTACACCATGATAGTGGGTTAATAAATTCCATCCGCCCACTCCAAACAGAGCAGTGTGTATTTGTGGGGTTGTTAACAATCATGCTAGTGATATCCGCCTCCTAGCCCATTGTCAAAAGGCACCATGCTGTGCTCAAATTTCCTCTCCACGTCTTTGAACTGGCTTCTCAGTGTGGCCACAATGACCAGTGTTTACTGTTTTGTAGAAGCATTGGCTACTCTTATTGGTACTGGCCTACCATGACAAAATGAACATTTTTTAAAATCTTTCCTACCTAGAACATCTTGAATGACGTGTGTATGGGTCTTTTGCTGAGTCTGTAGCTGCTTAAAACCAATAGAAATTCCACATTTGGGAAACAAGCTGGGTATATAATAACAACAACATCAAACATCCTTGGGAATTTAAAGGGTGGGTCGTCGATCATCCACTGACCTTGCACAACCTGACGTCAGAGTGTCTCAGCCTAAGTAAGCTTAAAGTGAATACTATAATTACTATAACCATTTTGAGAAGTATAACAGAAAACTTACAAGTATTGCATATTAAAAGAATGTTGACGTACACCTGTAGTAAGACTCATACAGTGAAGATTACATTCAGACTGTCATTTTCTTTTAGTTAAACTGTCAAAACCTGCAAGTGTACACAAAAAGCTCCTGAAAACTCTAAGCTCAGGTAGATAAAACACGAGTAATTGCTGTCAAACCTCAGAAGTGATGAAATGATTTATAGATATATCAGGCTTGCTAAAACTTGGAAGCACTTGCCCATGGAGTGAGTGCCAGTGGGACTATAGCCTGGCTGTAAATCATTGTTCCACATTATTAAATGAATCAAAAATGAATCAAACTTTAATTACATGTCTGTGAGAGGATGCACTCTTTATTGTGTTCTTTAATTGAAAATATTTGGCAGGTTTTTTTTCCCATGTCGATTTTCGTAATACGGGTGTGGCATTTGTCTTGAGTTGTATCACATGACATCAGGGTTGTTAATGATTAGTTGGCAATTGATTATTTGCTGGTAAGAATTTAGTCTACGAGTTTCAAATTGCAAGTCTCAAAATTTTTACAACAGCGAGTAAGTCTACTCTTTTTACTGCCTATAGGACTATGATAACATGCAGATGTCTGTTGGTTTTTGAAAGCATGGTGATGAAATTAGCAAAGGATTTCATAGACAAAAAATTAGAACATGCAACCATTATGACACAAGGAGAAATCCTCATATTTACCATTTAAAAACCAACATCCATCCAACCTTACTGACAGGTGAAAGTCAGGTGAATTCTAATTTCTATCCATCCATTACTAAAGTTCTTTGGGAGAACTACACACAGAAAGGAAGACTAAATAAGAATAAAAGTATATCTGTGTGATTTGCGGTGTGATATGCAGTTGGCCATCAACAATGGGTTTGGTCTTGATTTGTAAGGGTTTTTACAGATTGGTTAAACATTTACGCCACAGTACTTGTGATGTTAAAGCACTGGAGGCTAATCAACAACAGTACAGCAGCATGCACTGAAGCGTCAGAAAGACTGGTGCATCAGTCTAATAACTGGTAGGTCCCAAAAGGGTCATGGATTCCACAAGCTTATGAAAATATATTGTAGGCAATGAACACCATACTTCCTGCAGAACGGTCCACAATTCTGTTGTATTCTAAGGTGTAGGATTTCTGTGTTACACAATGCATTACATGGCATCCCAGATGTGTTAAAGCACTGTAGGCTAATCAACAGCAACTGCAACTGCGATGGGCTATGATTGCAGTACTCTTGAATCTTACAGTGACCAAGACCAAGAGTTCTTCAGCTAAAGGATGAATATTGGCAGCTAGTAGCCTTGCATCTGTATTGATTTTGCAGGAATAATAGTCTAGATAGCCTGTCATTGCAAAAAATACCAAGAGGCGACAAAAAATACCAAAAACATCCAAGAGGCGACAAAACTGATTTATTTCTATTATGTGTATCTGACATACATCAAATTGGCTGACTTGTCGTCAGCAACAGCAATGTTCGCATTGATGATGGTCTCTTGCTCTAAACACTTTCATGTTAGCAAAGAGAATGGCTACACCTAACCACCGAATTATCAACAGCAGTAGATGTGACTGCCACAACAGTTCAGTCGATTCATGCAACTGGCAGCATGGACAAAAAGGCTGGTCTTGCAGGGATGATGTGCCCTGCTGCAGGTGCCCTGGCTGTACTGGTAGGGCCAATGACTCCATTTGCCACAGTGATATAGATGTAGAAGTGAAGAGCTATCGCAAAGCTAATCCACCCTCTAGATACAAGTCCCACAGATGGGGGTGGAAAATAAACACAGTAAGATTTCCGAGGCTGGCTAATTTGGCACAGTGCTATTTGTGTGTATCTGGGACATGGTACAGGATGAACAGGTATTTTCCACAGCTGGACTTAGAGTAAACATGTTGCACACACACCTCAAGCTAGAGTATGTATAACAAGTACGTAGGCTAAGCCTTATCTTTGGAAGGACTTTAGAAAGTTGGAGTTTAGACAACTGTTTAATTAAACGACCACTATTTCTTCTTTAAATCAGTATGAATATGTGGCTTAAATAGTCTAATAGGCTAATCTTCACAAGCCAGATATTGTATAAACCTGCTGGCAAATTATACCTGTACCTGCACAAACGCGATCTTTGTTAATATGCCTAAATTTGAATGGAAAAGGTATTTGTTCAGTAGAGTACTCTATTGAGGAATGCATTACTTGTGTATTCAATGTCAGTATTGTGTGTGTAGGTGGGTGGACATTGTGGGTGGATGAATGAATAATACATTGTTTATTTATTAACGTTAGCGACTGTCAATCAAGAAAATTCCTTTACATTTGCAACACTACATGACGACGTTGCGTAACATTGGTTTGAACATAATGAAAGTTAGGAAACGAATACAAGCACCTGCTAGGTGAAGCTTTGTAGAAGCAAGAGGCAATAAGTACACACATTTTGAACAGTAAATATAAACCATGAAGAGGAGAATAAAAGGTGATAAGAGACGAGTTCCACCCAAATCTTTCATTTAGAGATTTGTTGAGTGACTAGTCAACTAACTGGTCTCAAGGAGACGCTGTATTATAGACAATAAATCTAATATACAATAAATATACAATAAATCTGAGAGAACTTGATTTCTATATAATAATAATTTAGCTTTAAATAATATTGTCATTCCTCCATGCAAGTTACATACAATGGAATGAGATGTTGAGCAGCATGTACTGAAGTGTCAGAAAAGCTGGTGCATCAGTCTAATAACTGGTAGGTCCCAAAGGGGTCATGGACTCCACAAGCTTGTGAAAATATATTGTAGGCCATGAACACCATACTTCCTGCAGAACGGTCCACAATTCTGTTGTATTCTGAGGTGTAGGATTTCTGTGTTACACAATGCATTACATGGCATCCCAGATGTGTTCAATAACATTGAGATCAGGTGACTTAGGTGTGAATGACATAACCCCAAACTCACAATACTGTTACTTAAATCATAATTTGGTGTCTTTATATGTGTGTGGCGGCGCATTGTCCTGTTGGAAAAGGCCAAACACATCAGAATGAATGTAGGACATAAACGGGTGTGACTTGTCAGAAAGGAGGCACATTGTGTTCACCTGTCATAGACATTTGTAGACGTGCCAGGGGTCCCAGTGGAATGCCAAATAAACAAACCCCATACCATTATGGAGCCAACGCCAATCTGTACCAGTTTATTTGTACAGTTTTCACCAGTTTTTCTAATGTAGTACAGGACTACAGTAATTGCCAATACATGACAGCCTATAACAAATTAAAAAATAAAACAGAGAACAATTTACGCACAGTATATGCTAACTAGACAGGACTATACAGCAGTATTAGGATATATCCTAGCAGATGGCTATTATTTATATGCTACAATAGCAATTTAATGTAACTAATGTGCACTTTGTTAGATCTTGCATTATTTCATGGAAGAATTGTGCCTTTCAAAGCAGAATGCCTAACATTTTTTATTCTTAAATTAATTCCCAGACCATGAATGAAGAACAAAAACAAATATGTTTCCTATCAATGTGGAGATCCCCTTGCCGTGTACTCTTTGTGAGATGTTTACCACATTCTCTTGGTTGGCAGCAAGAGATGTTATTAAAACTGCTGTGTGTTTCCTGTGATGTGATTGCTTGATATGATATGCCATGTTAAGACTGTTGCTGGACTATTTATGAGTAACTTAGCTATTTGGTTTCTGTCTTTTTTGGTTTATTAATGAGTAATAAAAAAAGACTTGTCAGGCTTTATGATCATAAAATAATTCCACTGGTTGTTAAACATTACATATTGAATGTAGTAAAATGTGTGTTAGTGTAGTATACAAAGTTTCCAGGCAAAGTTTTCAAAACTACCAGACAAATGTTCTTAATCATCTGAAAACAGAAACATTTTGCTTGCCCAGCTGATAAAGGGCTTTTTTTGTCTGAAATGTCATGTTTTTTATTTTTTGGAAACTATGCTTCATTATTTTTACTATATCTTCTGTCATTACTGAACTATGCTGGATTCAGTTAAAATGGCTCTGAAGCCAAATGCTTATATTGGATAATTGTTGACTGTAAAGGGGCGATAGAGGCAGAGAAAAAGCAGGCATCCTATTAAAACTCAGGAATGTTTATGTGAATGTCTGTAAGTAAAGAATTCAGGACCTGAATATGTGTAGACAAAGTTTGGGACTGTATTCCAGTAGCTGTGTAGGACATTTTGTACAGGAAATGCCAGAGTTGTCCCAGTGGAGTCTTCTCTTCGAGAGGCCCAGTGACCTCCCAGTTCCAGATACAGGAAAGGATTCTACTGTATGGTACATAACCCAACATTATATATATGTATATATATATATATATGTTTATGTATATAAAAAAACAATATATATATTGTTTTTTGCCATGTTACATTTCTTTTAATCAAAAGTTGTCCAATGAAGAACTGTACAGGTTCATACAAGATGTCTTTTTAAAGCCAAGCTTTTGATTATTACAAAACCTGGCGAGTTCTTGTTGACATAACAAAATCGCGATTGACAATTAATTACCTTATATATAATAAAAGGAATATGGAGACACACAATCCTGCTACAGAACAATGAGAGATGAAATTCTGGTTGCCTCAGGGCTCAAGATCTCATCACCTTGTGTTTTGTCTAAGAGAGAGCTGGAGAAAGACCTCAGTAAATGGTTCCTGTGTAATTGCCTGGCCTTTCCAATGAGAAAACCACTTAAGTAAAGTAATTATGGTAGTTTCCTTTCTAACTGGAGACATAAGTATCCCACAATGAGATGGGGAGCAGAGATGAATGAGTTTAATAATGGATTACAGTTTAGCGGTAAGGTGCCTTGTTTATGTAGCTTTGTAAATGTACCTGTACGTAACTATATGTTTTACTTAATATATAGTACTATACAGGTTGGATTAGATTGTATAGGGATGTGAGGTAATGTAATTATTACCTAAATATCTGTGGGGTACACTAGGTTTTCTTTGAATCTTTCATTTTCTTAGTTTTTGCCAACTGTGTGTGCACAGGATTCCAATATGGGAAGTGATCTTTTCTATAGTCTTCAGTCAGATTTAAAACATGTTTTTTCAATATAGGAATATAATAGGTTAGAATGTACACATATAACACAACTCATGGCCACAGTACCCTCAACATTCACTTATAAGGGTCAAGACATTCGGGTTGTAATGAACTGTGGTGAGCGTCGTATGCATGGAATTTGTAGCGTGAGAACAGCATGAAGACACTCCTATTTTGGATTTATACACAGATTGCTTATCTCATGAGAAATGATCATAAATACAAACGTCCGTTAGCAATGCTACTAAACAGCCCTACAGTATGTCCTGATACCCTGTCTAAATGGTATTTATGTTGCCCAGTGTGTTTGCTGTCTTCTTTTAACACTTTGTAAAAGAGAGCCTGGCATATGAATAATCATAAAACACAGAGTTTTGTTGTGTTCGTAGAGAAGTGTAAGCTCCTTTTGGCACATCGATCACATATAGATACAATATAAACATACATGTGAAAGGTAATTCACAGGGTTTAGGCTCAGGTTTCATACTGCATTGTTCCTATGTCCAGACGTTAATCAATCGATGTAACTGTAGACTTCTTACTCATCTTTCATCACACAGTTTGGTTCCTATTCTATAACCACACACTCTGTTCTCTGTTAGCTAGTTTGTTTACATTTACAGCATTTAGCAGATTTTTAATCTTATACTTTAATAGATTAATGCTATTAATGCCAGCAATGGATGCTAAATGAGTTCTATGACTGTTAAATAATATCAAGACTTGTAGCCAGTTCAATTTTAAAGGAATGTTTAATAGTAAAAAAAAATTAAACTAGCAGCTAGCATAACAATTAGCTAATTAGCTAGCAGTGTTGCTCCCTAATTCTGCTCCCTTCAGTTCCCATTTAATCTCTTCTACTTATGTTTTTTAAAAATACAACCAAATAAATGGATATTAAAATCAAGGCTAAACGACTTCAAGCATAAAAACGTTAGCTGTAGCAATTTGTTCATATAAGGCGATGTCTTGTCATGAAATGGTCCATCGTACCCCACAACTATTTCAACTCGGCGTACAAAACATTATATATCATGTAAATCTTGATTTGGTTTCATTACAGGGATTACAGTCTGTACATCTTTAGAAAAGCCAGTTTATGTGTTTTGTTTCTGCATGAGTAATTGTCATAGATAAGCGAACATGATCAAGATGCAAAAATAAATAGTAATGCATACAGATCATTTTTAACATAGCTAATTAATGCTGTGACTGAGCTTGATCTCAAGAAATTTTGACCCTTTTAGTGGTAAAAAAAATATTTGTGGGGACGAGTTCTTTGTGGGGACCAGGCTAATGCAAAAAACTGTTCAAAAAGTGCTGAAGTGTTTTTTTTACTTTAGAAACCTGGTGTGAACCCTGAATGTAAACAGGCCTCCTGGTTCCTCCCCCTCCTGTTGTCCGAATTTGTTTAGAGTTCTGTGTCCATTCTCGTTTGCCCTTTGGCATGCTTTGCAGTTTATTTGTTCATTGTATATTAAAACAGCTTGGCTCGGCCACAGTTTCCATCCCCCCATACCACATTGCAGCTCAGCTTCCCTCGCCACCTCCTGAACTTTACCAGTTTTATTTCTTTCCC
Organism: Duopalatinus emarginatus; assembly: GCA_028565595.1. Classification (NCBI taxonomy): domain Eukaryota; kingdom Metazoa; phylum Chordata; class Actinopteri; order Siluriformes; family Pimelodidae; genus Duopalatinus; species Duopalatinus emarginatus. Next base: position 8,629,079 of record JAOVVF010000028.1, on the reverse strand, counting down.
CATCTTCTCTTGCTTTGCAACGATCATGTTGTTTTTCTTCATACTTCATACTTCTGTTACTCGCACCACCTTTTAGACTCACCTGTCTGTCTTATTCTTTCAACTCATTACACCTCTTCTGTCGTCTTACTTTGTTGTGTATGCTGAAAGAAATCCACTTTCAGGAAGCCTATTTGTTTCTTTGTCAGTCTACAAATAGCTACTATTTTAACAGAATTGCCACCCAGGGGGATTTGTCTCCCGTATAAAGGCAGACAGCTTTAAGCACTTTTCAGCCACAAAGATATGTTGATAAGTTCAGACTAAGCCACCAGATCCTCTACATTTGTCTGGTCGTTGGGTAACTAAACTAAAACTAAAACTAAAACACGTTTCTAGCTATTACCTTATATTTCTTTAAAATTACAGCTCACGTTTCTTCCCTGTCCTGATGGCTGATGTGAACATTACCCAAAGCTGCTGGCCCGGGTCTGCATAATTTAATGCATTGAGCATGATTGGCTGATTAGATAACTGTGTGAATGTGTAAGTGAACAGGTGTTCCTAATTAAATGCTCGGTGAGTGTAGTGACCTGTGAATACATCAGAACAATTGCAGCTACTGTTTTTCTATTTAGTTTAGCTTCTTTTTAGTGGCTCATTCACTTTCTCTTGAATATAATACAACAGACAGAAAAACCACACTGGACATCCTCCGTCTTTACACTTTACCCGGTTGAAGGTTTTACTGCAACATAACGCAGACACTGGAGACTCCTAGTATAAGTGTTAAATAATCGTTTTCTTACAGGAGACTTTAACAACTACTGATAGTATTTTCCTTTGTTAAATAACAACATATTTGCAATCCACTTACCGAGTTGTTGATATAACGATAACCTTTCAGAACGAGCATATTTAAATAAACCAGGTCTGAGGTGAATTACAGCTGGAACTGGTGTCAAAGCTTTTGTTATAGAAATTGAATGTTATTTTTAAGGCCATGTCATGTAAAGACCAAGTGTTCTCTTTTCGTTAACATGCACCATATTACATAATACATATAAGCTACTGCATCACGTATGGTCAGATAAATAAGAATAATATGTCGAACCATTACACCTCTGTTCTATGTCTGATAAAATCGGAAAGGTGTGAGAAATACTGTGTTGTGTTTAATATGTTATCATTAGAAGTAACTGTCAGGGCCTGTCGTAATTATCACAGGGTGTGAGACTTATTGCAGTGCACTCGGTCATTTAATGTCATTTAGTCATTTAGTGAATTGTTCCTGCTGTAGACACAACCCAGTGAATAATGTTTGGCATGCTAGTGGTACACCAGTCTAAAAGATTGTAGGTCTCCCACGGGGCATGGACTCCACGAGTTTGTGGAAATATTCTGTAGGCAGTGAACACCATACTTCCTATAGTACAACAGATTTTCTTTGGTGATTTTTTTCTTTTTTATTATAATTACTATTAAATTACATTTATTTATTTGTACATATTCTAAAAAGTATTGTGATGTGATATTTCTGTCATATCACCTACCCCTGTATGTCCCACTTTATATAGTAAGGGTACAAATTACTAATAATTGTGTGGTCTCTGCTAAAGCTGTCCAATCTGTTCCATGCAGACCTTTAGGAGAAATGCAGAGAGTGGTGAGAACCTGGCAGTGGTGAGCTCCAGCCAAAAGCAAGGCTCTAGTCAGGGATTCTGGAGGGGTTCTTATGATTGCCAGACTGCTGGTAGTCCTGTTTCTCAGAACAAAAGCTACATGAACAAAGTATTTTTCAATTGCAACTACAGGGATTGTCCTGCTAGCTACTATATTATTATCCATCATTATTATCAAAACATAATCTGGGTTTTAGTGTCCAATGTTCAAGCATTACCAGATATTAGTATTGCAGTATAGATCCCCTGGGCAGTATGTCTAGCACACAAGTTTACTGCTGTAAGCTTCAGCAACCTTTTTTCTTGCAATTATGTCTTATTATTAAAGGGAGGTCTGTGTCTGATGGGGTTTATGGTCTTGGTCTGCAGGCTATCAGGTTCAAGATTGAGCTAGTTAGGCTGAGAACATGGCCTGGGGTCCTGCACTCTGTTCCCTGGGCACAACTAATCCCATAGATTTACTCTTTAATGACCAGGACCTGCATTTATGTAAACAGAAATTGCCATTTTGCATCTTTCAGCTTAATAATCTCAGCCTAGTGACCCCTGGACCTAGTACTCTCCTAGGTCATGTTTTTGACAAGTCATACTCCTTTAAGCCAAAAAGCTATTTGTCAGCAGTCAAGAATTTGAATTGCAAATACGAAACTAGGACAGAAACTTGAGGACTAACAGATAAAGAATTTCCTATTGAGCTGTGAACCTTTCCAGGTATACTGTAACCTGCTTCAAAAGCCTAGGTATGTAAACTAGGCTTATTATGTGATCTTAAAAGATACACGGTGTATTATTGGAATGTGAGGCATGATACTATGCAAACATGGTGTTACTTCTTTTATTCTTAGTTTAAGGTTACTAGTTTGTTTTCATGTTCAGAAAGAGATCAGAAAAAAATTAGTGGAAAAAAATTCATGAAAGTCTCGTTCAATTCTCTAGTGGAGACCAATTATGAACATTTTTCCATGGTATTTCCAGTGTTTCCGGAGGCATAATGGCAGGGTTAATATTTAATAAAAAAAAAAAAAAACTAACAAAACAAAAAAAACCATTCCCATTTAGGCCACACCCTCTTCCGTTTTGATTCAGATATAGATACAGTTTTGGAGAACTAAACAGATAGGTACATATATAAACAATGTCAGTGCATCACACTCCTGCTACACACACATACTGCTATGTAAGGACAAACTGGCACATCACTCCGTGATTCATCTATACATGTCTGTATAAACATAGCCAGGCAAAAATGTTCCCCTTTTTTCCTTGGCGCTGTTGAATCATCAGAATCTGGTTCCAAACGTTTGGAGCAGATGTTTTCTGACTTTACTTACTGTACGTGGAAAGATTCCATCAGAAGGAGACGTTTACGCACAAGTCAACATCCTTTATCCTTTTTTTTTTCTTTTTTTTGTGAAGGGTGTTCAGTAAAGATGAGAGTATTTAGAGACACAGGGAACATAAAATGCAAGGGGGGGACGACTGTTTTCCCCATTTTTGGCATAATTGTCAGGAAAAGAGGAAATGAGTGATGTTGAATGCTATGTCTGTGAGTTCTGTGCTGGGAGAGACTGCTATAAATAGCATTTGGGGCCCCCAGGTCAACACTAAGGCAGCAGACGCTCATTTACAGCTGTTTTGCGACGTGACTGAGGGGCTCATGTGGAAAGATGAAGAGTTTGATGAGGATTTCTTCTCAGACTGAACTTGATGGAAAACAGTTCACATGCAGTATAAAATATTAGTGGTATCCGTGTGTAGACCTCAAGAACCCCCTTAAAGGCTCAATATTTTTTCGGAGCGAACCCGCACTATGCAATAAGAATATAAATAACAATAAAAATGTCCATAAAACTCCTCATGTTGCCCTTTTAGCTCCCTGTTTTCCTCTCTGTCATTTCCTTTGTGTTTATGTGTATCCCAGTTCCTCCACTGCCCTGCTTCTGAGCTCAGAGGTGTACAGAGTGGGTTAAGGAGCTGTTTTTGTCATCAGTGGAAAGCTGCATGTGTGAAGAGAGGAAGTCTGAGCCACTGTTTTTCGCTCAATGACCTCCGTCTCCTGTTGTAGACCTCATAGGGCCTCCATCCTGTCTAGTAGGATGACTACAGCCAACTGACTTCACCCCTAACGAACATTCGAAAACCATCAGTTCCGTCCATCCCAAACTACAGTCCATTCCTGACTGATGATGCTGCTTGCATCTCTCATCCCTCCCTCGCTCCCTCAGTGGATCTCATGAATACGCACTACAGAAACCCAAACCTAGCCCTCGAGCATCTGTGAGCTGTTTGCAGCCTTAACTCACATGAGGTAATGACATCTCGCCATGTTTTGAAACGCCCAGCTATAGCATGCCTTAACAGCTGTATCTGATCCCCATGATACGGCTTTCTCTCCTAGGGTGAAGAAAATCGCAGGGTTATTTCAGGGCCACGGCTGAAAGACGTTCCATGTGTGAGCACATCAAATGCAATGCAAACGTTATGTATATAGTATGTATCTGTGGCATCAACTGAATCGCTGGTATTCAAAATCATTCTATCTCGGGCTCAACCTCACAAAGAGAAAGCAAAAATAGTAGACTAAATACACACTGGCTGCTCATTCAAATGTGCTCAAGGTGTGTATTGCCTTGCTAACGTCATGGACACTATCACCTAGGAGATGTCACCCTAGCTTGAAAGCATTGTAGTGCATCCAGCACTGTTTACGCACATTTACTACGTCATTGTTAGTAGGTGTGTGTGGTCCTCACACTGAATGCAATAACACACCATGACGTTGTGTAGGATCGGTCAGCATTAGTGTGCATTCCTCACACCGTGACTTGTGCAGGAACATTAGAGGAAACACTGTGGGCCCAAGACAGACTAATAAATTCTATTCAGGTGGGATAAGATTTCCAGACATATGTCTGTTGAGCAGTTATTCTGGAGGAGGTCTTATATATTATTTATATAATAGGTTTTTATAGGATAGGCATGCACAGATGCTTGTTCCACAAATAATCCCATGTGTACATCATACCGACTGTTTTGACCTTTATTATAAGCAGTCGTTAAAGAGCTTGTGGTTGCGCAGGTTGCTTTTGATCATTCATAGGTCACAAGCTTATAAATCCCTCAGATGCTGTGCTTCTTTGAAGTACTTTTAAACATCTATATTTTATTTTCTGCACTTTAAACTCCGGACATGGATTTGTTTTGGTTTTAGCAAGAGATGACAGAAAAAGACCACTTCCTGAAGTGTCTCAACATTGAATTAAAAGCAGTAAACCACTTTTCCTACAACATATGATAGAATCTTTACCAAGATAGACTGTTGGGATGGGTTATATATTACTAGGGCTGTGACGGTATGATTTTTTTTGCGTACTGTGGTTTGGTGGTTACCGCGGTTTGGTGGTTTTTGGTTGAATCATTGTCTCCTTCTTTTGATTGATATATAAATGAAAGTAAGCAGGGTTTGTATCCACTTTTGAGTGAAAACTTGACCATGAGCACTTACTAGAAGGGGATGCATTACGCAGTAGGGGTGCTGACTTCGGCACTATCCCTTTTATAAATAAATAATAACTGCAGCAATGAGAGTAATAAGCTCAACACCGCAGTAGGCATCACATAACCGTGACATTGCGGTAATGTCACAGCCCTTTATTACTTGAGGTTATTAATACTGCCCAATTTATAGAAGCTACAATATGTTGTAATGTTTTCAGACACATTCACATCAATTATGCCAGTAAATAAAATCACAGTACAGGACTAAAATCCCAAAGATTATCTGGTAATAACCGCAATACACTAGCTCTTCATGTGAAACTAATCCAGTCCGAATAAGGCTTTAGTTAGCACTTGTTCCAAGGTTTTATGAGGATTTAGCTGACGTTGTCTGGCCACGTGTTAAAAATAACAGAACCTAGCATTGTGTTTTATAGTTTTAGTTGTTAAAGCATGACTTTCTTTAGTCTTTCATCAATCTGAGCTGCTATATGGCCGAGGCTCAGGAAGGATTTACAAGCCTACTTATGAAAAACTTAACCTTTGTTGATCATAATGCTTGAAAATCCTAATGAAACCGTAATTGTTTATTTTGATTTATTTCCTTGACACTATTTAAGAGCATTTTAAAACGTCTAAACTGAAGTGGCTGAAAAACTGCTACAGACGAGTGAGAAACGGGTACTGACTTAGGTGGGAGCGGCAAAATCCCAGGTGCAGACGAGTGTTCCTTTAACCATAATTTGATGTCTTTAGTCATGTGTGGTGGCACATTGTCCTGGGGAAAGAGGCCAAACCTATTAGAATGTGTTCACCTGTCAAAACCGTGGTCACATGGAGCCACCACCAGCTCCAGCACCACCACCAAGGAGTAGTGGCTTTGGTGAAATACATGGAGCCACCACAGGCTTATGTATTTTGTACAAATTTTTCTGGCTCTTCAGTTCATGTGCAAGCATGTCACTCTGAGCTAGGCAAAAATGGTATTCAGTTCTCATGTAGAACATTAATAATTCACTAGTTGCTGGCAGCATTTTAGCTAGAATTTCCCACCTGTCTCAACTCCCAGTACATTACCAGTGTTTACTTTTTACCTCTCTCACACCACCTTGTTATTAGGTTTAAGCACAGTAGCATTACAGCAGCCAAACTGCAAACTGATCCACGCGTGTGTGTGTGTGTGTGTGTGTGTGTGCGTGTGTGTGAGTGAAAGGGAGGAGGCGTGTGTGTGGTTGGACAGATTTTGTTTAGGCACTGTGTCAGAGACATGGTCATCATTTGGATGACTTCCAGTGAGCACAGGTCTGGTGGACATAGGACAACAATGATAAGAAGCTTGTTTCTAGTTCATTCATTATGAATGAATCGACATACGACACATAGCCAGATGTAACACAATCTCCATCTGTTGTCGAGGTGTCTTTAGATGTAGCACCTGAGCGTTGTGTCATGTCCTTAAACTGGATTCTGGGGACCTTCAGTCAATGAAGTTAAAATCATAGCCTGTCGTTATCAGAGCTATTATATTTCTCATAGAGTTTGCCTGCTTTACTGAAATGAATTGTTTAAAATTTACTTTTTTGACTGTGGGTGATTCAAGAAACAGCCAGTAATACCAGGTTACTTTTTTTTTTTTTTTTTTTTTACCTGAAATTAACCCCATAAACTCTCCGGGCACTTCAGCTTGTCTAGACATGTAGCTGCTGAACCTTCCTGATGGTTTTGTTGTAACGTATAATGGAAATAATCGGGTATGACTCTTCAAAAACGAGACACACATAGCGCTCACCTGTCAGAGACATTTGTAGAGGTACCAGGGGTCCCATGGAGTGCAGACTAAACAGACCCCAGAGAATTATGAAGCCACCACCTAGCTGTGTCTCATTTCTTACAGTCTGTACCAGTTTTCTGGCACTTCCATGTATACTTTTAGATAAATAACTGAATAATTATAAATCTAGTTTAAAGGGGTTAAATGTGTTTCTTGATGTTTAACTTTCTGCGCTACTATGAAAACCACATGCAATGTAATTAATTGTTTAATATATTCAGTCTTTGATGCAGTGCCAGAAAGCAATTGTGTCAATGTCACAGCAGACCTGTTAAAAATGCAACAATAAGAGATCATGTTCCTTTCCTTCAGATAGAAAATATTAGCTCATTTTCATTAACTTCTACCTACTGCATCAATAAGCCATGGGAAGGAGACCAGTGTGGTTTGGCCCGGAGTAACACTGTACTTTATATCCTAGCTCTAGACCTGTCACATCCTGTCATATCAAGTTGCGAACAGAATAAATGTCATAACCGCTAATAGATGATTCATGTCTAATCTCACGTCTCTGTGACCTGTCTATTGTTCTGTTGGTGCTTCGGGCAAAGCACTTTCTTAAGTTTTGTATCCATTTTCTGTGATCAAGCACAAACACGGAATGCCTGACAGTAGCCCTGAATGACTAACAAACAGCTGTGACCCGGGTTCAGATGCTTTCTTTGGTTTTCACACACTACAATTGTAGTGTGAGAGTTATTAGCTCTGGCGTCCTTCGAGAATGCACAAGTACCAGCTCCGACTTGAACCTGTCAGAGGTGTGTACTCGGGCAAGTCGTCACTAATACTCTAAAAAACCTGTAAGTCAAGGCCTGTAGCCTGTGCATCATTTGATTGATGCTACTAAAGGACCTTAAATTGAAAACATGCAGGACAATCTAAGGAGCAGAGGGACGAAAGCTCACCTGAGAACAGTCAGCCTACAGAATTTACCCCGGCGGAGGGCCAGGACGTTTTGTTAGGGTTCAGTCTCGGTACGGACGATAAAATGCTTACTGTCTGCGGCAGTTCGAGACGTCGTGAATGGTGTGTCGGGTGTGTGAAAGCATATGGTCCTCACAGCTGCATACCCACTCACTACATTCCTGTGATCTGACGTTATGGTGAATGAGGCACTAGTTAGGCACAACTGACCTTTTTCTTTTAAAGTGCACCAAGACCGAGACCTGTAAACATTCCTGCTGACATTAATGCCACATTTCCATGCTTTCCATCTTTACTCCTATACGCCTATACACTGAAGTACCAGAAAAACTGTTACATTAATCTAATAATTGGTTAGTCCCCTGTAAGAAATAGACTAAGCAAGAAACGCCATACTTTCTGGTGTAGGATTTCTGTGGTCCACAGCATGTTGGACAGCATCCCAGATGTGATCTGGTGATCTGGTGGGAATGGAATTCCTCTAACCATCATTTGGCATCTCTAGACGTGTACCAAACCCATCAGAATGAATCCAGGACATAAATGGGTGTAACTCCTCAGAAAGGAGGCACACACTGTGTTCACTTGTCAGAGATGTTTGTAGACGTATCAGGGGTCCCACAGTAGGGGTGCTGAAAAAAATTGATTCTTTAAAGAATCACGAATCCTAGTCCTGGCCATTCTGAATCGATTAAAAATGCCAAAAAAAAAAACGATTTAAAAATGTGTTTAAGTTTTATTTTTTGCCACTCCTACTCCCGAGCGTACTGCATATGGCATTATCTCTCCACTGGGTCACTGTAGATGAAGGCCGTCTAGTCCACCGTACAGCAAGCTAGTTAGCCAGCTCCCTTGCTAGTAGACTAGCGCACTATGACTTTAAAATCTGTGTTTTATTTTTAGTTAAAGGTTAATGCACTATGGTAGAATGAAGACTATATTTACTTTTGAATTAATATATTAGTTGAATTAATATTAATATTTTAATTATTTGTTCATTGCTGGACACTGAGAGATTCCCACCCTATCATGCAGGATGTCAGTTAAACAAACCCTATATCATTATAGAGCCATTACCAATCTGTCCAGGTTTTCTGGCACTTCAGCATAATTTCCAGAACCCATTATTATGACTTATTTGCAGCCTAGAAAATAAACCTTGATCTTCTCTTTTTTCTTCCAGGGCATTGTTTGCATATGATGGATTCACCAACAACCTGAAGCTCTTTGATTCTGGAGGTAAGATCACAGAGATGTGGATATGCATGATTTTTAATTGCACCGAAGACTTTTATTTATCTATTAGTTATGTTCCCAAAATCATGTGCTGTGCCTATAGTTGGGGTGGTACTGTGGTGACATAGTTGGCTCCCATGTGAGAAACCTTGGTTCGATTTCCAGTCTGTGCTACACCAATAAGGGTCATTGGGCAAGACTCCTAACACTACGTTGGCCTACCTGTAATACCAGTAACCGTGCAAGTCGCTCTGGATAAGAGTGTCTGCCAAATGCTATAAATGTAAATGACTATAACATGTTCATTCATATTTATGACATGGTGGTGAAAATGATAGGAACGTTTCCTGTTGAGGTTCTGGTTCTCATTATGACAGCTTTTGATTTTTTTTCTGAGATAATATTAAGGATATATTTCTACAGAAAGATGGCAATCTGGCAAGAGCATGTAGGCAACCGGTGTTGATAGAAGATTTAACATATGATAAAGAGCTTACTTATTATACTTATTAAATCATTTGTAATCTCAACATTTATTTCCCCTTGTAGCTGGAGGCTTGTCAGAACTGGCTCAGAAGTTTCACATTGCCAAACCCATGTATGGACTGTGCAGGATTACACAGCCTGAAGTGGAACAGCCACGGGTCGTCCTGATCTGTTGGGTAAGCTGATGCTGTGATTTTAGATGGTTTACATTGTGGTCTCAGGTCATCACCACACTCAACTGATTTTGTGTCTACAACCAGATTTAGACACCGCTTCCTTGACAGCTTTAGCATTAGTGCCGCACTTCTTTGGGTGAGATCATGTTCATTTATTCCCATTGGATCTGAACCTTTGTTGCTCAGCCCCCATTGGTCCATCTTTGGGGTGTGAGCTCTATGTGGCTCCACACTGGTTGATACTGAAGGATCTTTGGAAAGGCTTTTTTTTATATAAAGGACGGATGTATGTGAGGCTCCTGTTGATGAGATACGTCAATGGGTTTCTCCCGACAAAAGGGCTTTGACCCCCAGACAGCTTGTAACTGAAAGAGCGCAAATACACTCACTTGCTCGCAGAGCATGCTGGGAACCTTCCCAGTAACCTCCCAAGCACCGGTTGCCAGGACGACAAGACTGGAATGTTGTGTTTGAGGTCAGAGGTGGCATCTGTAGCCAGTCAGGCGATGCGGAGAAGAAGGAGTAGTGGCTTTGGTGACCTGTTAACAGTGCACTAAAAAACATTGCACGCACAAGATAACCCTGTAGATAACGTTACGCTATTTAACATAAACAATACACTATTCTAATGGTTCTTATTATGTGGCATTTAAAATGATTGTGAAAATGATGTCCTGTTGGTTTTCGTTTTGCTTCACATTAATGGCAGTCTCTTTCCCCCGTGTTCTTCATGGCATAACCTCCTATAGTTTGTTATCTCTTCCAACTGAATCAAAGGCATCTTGCCATACAAGTATCTTTGTCTAAACAAGTGTATTATCAACCCTAAACATATTTAATCGAGATCAGATCAGTTTTGGCATTTCAGTGGAACTGTAAGTCACTTCCTACTAAAATCCTCTAAAGCGTGCAGTGTGTCAGCGTATTTAACAACATGTTTATTCTGTTCTACAGGTCACACTTTAAATACAATGATCACATGGCATAGGTTTTACAGAGGTTTATAGAGTCCTGTTTCAGTGTCATGAATGTGCTTGCAGACTGTAAATGATTTCTGTTCTTTCATGCTGTTGATGATGATGATGTTTCATGATGTTATTTCATGAAGTTAAGTTCGGTTCGGTTAAGTCAAAACTTCCTCTAACTACACCCTACAGGTTGGAGAGGATGTGGATGAGTGTCGAAAGACAGAATGTGCAAGTCATGTGCCAGCAGTCAGAAACTTCTTCAAGGTAACCAATTTCCGTTCTCCTCTCTCTCTCTCTCTCTCTCGCTCTCTCTCTCTCTCTCTCTCTCTCTGTCTGTCTAACTCTATCTCTTTCTGTGTTCCTGTTGCCCCTCCTTAAATCATAAAAATCATATAACACATATTGCATATTTCATCCTTTCTTGCCCTCTCACAAATATGAGGAAATGTAACATGATGCCATTGTTTAACCACACAGTAGATATCGGGGTCATGTGCCACTTTCAAAACTTCCGTCTAAATGCAGTGGTTCTGTGAAATTGTGTGAAATATACAAATCATCCAGTAACGTCCCCTTTGCCCTTGTGTCTATTTCTATTCTTTTCTAATTGCTGTCTCTAACCAAATGTGCCGTTGAATTGGGTTATGATCTACTATGCCCAATGCAGTGTTGTTATTAAACTGTACGTTTTATTCAATTTTAGTACATTCAATCCTAAATTGTAATGTTAAATACGTACCTAAACAGTGACCCATCACCACACGAAGCGAGGTCCATGTGACCCATCACCACACAAAACGAGGTCCATGTGACCCATCACCACACGAAGCGAGGTCCATGTGACCCATCACCACACAAAACGAGGTCCATGTGACCCATCACCACACAAAACGAGGTCCGTGTGACCCATCCCCACCCGAAGCGAGGTCCATGTGAACCATCACCACACAAAACAAGGTCCATGTGAACCATCACCACACAAAACGAGGTCCATGTGACTTATCACCACACAAAACGAGGTCCATGTGACCCATCACCACACAAAACGAGGTCCATGTGAACCATCACCACACAAAACAAGGTCCATGTGACCCATCACCACACAAAACGAGGTCCATGTGACCCATCACCACACAAAACGAGGTCCATGTGACCCATCACCACACAAAACGAGGTCCATGT
>JAOVVF010000028.1:8604954-8617017 GCA_028565595.1 Duopalatinus emarginatus | reverse complement strand
ACCCATCACCACACAAAACGAGGTCCATGTGACTTATCACCACACAAAACGAGGTCCATGTGACCCATCACCACACAAAGCGAGGTCCATGTGACCCATCACCACACAAAACGAGGTCCATGTGACCCATCACCACACAAAGCGAGGTCCATGTGACCCATCACCACAAAAATCGAGGTCCATGTCACCACACAAAACGAGGTCCATGTGACCCATCACCACACAAAACGAGGTCCATGTGACCCATCACCACACAAAGCGAGGTCCACGTGACCCATCACCACAAAAATCGAGGTCCATGTCACCACACAAAACGAGGTCTATGTGACCCATCACCACACAAAGCGAGGTCCATGTGACCCATCAACACACAAAGCGAGGTCCTTGAAGACATGATTTGGAGTGGAAAAACTTAAGCAGTCTGCACAATCTGTTAGAGCCCAATGGGCCGCTATTCATACATTCTATATTGTTGTAGTCGCAATTTTTACCATTAGATGATCTATGGAGCTAAACGGGGCAGTAAGCATTCAGCTACAAGGGCATTAGCAAATCATGTCTTTATGGACCTCGCTTTGTGCACAGGAGTACTGTCAGAATCACACGAGTGTAGTGGCTGTGGTGTCCACATACTTTTGGGCATATAGTGTAATATAGTCAAGACCACATGAATGTGCCAAATCACGATGTTGTGACATAGTTATGAGTGATTCAGTAACTCCGTGGCGCAACAAGAAGCAAACATGGGCTCGAGTGCAGACAGTAGGTCTGCTGTTGAAACTGCCCCGCATCTGTATTTCTTTACTGGGAAGTGATGCCACAGGATAATGGGATGTAATTGCTATCTCATGAACAGAGAATGTAGGGTAAAAAAAACTATATAAAATGTTTCTGAGTATTTTTTTAAATGGAAGGAGATAGGGGTGTACTAAACAATGAGAGCATTTGGGTGATATTAACCAGTATCTCAAAAATAAATGTTTGTCTAGACTCAGCTTCTGTTTCAGTGAAGGAGGTCGTGTTGATGGACGCTGCTAAGAATAAAACTTCATGCCCTGTTGTTGCCATAAACACAGACAAAACATGACACTTATAATTTAGTTTTGTGCTTTTTAAAACAGCAACAGAACGTTCCTCCGGTATTAAAATACCAATCCATGGAATTCATTATAGATTTCCAATAATCAGCTCGGCTCGAGCCTCAAGCTGTAAGCGTTTAGGACTAGTATGAGTAAGGGGATCTTCCTGTTTGTATTTTATACTGTACATCCTGTGTGTGTGTGTGTGTGTGTGTGTGTGTGTGTGTGTGTGTGTGTGTGTGTCTGGAATGTTCGATTTTCCTCTGTGAATTCTTTGTTCTTTTTTTTTCTATCTTGAATAATTACGGTCCTCAAGCTGCAGTTGTGAATATAAAAGCCAAGCATGATAGCCACACACATATATAATTACACACACACACACACACACACTTTTTTCACTATAGTTGTGAGAACTATTCCATAGACATAATGATAAACGCTATGCCTAACACCAACCCTAACCCCATCACTAACCCCATCACTAACCCCATCACTAACCCCATCACTAACCCTAACCTCAGTAACCAAAAGGTACACTTTTTGCTATTTTATTTAAAAACACCAAGACAAGAAGCAATGTCCTCACAACATAAAAACCACACATTGACCACTGTGCTTGTACACACAGAAGAATTTGACCTCCACATTTACACCATTTGTGCAGTCAAACACACACTAGTGAACACATTTGCCCAGTGCACCAGGAACCTTGGGCAGGTGCCTTGCTCAAGGACACTTCAGTGGTGTCTTGTTTATATGAAGGGATCAAACCCCCCCCTCTGGTCACAAGGCTGGTTCTGTAACCTCAAGCCCACGACTGTCCCACAAATATCAGATATTCCATTCTTGTGGGGATATGAAGAGAAACTCACAACTAAATATTAAGTATATATACTGTACTTATACACATACATATGCACACACTCAGCCTGTATGAGGTCTGCTTTAGTTTGGAGAGATGAAAATGTAGAACAGGGTAGAACAATAGTGCCACCAGCATTGCAACGAGAGAAGGAGGGAGGAAGGAGGTGTAAAATGATAATGAAGTCATTGTGCAGTGTACTCTCATCTCCCATTACATTGAAATGACTATTCATCACACCGATTGCGTTGATCTTCAGTTGTAATTGATGATTGCTCGGTGACAAGTCCTCTATTCATTTCGTATCAGCAAGTGTTTGTCGCAGCACGCCTGTTTCCTCTGTGTGCGAGCAGGTGTGTGTGTATTTGTTTGGAAACGGCTTTGTGAATGTGATAAAGATGAAACGTCGGATTGCACAGACTTGTCTGGGTGTGATATGCTTGTACTGACTGCTGTGCTAACTGTGATTTTTGTCTTGTACTTGGCTTGAGAAGCATGGGAAGCTGGCTGCATTCGAGCGCTCTTACAAGACATCAAGATCCTTTAGAAAGACAGCAAGCGTAGCGTACCTGACCTGGTGTTTGGTTTGGATGAAACCAGTAATACCCCAGATGTCAGAAACTTTAGCTGTGAATAAGCACATAAAGATTGGTGCAATATACACCAAAGTACTCAGAAAAAATGGTGCACCAGTCTGGTACTTGGTAGATCCCCTTACCAAGGCAGTGAACACCATATTTCCTGCAGAGTGGTCCACAATTCTTTTATATCTGGTGATCTTAGTGGTGGCTTAGATGTTAACTTAGATGAGTGTTCCTCTAACCATAATTTGGTGTCTCTAGACATGTTTGGTGGTGCATTGTCCTATTTGTAGAGGCCAAACCCATTAGAATAAATGCAGGACATGAACGGGTGTAACTAGTCTGAAAGGAAACACATAGCGTTTATATGTCAGAGAAATTTGTAGATGTACCAGGGGTCACATGGAATGCCAGCTAAACAAACCCCAGACCATTATGAAGCCACCACCAATTTGTACCAGTTTTATGTACAGTTTTGCTGACACTTCAATGTTCATAGCACAGATTAGACCCGGGAGGATTGACAGTAGTATCAGGACTTGTTAATTGATCCAGCTATCGTGTTGACTGTCAAGTCAGACAATTTAAGCATCTGGTAGAAAGCGTGGTGTCTGTCTCTTGACAAATCATTGACACAAATAATGTGGGTCATGTATTATATATGTGTTGTCTTTTCCCCCTTTGTGTATTAATATCCTGCTGCCAGACTTGCTGGTGTTCAGCACATAGCACACCACAAGTACATGTAGTTTATATAATTTCATCCTTAATGAGCTTAGTTACAGCTAATTGGATAACGATCGTAGTCATAGCTAATAGCTTATTATGTTTATTTCCAGTCTTGACTTTATTTATGCAAGACCTTGTTAGTGGGTAATTAAGCAAAAAAAATGATAATAATTTAAACGCTAACGACTGTAGCTGCAGCCATTTTATTTTTGTTCAGACAACACTATCATCAGTTGGCAAACATTCAGTGGGCGCGATAGGACGATGGTACCTTACACACAATCTGACAAGACTACCACATTAAAAAAACACTTTCTATTGTTAGCCCAGGTTTCCTATTTGTGGTTTGTTTCCTTCCTTTGTATTTGCACAGTGCCAGTTCAATGGCTGCTGACAGGCACAGCTCGAGTGCTCTCTTCCTCCTCTCTCTTGTCTATTATTCTCCAGCTCCGTCGAGCAGCACACCAACAAATACACTCACACATATGGACGACAGGAAAAAGAAGCAGAATGAAAGGATGGAATAGAGGAAGAGAGGAAGAAAGAAATGAATGGCTTAGGAGAAGGTTATCTCGGTTGCCCCATCGTCGGCCTCTGCATATGGAGGTGTTGAGCGAATTCCTTGTTTCAGAGCCGAGTTAGACAAGCCGTGTCTGATGTCGTGAGAACGTTTGTGGTCTGCGTGCCCCCCCCCACCCCCATCCCAGCTTAACCAGCTAGATCGTGTTTGCCCAACATTTCCATGATCACAAAGAAGAAGAAGTTTTATGAGTTTATTGAATGCGCACAGGGTCACTTGTATACATATTGCCTTTTAAAGACATCACCCAGTCAGCTTGAGAGGCATGCAAAGAATGTCTTCTATTCCCCGTTTTCACTTCGGCTCTTCAAACATGCTGTGAAATATACGCTGTGGGACCTTTCGTGACTCCTCCACTTGGGGAAAGCCTTGTTTCTGTAAGGGGTGAAGGCACATATTTGTTATGGAGTTATTATTTTAGAAATTCAACATCGAATCCGGTCATTGACCGTGGTAGTTTTTATCCCATTTCTGGAGACCTGACGTTCACACCACTATTTGATTATGTTGCTTGAAGTTTGACTACTTGATCAACATGTTACATTTCAGGCTTTATACTAGCGTCACTGAAATAGCAAAGCAAGTTAATGCTAGAAGCTTTGTACTCTCAAATAAGGACCTGATTCCAGGTACTTTATTTGAAACATAATCGTCTCTATATCTGTATAGTATACACTTTTAAAGAGAGGTTGTAATGACAGGATAGGATACAACCTTGATTACATGTTTTGTGTCGTAACAGTAGATGGGAACTAATAATAGGATTGAATTAACGTCAGATGATATGAGGCTTGGTCTAAGGAACAAATCGAGCCAGTTGTTTTTGTTTGTCACTTTACACTGTAATACCTAGATTGAATAGACTTGTACTGCAAAAACGTTTAGCTAAAATGCACAACACTGAATTTTAGGGGGAAAAATATACTGAGTCTAGTATTTACACATCTGAGCTTTTAAAGTCTTGGCAAGTTCAGAATAATCTGCAATGTGAGAACCTCAATTCACAGTGAGTGTGAAAGTGAATTACTCTTCTTACCATTGTGCAGTGGAGTTCACCTCCGCATTTGAGCCATCTGTGCAGTTAAACACATACATACACACTAGGGGGCAGTGAACACACATGCCTGGGGTGGTGGGCAGCCCATATCTGTGGCATCTTGGGAGCAGTTGGGGGAGCAGTCAAGGGCACTTCAGTCGAGTCTTGGCAGTTGCTGGGCTTGAACCTGAGACCTTCTGATCCCAAGGTAGGTTCCTTAACCACAAGCTTACGGCTGCCCCTTATATGGATCCTGTTTTTGTTGCCGAAATCATTGGTCTGTCTTATAGAACATGACTATAGAAAAGGAGCGGTCACCTGTAGCTGGACCGAATTCAACCCTCGTTTTTACTGCCACTGAAACAAATAAAGTCAAAATGACAAAAGGCTCTCCGACTCAACACATCAGAACACCATATTGACTGTGGGAGCTGCTTAGCAGTAGTCCATATCATGTCTAGTCTTGCACACGTTCTGACATACCTGTGTGGCAATCTGTGACTTCCCTGTCCTGGATATCAGTCATGTCTCTCTAGCCCTCTTTCTGATATCTGGTGTCATGGCAGCACCTCTGCCTGCCTTCATTATAAAGCAGGTTTCGAGGGTGAAGTCATAGATGGCTGCGTTGTTTGGAATGGTAACTGGAATTAATAGCAGATTACTGCGCTTGCCGGAGCCTTTATTGTTCTTGGCAGCTCTGGATGGAGTCTGCTGGAGCCCAAATCCAAAAAGGATGCAGTGGATGCCAGAGATTCATGCAAGCAGAGGCATAGGAGCTATCAAGCTGTGTAGTGCCACTGAACGGTCTTGTTTGAACGAGATTTAATTTAATAGTCAATAGTATTTCAATATTGAATATTAAATATTATACAGGGTGAGTCAAAAGTCTGGATACGATTTATTTCAGAAACTAAAGGGAAGATGACATATGAATACCCCAGCAAGTAATGCACGAGTGGGCCTATCTTTTAGGGTACATGGCCGCCATCTTAAAAGCCGTCATATTGGCTCAAGGGCAAGTTTTTCCAACAGAAAGGTGATCATGTGTCCTGCTACTTTTGACTCACCATGGATATATATTCAATATTAATTCTTCACAAGATTTTTTCTTAATGCCGGGTCGCCTGGCCCAATTTTTTTTATTGTATTTTGGCTCCTGTAAACCTTCTACTAAACTCTTTATTGTTTTTTATAAACAGTGCCTGACCAGAACATGCTAAGTCATCTCCATTTCCATCCAGAAGCACACATCTCATTTCAGACATATGGATGGACAATTCAAACCAGATTCTCCATCTTGGCTTCTGCTGCATAGTATCAATAACAGGATTAGTGTAACTCACTGTGGTGGTGTCTCAATCCCCTTTAGCTACTTCTCTGCACTGTCTCATTTTTATTTCATATCTTCTTGTTTTCTTTCTTAGTGCAGTAAGTCTGAGCTGAGAAAAATAGGTGTTACCAGGTAATCACAGCAATTACTGGAGGTGGTTAGGTTTTTCTTTTCTGTTTTTTTATTTGCAATAGCAAACGCTGGAGGTTACCAAGCCACATGACATTATCATATCCATGCCCTGTTTAATACACATTCAGTGTATACCAAAGTGCTAGAAAAACTGGTATACCAAACTAATATGTGATAGGTCCCCAATGTGGCATGGACTCCACAAGCTTGGGGAAATATTCTGTAGGCAATGAACACCATACTTGCTGCAGAATGGTCCATAATCCTGTTGTAATTCGAGATGTAGGATTTCAGTGTTGCACAGCGCATTGCGTGGCATCCCAGATGTGTTCGATAACACTGAGATCTGGTGACTTAAGTAGGAATGGCAAAACCCCAAATTCAGATGAGTGTTCTAAATATAATTTGGTGTCTCTAGACGTGTGTGGTGGCGCATTGTCCTATTGATTTGTGCAGTTGCTATCACATATGAACTGGCTTTATAGTATTAGTCCTAAAATATTCAAACCAGCTACAAAAACATAAGCTGAGCTGATATTTTCCAGCTTCCCTGATTAAATTGATTAATAGATGTTGTGGATTTCCTAATTGCCTTGTTTTGTTATTTTCATGGAACAACTTGCATATGGTTTTTGCATTGGCAACTCAAATTCCTTCCATCCACCACCACTAACTGGCAGGATCTGGGATTTTAGCTCAGACCAAGTTGGATTTTTCAGTAAGAAACGTGTAAATTTATTAATTAGCATTACAAAGAGCTTGCTGCCATGTTCATTAACATTACAAAAAAGCTGCCAGAATCTGTTAACAGCTTTATAAAGCCTGATGTGTTTGTACTGACAACACAACTTGAGTCCCAAAAACAGTGTTGTCTAAAGCATCCACATTGTTGACATTTTATTATATTGTTAGTGTTCAGATGTGAGGCCAATGCACTGGTAGTGTGATAA
Organism: Duopalatinus emarginatus; assembly: GCA_028565595.1. NCBI lineage: Eukaryota > Metazoa > Chordata > Actinopteri > Siluriformes > Pimelodidae > Duopalatinus > Duopalatinus emarginatus. The sequence continues at coordinate 8,609,738 of JAOVVF010000028.1, read as the reverse complement.
GCCAATTCAAGTTGTAATATATTGCAATGAGCTCCAACGTGAGTGGATGTTGAGACCAGTCAGTCATTTGCTGTTCATATTCACACTATGGCCGCAGTGGGGTGAAGTGACCTGGGACGAGCAGGGTCGCTTGGTCTCAACCACAAGAAAGCATAATGAGTACACGCCCACCTGCAATCAGGCTCAAAACGTTATAGTTTGTAGTGTTTATATTGGACTTCTGTAAGTGTCTGTGGCACCAAGAAGTTAGCAGCAGATCCTTATGTGGATCTTCTGTGGGATCGGACCAGACAGGCTGGCTTTTGCCTCCCCACACACATCAGGAAGAATTGGGAGCCCTGTTACTAGTTCACTGATTTTACTTCTCTGGGCTACTTATGGTAGGTACTAACCACTTGCCTACCAGGATCCCTACATTCCTATAGTTTTGGAGATGCTTTGACACATCAGTCTAACCATCACAATTTGGCCCTTAGCAAAGGTGCTTAGATTCTTACATTCATAGATGCCCATTTTTCCTGCTTCCAACACATCAAGTTTTAAAACAGACTGTTTACTTGCTGCTTAGTACATCCTACCAGTTGTAACGTTATTCACTTGTCAGTGGTTTTGTGGTTTTCATCCCACTGATTAATTAAGTTCCTCATTTCTGAATATACTTGTGCAGATGTAAACCTGGTTACACAAAGTAAGCTGATGATATTTATCGTAAAAAAAAAAAAAAAAAAAAAGTAAGTTTTCACTTACAGATTTTTGCTGGAGTGTTTGTTTTGCTCTACCTTTCTCTTTAAAATGCCCCAAAGGAGTTCTATTGGATTCAAATCAGTCAACATACTTGGCCAGGTCATAGTTCTTACTTTTTTTCTTCTTTAGAAACTCTTTTGTGATTTTGGAAATGTGCTATGAATCACTATTGCTGGAATATTCCTCTTCTGCTGAGTTTTTGGAGGCTGGGACTCGTCTCGTCAGCCAGTATTTTGGTATCCACAGGCATTCATTGTGCCGTTTATTAATGTCATCTCCCCAACACCTTCTGCACCCATACAGCCCATATCATCACACTCCTACCTCCATGCTTCACTGTCGAGACTATACATTTACGGTTTAAATTTGGGCATTTACATATAGTATACAATATATTTAGGATATTTGTCTACAGGATCCTGTTTCTATGCAATATTGAGATTATTCTGCTCAGATTAGATGTGTATATCTTGACAGCTTACATTCGTATCTGCAGGTGACCCATATCCATCTTTGATCTGACACAATCTTATCACGCAGCCCTGCGCACGCACACACATGCACACACACACACACACACACACACACACACAGACACACATCATCAGTTTCTTGAGAAATTGTTTCAATGCACTGCTACGGTTTTTGTGAATGCCAGTCTGAACATTCCTGTGTCACATGGCCGCATATCAGATATGTAACTAATTTTGGGCTGCATGTGAAAAGTGGCTCAGGTTTCAATTGAAATCCTGAAAAAATTCAGACTATTGTAGATTTGTATCACTTTAACTCGGTACTGTAAATGTAGCTGAAGTCAGAGTGGTTATAAGCTGCATGGGTGGTTATAATCTGGTGTCGAACCATACTCACATTTTTACAACAGTAGTGAGCAAATGAGAGCAAAACGCTTGTGGTGTAAAAGGACTCCACTCCCAAGGCGCGGCCCATGTTATTAAACGATTTGGGAAGGCCAGGTGTAGACAAGTGGGATTGCAAGATTATAGTTTTGGATGAATGTACAGCGTATCTCTGTGAACTGATCTGGGACCAGTTTGTTGAGATTTCAAGTTTACTCATCCACATGTGACCCTAGGGAAAGTTGTTACATTAGTAGTGCTGACTCTGACATTGTTATTATGACTCTCTGAGCTCTTTTAAGCTGCGCCTTGGGGGCGTTGCTGTGCATCAACAGGCTAAAGGCTATTATCTAGGCAAGTAATAACACAGTCATCCACCCTCCTCCTATTCTGAACGAGGGGTGAATAAGAAAGAAGGACGAAGGGGAGGAATGAGAGAAAAAGGGGAACACTTCATATTTCTAAACAAATATAACGCTAGATGAGGCAGGCTAACGCATCGGCCTCGACTTGTCCATGCTCTCCTTGGCACTTTTGCTGTAGGAAGGATAAGAGGTTTACAGACCTGAGGAAAGAGGTGGGTGTGGAAGAAGCAGCCTGTGCTTGCTAGGGCTGCACTGTGCACTAATCCTTTCTGAAACTGTGGTTTTTGCAAGCCTTGAACCACAGCCAACACTGACAGTGACGTAAGGCTCCGAGGCACACCCACAGCTCTGTCTTTTTCATGCCCCTTTTTGTACCCCTCTACTCTAAGTCAGATTGTTTCTTCTGCAGAGCTTTATATACGTATACACTGAAGTGCCAGAAAAACTGATACACCTGTCTAATACTTGGTAGGTCCTCCACAGTAGAAATATTCTGGAGGTAACGAACGGGGTGTAACTTGTCAGAAAGAAGGCACACGTAGCCTTGTAGATGTCTAAAACAGCACGAGAAGTTTTCATAGATAGCGTTATGTACAGAACGGTGTAAAAGTCTTAGCCACATGCAAAGAAATGCTGTAAACACCACAGTGAGCAGTAAACATTAATATAGTAAAGAAACTTAGGATTAGGTGTGACGACACTTTGCTTTTTTTTTTTGTTGAATATTAGTCCCAGGTTAGGATGATCCAGTTTTATTAGGGAATTAGATGATCAGTTTTACTGAGTGTCTTAGAGAATCTGCAAGTTGTTCTGGTGGAACTGACTGTCTCACTTACTACTACCTATATAAGTATTGTTAGTATTATTATTATTATTTATAATCTTTGGAAATCTAATGTTTTTTGTACCGACTCAATAATGCAGAATTCGTAAAATACACGTCTATAACAAAATGTAAAGGGTGCTAAGACTTTTGCACAGTACTGTACATACTGACGAACACAATCGATCACTTGCATCAGGTGGTTTCGCTGTGCATTTCGCAGGCTCAACTGTACTAGTTTTTCAGTGTACGTGACACTGGTCGTGAATAACTAAAGACGGTTAAAAGCATATGAATGCACCTGAGAACCAGGTTACACAATCGAATTCATGCAGTAGTAACTAACTCATTCAAGCTTTGATTTGTTAGCTTTGGTAATCCTAAAAAGTTCGAAAAGTTTTCCATGAATCATGGAGTGATTACAGCCTTTTCTGAGTTTCTCAGAACAGCCCGAAAATAGTAGCCGTGCTTGATTTCAACGTGATTTGTGTCTGGACTTCATGTTTCTGTTTAATATACAGTACAAGTGGGTTCACACTTGTAACCCCAGAAGCAAGATTTTGGCAGAGGATCAGTCACGGACTTGTTCCACTTCTGGCTCTTAATAATGTTCACTATTTGTCAGTGTCCACAAACAGATGAGATTTCATCCATAACACTCGCCTGCTCCTCCTCCTTCTCCTTCTCCTCCTCTCTATGCCTGAAGTGCTCCTGAATTTAGGGTGACAGTCTGCGGAAGATCTAAAGTGTGTGTTTGTGTGAGGTGTGACAGGGGCTGTTCTGCTCCGGTGTGGTCACTGAGTTAAAGCTATCCTGTTTCATACTTCATTGTCTCTAAACACACAAACACATACCCACACACCTTTCTCTGTGATGTGCTGTTTACACTCCAGCTCCTCTCGTGGAAGAAATCTGTTGCGCTTAAACAGAATTAAAAGTTTGAGATCACGCGGTTGAATCCTAATGATGCCAAAGTCATCCATATCCGGGAGCGGAAAAATTAGCCGAGCTCTCTGGGTGGGAGGGATGACATACTCTGTGTCCACAATCATGGACATCTGTGAAGCTCATGTATGTGTACCTTCATGTGTCTTTTGATGATACGCTGCCTTGTTATACAGAATAAACAGCAGTTTGAAAAGATCTGGTTGGGTGGTGTCACATGTCTCAGAGGAAGTGCATGATGGCCTTCACCTTCCCCAGCTGGTAGCTGGCAGAGCTGACTGGTGGGTGGGAATTGGCAGGAGAGGAAAAAAGACAAGGTTTCATAGTTGGAATTTACAAATAAAGTTTTAAGGTGGATTATTTTAAATTATTGTAAAACCAAGCCCAGTAGCACCATCGATACTCAGACGAAATGTACAGAATGGTGTAAGAATGGTAAGAGGCGAGTCTGGGTCTGATTTGCCGATAGTCCAAGGGTGCTGAGGGGGTCTGGTGTCAGGCACAACCTGGAGGTTTCTCTACTTAAACATACTCATTGAATGTGTCAGGTCACAGGTATGTGCAATTAGGTGGGTTTGAGTACAGAAACCTCTAAGCTGTGCTGGACCAGACCTCCAGGACCAGAGATGTGCACCGCTCTAGTCCACCTTATAACATGTTATAGCATATAGCTGGAGGGGGCAGCTGTGTCCTAGTGGTTAGGAAACCAGTCTTGTGACCGGAAGGTCCCTGGTTCAATCTCTGCACACTAATATAGTCCAGGAAAGCTGTGTGTCATTCAGCTGAATGATGGACTATATATATATATTAGGGCTGTCGAAGTTAACGAGATAATAATGCATTAACACGATCTCAAATTATCGCGTGCCTCCATGACAACCTCCATGATTCTAATTCTAATTTGGCCCTGCCATTCACTCGTAGTTCATGTTGAGGCTTGTCAGAAATCGCATACTTCCGTACTGAACAGTACGTGAAAACAGTACGCGAGTGTGACTAGTGTGTCCGAATGTGCAGTATGCATCAAGCAGTAGGTGAAAAGTTCCCGGA
>JAOVVF010000028.1:8566372-8596640 GCA_028565595.1 Duopalatinus emarginatus | reverse complement strand
AGGGACATAGGATAGCGAGAAATGGGCAGGGCTTCTAAGAAGAGTCAGTTCATATCAGAGAGTCCAATATACCTGGATTTCATACAACCAGTGTTGTACTGATACAACACTCAGTACTGTACTCAGTACAAGGGGTTATGTGTGTAAATTACCTGTTAGTCACTAGCACACCCTCAACATGTGGAATATTTATGCTGGAACTGTGTTATGGTTACTGAATATAAAAACATTGTACATACTTAAATAAACATTTTACCAGAAATTCCCAAACAGTTACTCATATAAAAGGTAAAACTGTATGATAACCACACTGGAGTTCTGTTCATGTTTACATATAAAATAAATGGATGGTGTAAAGCATTATTACACCAAAGCAGATTTTTTTTCTGCACAGCAATTTGCCAATGATTACATTTTGTATTTATTTAAAAGGAACATATTATGTAAAACAAAATTTTTCAGTTTTTGTGTGTATTCATATGTGTCTCTAGAGAGTCTACCAACCCACAAACTGAAATAAGACAACCCAGTCAGTTTCATGTGGGAAGCATAGATAAGAAAACATGGAATTCAACAAGCTGTTCAGATTTGGCTCCACTCTTTATGTCAAGTGGGGCCTCATTAGAATAATCTATCCTTAACCTCAATTTCAATATCTCCAAACAAACACAGATCCTCCAGCATTCAGTCAAAGTTAAGGAAAATGTCCTGTTGTCAGGTGAACAGACCACCACACACATCTCTACATCAGGTCCCAGCCTCAGAGGACAGGACAGCTGATTGGATAAACTGTAACATCTAAGCTACAGTCTGCAAGTGTGGTTTAAAAACTTCTATACAACTTGGATCAGTACAACACCGGTTATCACAGGAAAGAAATTATAAACTATTTTACAATTACTTCATTTGTGGAGTTTGAATGCAAGTTATTTACATAGGAAACAGGGAAAGTTAAAATGTAACCTGTCTGGTTATAAACCTATAAACCCTGATTCTCTATCTGTATAGATCATGGCCACAACAAAAATAATAATTCCATGTGTGGTTGTGTGACCGTACTGACACTGCGCTTAACACAAGTACTGTAAAATACAAAAAGAAAACACGGCATATGGTTATTTAAAGCTTTTTTTTTAATCATTTGCATTTTTAATATTCTTCTTCTACATGCTGAGATAGTTAGTCACTCCAATGGCAATGTGCATGCAGACAGCCTGCTGACAGGATGCTCATCTCCAGGTTAAACCTAATTTTATCCACCAGAATAGTTAGACCTGTATTCATCTGATAAAATATCTCAATCGCTGTATATATAACAAAAAGAAATATGGTAAAATACAGTTATAACAAAGGCAACAGAGGAAGTTGTTAACTTACAAAACTTTACAACAGGAAACTCAGCCTGAATGAATTTACAGAATATAAGGTTCACCTCGGTGGCTCTTAATTAGCAATGAAAAGCAGTATTAGTTAATAACCTCACTTCAGTACAGTAATACAGTGTAGACGTTCACCACTTCCACCATACTGACAGATTTTTAAGTAAACAGTAACAATTGAGACAAAACCACTCACTATTCCTGCTTTGCATATTCAACACACTGTGTGCTTCTTATTCACGAATGCGCGATTAGATCAGAAGACTTCATCATGGTGAGCATGACAATCCTGAGATGTATATATTTATATTCAGTTATCGGTTTGATTATACTGGAGATGACTAGATCTATATATATTTAGTATTGACCTCTTGTATAAAGCACAGAAATGACAAAATGCACCTTCGCCATGAACAGCTTATTGTAAAAGTGCTAACATCACAGATCTGAGATATAAAGGAGAACTGAACTGCACTGGAGACTGAAATGTAGAGCGGAAGATAACATATTGAACTGGGAGACATTTGCATAGTCGTGCATGTTTATAGTGGGGTATTATTATAACCTGATACTTGACTCATTGTATTTCTGTAGCATTCTGCATTCGGTAGCACCGTCCTTACAGCAGCCTGTAACAGAATAAGAACTGATTACATAAACTCTAGCTTCTCGTAATAGACCGCTCAATCCTGATTTTTAATTCATAAAGCTTAAATTATAAAGCAGCTAATGTGTAAAGGCATACACGTAACATCAGTGTGAAAGATTTCACGTTGATGTCAGGCATTATTATGAGTGATGGATAAACTATTGCACCAATTCTGCAGTGAGCTGAATGTCAGTTGATATAATTTTTTGTGGTGCACATGTTCCCAGAAGACAGGGCACTAAACTATACCATTTCATTCATTGCCATTCATACCTTTAAACACCTTTCGTAAAAAAATATCTACTTCAAACCGTTTTTAAAGGTATACAAAACTATGTCCACGATTCCAGGTGAAAGTTTTTTTTAAGTGAACTATTTGCCTACTGTGCTTGCACACAGAGGAATGTAACCTCTGCATGTAACCCATCCATGAAGTGAAACGCACACACACACCCACAAGGGGCCAGTGAGCACACTTGCCTGGAGCAAGGGGGCAGCCCCAAACAAAGCACCCAGGGAGCAGTTGGGGGGATTTTGTGACACACTCAAGCGCATTTCAGTCGTGTCTTGCCCTGTGCCGGAATCAAACCCGGGACCCTATCACAAGGCCATGGCATTACGATGGTAGGATTAGTGACCACCACACAAGACCTGATGTTTTGGAGATGATCTGACCCAGTCGTCTAGACATCACAATTTGGCTCTCATCAGAACTGACTATTTACTTGCTGCATAATTGGGGGTTTTGTATGGTGCGCTCTTCTCTAGCATGGTAATAATATGGATATCTGGAACATCACCAGTGTCCGGGTTTTAAACTTTAGTGCACCTTGTTAAGTGTACAGTTAGAGATTTGGTTTCATCGTTTTGCCTCTATAATGTGTTCATCATCATCTAGCACTTTATTAATATTAGTCTGGGACCATATTACTGCTGTTGGCTGAATATTTTTGGTTGGAAAAAAAAATCAGGCTGTATTCGGATTAAACAGAAAAACATTATTAATTATTGTTAACAGGCGGTCTGGTAGCTAGTGTTTCTGTCAGTGTTTACATTTATATTATGTTAAATAAAGCATTTCTAACTGTGTTTCACAAAGGATAACGGCAAAAACACTAATTAAACTGCTCCAATATTAAAGTTAATCCGCATATAATTACAGTAAACTAAAAACACTGATCAATGAACAGACTTTATATGACCTTACACCTATAAAATGTTACCTGTACACTCTGAGCTATAAAACCATATCTTCATAACTCATTTACAGTATAGGACCGTTTCAGTAGCTTGTAAATGTAAATGTAGTGGCTGTTAAGTTAGCACTTTGTTAGGACTGAATTCATCCAGTCTGAAATAGACTGGAGGAGTGCTCTGACTCTTGGTAATGTCTTGGTAATGGTTCTGTTACTATACTTCAGTATGAGGTCGAGAATCACAGGATTTTTGTGTAACATAAACTGAATATACTGATAGTGAGCCATGTATAAATAACTATCCATCACCATGGTGCTGAACCCATTTAAAAAAAATCTCCCATTAACTATAGACTTTGTCCATCACCATCCCTGAGTCCCCAAGTGAGACTCTGAGCCACAGTGAGCACTCACATTTACGCAGTTACCCTTCTCATGAACATTTCAAGGGGTTAATTAAGGACTGAATGTTTGGGATCCTTTCTTTAAGAAGTACGTCATTATGTGAGAAGTTCCTTTCCCAGGAAGGAACTAAACGTGACTCTGCAACCAGTTTCTGGGGTCCAGCTTTGCTCGGAGATTCCTCAGGCTGCGCCGTGCCCCGGAAGGTCGCGAAAAGGCAAGATCTGATTCTGGGCTGTTGCTCCCTTCACTTGAGCTGTTACTGGAGGTGGAGCTGGAGCAAGAGAGAGGCGGAGCTTGCTGAAGGAGCGAGCTGGATGATGGAGGTTGGCACGAACAGTGGAGGCCCCCGTAGTTTCTTCCACGCAGCGTGGACAGCTTGGCATCCAGGGAAAGTGTACGAGGGCGGAATCTGCTGGAGGCGAGGTAGTGGGGTGAGCAGGGGCTAGAGCTGCAGGGGCTGGAGCTGTCTGAAGCGAGGCTGGCTTCAGAGGAGAGCAGAGCACGAGGGCGGTGGCAGCGGGGGCTAGGAGAGTGGCGTGGAGAGTGGTGCCGGGGGGTTTGGGGGCTACCGGGAGGCTCTTCCTTAAACAAGGACATCCAGTGAGGCGGGGTCTGGAACTCAAAGTCCTCGATACGTCTCGCCAGGATGTCGGTGACTGCACTGATGTCATCTGATGTATCAATAACTGTCAGACAGAAACCAATACAGTTGCTATAGACAATCTAAATTATTTAGATACAGATATATACACAGTAAGCAACTTAACCTTCAGATTTAATTCTAAAGAATACACAAGTCAAAAACTACCATGCAATCATTTATGCCTTTTTAATTACAGTAGTCAGGATACTGTATCTAGCATGTACTGTTTTTAACATCACTACAACGTCTGTTTAGCACGAGGTTTAAAAACGGACTGATGGTCTTCACACAACTAGGCCAAAGCACCATACAGATCGGATCAGCAGAAGCAGGGAAGCTGGTTAAAAGTCTGAAACACCTGCCCTGGTTACTTCACCTGTCGCTGTAATAGGAGGACAGTAGCGCACGGATCTCAGCAGAGACGGCGTTATCCTGCAGCAGCAGGCCCTCACAGGAAGGAGGGGCAGAAAGAGGGGGAGCTAAGGGCAGGGTGAAACCACCACAAGGGCCAAACCAATGGGAAGGTGCATGTGTGTATTATGATAAAACAAAATACGATGTGGTAGGTTTCAGAAAATTAGGTGTAACATAGATTTTAATAGATGTATTGATTAATGCAGTGCATCAGAACAATGAAGGGGAAAATAAAGATTTGGGGAACCAAGGTAAACAGAAAATGGGTAGAACCAAATCGAGGCCAAAGGTGGAAGAGAAATGGAAGAGAGAGAGAAACAGAGACACAAAGTCAGTGGCAGAAATAGAAAACTAAGAAATTATTTTATAAAGAGCGACTCAGCTTAGGATGTGTAAGGGTCTAAAGAAGTGTGAACACAGATGCACTATGTCTCCCTCATCTTCATCTACACTGCCAACAGAGGGGCTTTAATAAGTACTCCAGGGATTTTATATCATAACTGATATCTAAAGGCAGTTGTGGGGCTGTTAATAAGCGTTTATAAGAATCAATAAGCATTCATAAATTCTCCAAAAGTATCTGTAAATGTCTGTACTAACTTCTCTAGAAAAACCTCTAAATGTGGATCATCTCATTCAGAAATGGGATTTAATGGGAACTTATGGTTATATGTAACTGTTCTTGTAAAAGATAAGTGAAATTACTATATTGCACCAGTATTTAAAAATGGACAAAAAAATATCTCTGCTGTTTTCTCATTTCAAATTTACTCTTAAAGTATAGCAACTATAGTCATTTTCTTTTATTTAATCTGTACTTGTTGAAATTCTGCAATGAGACCGATATTTTAAGTGAGTTCATTCCACTGCTAGTACAGAGAAATGTGGTAAGATTAAGTTGAAAAACTTGGGCTATCCATTTAATAAAGGATGTCTGTTCATTTCTTCCTCACATACCCATCTCATGGTAGAGAGAGCCCTGTTTGGCTGTAACCAGAGCAGGTCTGCGTGGTGAAGGTAGGTCAATCTTCATCAGCTCATCACAGCACTGCTTCCACTGGCCTGCAGGGGGGTGGGGGGGGGACAACTATTCAGTCCAACAAGAAATTGCTTACTTTATCAGCAGGGGCAAAAATATAATCATCCAATCATAAATTCAATTCATTTTAAATAGATTATTAACCTTTTAGAATGCATACAAAACCATTTTCCACCCTATATTGTCTCTGCATGTCCTAAGACATACTGTAATCATACAAATATTGCTTAAAAAGTTTGCTATGTATTTACTGCACTAATCAGTAACACCATCAATCAACACCATCTATCAAAACAGCTCTGATCTGTCAAGGCACAGACTCCACAAGACCTCTCAAGGTGTTCGGTGGTATCTGACACCAACATGTTACCAACATGTTAACATGTTGTTTTGTGGATCTTCTGTAGGATGTGTGTTAGGGGTAAAGGTTAGCCAATCTGGTCTGATCTCACAGAATATCTACAGAAGGATGCCTTGGTGCCAGATACTATAGAACACATTCAGAGGTCTTGTGAGGTCCATTCTGGACAGGTCAGAGGTGTTTTGGCAGGTGGTGTTAAGATCCCCTACACATAAAGACCTTTATTAAATACATGAAACATGCAGTAGCATCCACATGTCATATACAGTAGACTCGTAATTCATACATGGGACATTTATTTCTATGCTTTCTAGCACTGGGTTAGTACACTTGTACAAAATGCTAGCTAGTGGTGTTCAGAACACCTGACTGTACATCATAAGTTTGCCGTATCTTTGTTTGTAGTTCGAAAGGCATTAATATTAATGTCTGTATAAGGCTTTACTTTAACTCAAATGGAAAAATATTCTTTGTTCACCCATCAACCGTACATCCAGTATAAAAGGACACATTGATTAGCAGTGAAACGTGTTGGACTCAGCACCTCTGCACTACGTCTGGTGTAAATTAGAACCCTACTGCCTGCCACATGTTCCTCATTTCACCACTTTCCCCCAAAGGAATACTGTGCATATATGTTTACCATGGGAGGCTTTTTTTTTCCATTAGTTTGTTATTTTTTTATTTTTGTCCTTGTTCCAGTGAACATTAGTGACATTACATGTTAACATTCTGTCACCATTCCTGTGCTGCTCTCTATACTCTAGTGCAAATAGCTCCCCCTTGTGAAAATCTATTCATATGCAGTCAATGCCCTGTGCTCCACTCACTCATGTCAAAGAACTGCTGCCAGAAGGCCTCCATCCAGCGCTGTGTGTCCTCTCGCCTGTCTGTCACAAGCGTGTGTGTGACCTCCTCGCCTCCATACTGGTTACTGATGCAGATACTCTGAGCTTTGCTTTGGGGGTCTCTTTCTGCTGCTCGTATTCTCGTCTCCTGTGACACACACCAAAACAGAATTAGACCCATGTCTCTTTATGAGCATGTGAGCAGCAGCATATTGCTCAACATCTGCTGATTATTAGCTTATTAGCAATTTTACTGTGTAAAGTAAAGTCAATTAAAACTAAGACATACATTTTCTGGAAATCTGGTATAGATTAAAATGGACACTGCTCTCTGATGGGGAAGAGGCAGTGCGGTGCTTTGAATGGATAAGAGGCAGACAGACATCAGGATGCTTAGCCATAATGACACATGGTTATGAACTCATGCATAGCTATCACAAGTGTTAATGCTCTGTTCTGATGTTCTAGCTGTAACCGCCACCAGTAGGTGGGAGCAGAGCATTACTAGTCATGCAGACAGCTTCCTGTCTGAGATTAACGCACCATCACAAGATGAGCCAAACACTGAGTGTATTAATGTAAGCATTGAAAGGTAAATATCTCAGCGTTTTACAGAAAACTACTCAGAGTCTGAGCAAGATGTCTGACAAACCACAACCTGTCATGGCAAATGGGCTGTCTAGTCGAGGGATATAATGACTCAGCTCAGTAGTCAAGGGCGGTTTTGCTCTATAATGGCACATCATCATGGAGAACACATTTTATGGAAATGCACTGTAAAAATGACTACTGAATGCCTTGAGCTAAAAATATACAATGTTTACACACCCCTGTTAAAATTACAGGTTTTTCATATAATGTCAGAATTTTTTCCACCCTCAATATGAAAAGTAAATAAAAAAAATGTGAAGTGAAATGGAATATCATGAATGATGATAAAGGCCATTATCAACAAAAAGTCAAAAAGGGGGAAAATAGGGTACCACAGCAAGAACAGGACTTCCCTCTAAAGATGTATAAAAGAACAAGATAAAAAATTTTTACCAGGGAGGCTGCCAAGAGATGTACAGCACCATTAAATAAGTTGAGAACAGCTGTAAGAATTTCTGACGAGTACTGATTACTCTCTGCATGTGACTCTCTCATATTCTGTATTTTTTCTATTTAAACCTGGGATTTGGAATAGGGTAGCTAAACAGTAGCTTTTTTCCCCATCAAAAACATCCAAGCAAAATGTGTTATGGTCTGACAAGACTAATTCCAAAAGGTTTGTTTGGTGAAAAAAAAAATCACAACCATCAAAAGACCACAATACACACTGTGAAGCATGGTGGTGGCAGCATTCTGTCTTTTAATAAAATAAAATAATAAAATTAAAATGGTGCTTTAACAAAGTATTAGTTTTAGAGATTTCTACGTTATTATAAGGTTTTCTTAACCTTAGGTTATTATAATCTTTTTTTCCCTAAAAAATACTGATTGTTTTTTACTTTAATTGTACAATTTGCAGTTTCACAATAAAGTTAGGAAACGATTGTTCATGATTTGTCCTCATGTCCTTTCCTTACTATCTAACAACCTGCCACTTTAATAGGGGTGTGTAGACTTTTTATATCCGCTGTATTTCAGAAACATGATGAAAACTGCAGTAAAACAAACAAGGCTGTTGTGCCAACCCACTCTAACAGATTTGTTTTCATACTCTATTCACATGACTCCAAAGCAATTATTTCCATGCCAGTTTTTGTCTTCATGTATGAATTTAAGAGTCCTGTATTTGCTTTGTTCCACCACATGACAGTTAAGCCATGTGATGTGTAATTTATGCCAGATGGAGGTGCATGGCCTAAATGCCATAATCACAGTTGTTGTGGCGCCGGGTTTGTACAATGTGGCTGTCAGCTGTTGCGCCGAGCGTATGAAGACTTTTGATCACAAAGACCACACATTGCTTTCACATTCACAAAGCATTGAATATAACAAGTTAAAACACTGAGTCCCTGCAACCCCTTTGTTGCATATTTTACAATATTTGCAACAAGCACCTTTTAAGGCAAATTGCTCAACCATGGTAGAAACAATATCTGAAAATATACTAGCTGGCAAATCCTATTTATCCTGGTAAATCACAGAATCAGAGCCATTTGCCATTTGAATAGATCAGAATGCAAAAAAAGCATTATGGATTTACACTAAACAACTTCTCACTTTGTTAATGCCGATCGTTAATAAGGGCTCCACTTTGGCCTCCATGTCTTCTTGTCGGTGGTAACAGAAGAGGTTTGTCCCTTTTAGGACCCCATAAACGTTCGTCCATCCTTGTGGATCCCCACCGTGCTAGACAGAATAACAACATAGGTGTGAGAAATTTAAAATAGACTGTATGTGTGTGTATATTTATATTTATCTGTGTGTGTGTGTGTGTGTAAACTTATGTATATGTGTCCCACCTTGACCCTGAGGCAGCCACTCATCATCTGCTGTGTCATACACTGGGGCTGAGCAGCCAGACGACAACATGCGCTGCCATACAGTGGCAACCAGTAGGAACACTCTTCTACAGACACATAGTGAGACGGTTAGAAAAACAAAGTGTTAAACTGTTAATATGCCTTAAGTAAAACGTCACAGGCGCACGTCTCATTCACTAACAATTAGTTACAATTTCCACTTAGGTTTGTGTGTGCAGCCCTGACATATGACCCTCGAAACAGGCTGCAAACCCACTCACTAATCCAAATTAAACCTCATGCTGTTACGCAGATAACAAGCATCCATTCTAACTCATTTGTTCCAAATGACTTCACATTATGTTATAATAGTTTAAAGGGAAATAGACAGGTGTGACAATCTCCATTACAGGATTACTGACTCACGCTGCCTTTTCATTAATTATGGAAGAAAATAAACAACATCGTAAAATAGCACTTAAATAAGAGATTACACTGTGAATAAGACAAAACAAATAAATAAAGATTGTCATGTACAAGTTAGATATTAAATCACTTTTCACAAAATCACAGACAAAGCAATGGGAGAGGGGGATGTGGCTCACCGTTGCCTGTTATGGTGAGGTCATGTGTCCGGAAGCTGTCCTGAACATGGGACAAAGTGAGAGTGGTGTGAGCCAGGAGATGGTACTTGGGTCCTCTGTAGATATACACATGATATAGAGGAAAAACAATAAGGAAGAGTTGTAACGGTTTAATACATATGCACTACAGATCGATTTTTAACCCAAAAATGTAGGTAAACAACAGAGCCATATTTCATGAGGTGAGGACTGCTGCAGCCCTGTGTGAACCTGCGTGATCTCTATCTAGCATTACATCTAGACAGTTAAGCCTGGCGTGAACGCCCGTTGTCACAGGTCCCCACAATTTCTAGCTAAAACACTAGATAGAAATACAGCCCCTTAGCTTTCAACTAAGGGACTAAAAAAGTGGGCCTTACACACAGTTGAACAAACCCCATCTAATATCAACCTCACACTTTTTTTTAACGTATGTGACACAGCATTAAGTCTCGCTTTGCCTCTGTTGTTGAAACAGCTTGCATTCATTATGAATGGTAATGAGCCAGTTTAGACCACGCTGTATGTCTTGATTGCGCTACTTAAAAGTGGCATGCAGCCCTGCCCTCGACCAGTATCGGCTATCGCACCCAAAAACACAGAACGTTTATCTTTACGTACAACTCTAGAATAAATGTATTTAGTTTGCGCATGTGCATGTGTGTGAGCATACTCACGGCACAGGTGGTACAGGCAGCAGCAGTTGCGCGTTGCCCCCGTTGCTGATGGGGCTGCCAGCTCCAGGCTCCAATGCGGCGCGCATCTTCTTCCCAGATGAGCGGCCCAGAGACGAGCTCAGCTTGCTGGCCAACTTGCGTGGCGTGTTCCCTGCTGAGTAATCGTCCTCTGTACAGCAGCTGTACAGCTCTAACCTCAGCTCAAAACCTGGACTCGCTTCATTACTGCTCACAGCATGAAACACAGACAGTGCTGTTTAAGTTAAAGGTGCATATTCAGAAATGTTTTAGTAATATTTTAAACTGTCACAGGAAGTACAGTCAGTGTTAATGGTGCAGATTTAATATAGCTACACTTTAACTAGATTTAACATTATGTAGGCAAACCAGATCCATATATTCACCTCATCTTCACTCAGGAGAATCACACACTGATTTGAAACTCTATAGGGAATCATACTCACCATATATAGTGCAACATAATGGCTATATGCACTAACATATCTGTTGGAAATTTGTAAAAATAACACAGCTTTGATTTACAGCTAGTCTAGGGAGCTTGGAGTTGGCCTGTTATCATTCAGGATTCAAAATCTAGTGTGATGTTAATTTTTTTTTTTGATGAACAAGCACCAATTTTTTTTTTTACAAAATTACATACACATACTTACAAAACTATGGTGTTGTCAAAACAAATGTCTGTGAGGGTTCTGTCTACCATCACCATGTCTGTGTCGAAGATCTCTCCTCCTAACTGCAGAAGACAGAACACAGCACAGCGGTGTAGCTCTGTGTGTGTGTGTGAGAGAAAGAGAGAGAGAGAGAGAGAGAGAGAGAGAGAATAAATCAGATGGCACTAGCACACCTCTGTGTAAGATAGCAACTACACAGGGGGATTCTGTACATTTCCAGTTTGCTTACAACATTTACAACAATGCTGTCAGCAGAGGACAGAGCAGCCTAAACTTTTGTATATATTGAGCTCTGTCTGTACTTGTGGGGAATAACATTACATTGAGCAAGAGGAATGCACGATAACAGGCCACTGCGCGTTGTGGCAAAAAATCCTATGACAATACAAGAAAAACATTTTGACATGCATCATGATATATAGGTTAACTGGCCAGTATAACAGCAGTACAATATACACACTAAAGTGTCCAAAAAGACTATTACAGATGAGCCTCTGCAAAGTAAATAACCTGGTAAGGTAACGGCTCTATATAGTGTGGTGTTTGTTTAAGCACTATTCCATGGGACCCCTGGTACATCTACAAACATCTCTGACAGGTGAACACTATGTGTGCCTCCTTTCTGAAGAGTTACACCCATTGCACATGTACTGCATTCATTCTGATGGGTTTGGCCTCTTCCATGAGGATGCCACATTATGGTTAAAGAAACACTTATCTGGGGTTTATTGCCACCTAAGCCACTGGATCTCAATGTTATCGAACACTGTGTAACACAGAAATCCTACACCTCGGAATACAACAGAATTGTGGAACGTACTACAGGAACTATGGTGTTCATTGCCAAGAGAATATTTCCGCAGGCTTGTGGAGTCTATATGCCCTGTGGGGAGCTACCCCGGTAGAACGGTGTACCAGGTTTTTCTGCCACTTGAGTGTATAAAAACTAAAACACAGTGAATGTGTCGAAGGGAATGAACTGAGAATGATACAGCTAAAAATATGATCATGTTATTACATCACCCATGTGTGATAATAAACATACTATATATGTAAGGTATCATGCATGAAGGATGGGGTATTGTGAGGAATTATGCTGTAGGATCTGGGTCACATCTAACATAAAAGCACTGATCCGTGTTGGCGTTTCGGTGAGCATCTGTTCAGGATTAACACATTTTACTCTTTTGATTCTTACCTCCTTTGTTTTTAAAGTACTCTGTGTCTTTCCACATTAAAGGGATTCGGAGATCTGTGGAAGAAATGAACAGGCAAGTTAGAAACACACACACACACACACACCACTGTCGACAGAAACTTGTGCAGCAAGTGTTGATCAGGACTAATGATTTTCTCACTCTTCTGTGACATACACACATTCTCTCTCTCTCTCTTATCTCAAGGCAGCAGGCAGTTACTACTCAGCTAGTAGTGTAGGTGTAAATGTGAAAGCTTCAGATTCACTCCAACACTCCAGCCCACCTTCTCAGCCACACACAGACTTATTCTGGCACATTCCACCTAATTACATAAAAAAACAGCTACTCTAATTAATAAATATAAAAACCATTCGAAGATAATTAAAAAGATAACAGCTGCAGCATGAGAAATTATAGGGTGTGTAAATATCCTGCCTATGCACTGTGTTACAAGGTAAATGTTGAGACTCCTGGGGTGGTATGTTATCCCGCCAGCTATATAAAAATGTCCAAGACTGTGAGCATGTGTGTGCGTATGTCCTATCTAGATTATATATAGGGTATAGGGTAATAACACTAAACCCTCCACTTTGCAAACCTTCATAATAATTATCTCCTTAGCTACATAGCTAGGCCTTGAGCAATATTTCATTACACTCCAACACACACACACACCAGTTTATATCAGCCAGTAGCCACAGGTTGAATTAACTTCTGCCAGTTTAAGAGGAAGAGAGTGAATATTATAGTGTGTGTGCTAGGGGGAGTGTGTGAGAGACTTTAAAGAGTGGGAGGTGACACCATGAAGTCACTAGAGTGCAAAGCTAATATATAAACCAGCAGGGTAGCGTATAAGCACAATGGAGCCTGAGGAGTGGTCACACACACATGACAAAAACACAAAGGCTTTGGCATGCAGACAGTCGTATCTGCTTGGCATGCATTTGCAGAGATTATATTAAAATAGATTATATTATGTGTAGGTTAGTCAACCTGTTAAGTCTGTAAACCTACCAGAAATGGCAGCTCTGCCTTTACATGGAGATCGGTCATCCATTGGTCCTGCATCTGATGACCTGAAACACATTATCACTGTCATATACAGATTAACGTACAATTCGAGTGTCATTCTGATGATATTTCTGAATTTGATGAAGAGGATGAATCTGCAGTGACAGTCGTGGTGACTTGACATCACAAGGAAATTAAACACACCGTTTTGTCATCTTGCATTACCATGACTGCATCTGCTAGTGTTGTCCACCACCTCTGTCACACGTGAGACACATAAGACAGTCTCTGAGTGTGGGTGGGGCCAGACAACAGTCTTTTTAAGTTGTAATTCTATTTTGTTTTTAATCCATAAAAAATAAAACATTTTCTGACTATCAGTTATCACAAGTTCACAAGTACTCAGATTCCTCTGTATTTATATGATTGACACTTTCACTGCAGCTGGT
Source organism: Duopalatinus emarginatus (assembly GCA_028565595.1). Classification (NCBI taxonomy): domain Eukaryota; kingdom Metazoa; phylum Chordata; class Actinopteri; order Siluriformes; family Pimelodidae; genus Duopalatinus; species Duopalatinus emarginatus. The sequence continues at coordinate 8,582,605 of JAOVVF010000028.1, read as the reverse complement.
GCTTTAAGCCCAACATGGTACATTGTTTCATTTTGGTTCAACTGTAAATATATGAGTGTGACTGCTAAGCAAACCAGGACTAAAATGTAAACATGTATCTTTTTCTTTCTTGATCGAGACCAATGGAACCAAACTTCAAATATGAAACCAGCCTAAACAACCTAAACCCTGCGTACCTGAGCATGGAAAGTAAGATTGGTCATGAAGGCATAAACAGTGCATTCAACAACCCAAAATGAGTTTATTCACACTAATGACATTCGTTGTGTGTAAACACAGTACAACTCTGTGGGAGAATCAGTCAGAGCAGATGCTTGTCATGGGATTAAGAATATGTCAACGGCTGACTGCTAACTCCTGAAATTTACCTGACCTCTGTTTAATTTTTCCAATTAGACTACCCTCTGTCATGCGTTGTGCAGAATCCCAGGCATGTCTGCTGTATTTTGATGTTATCTGCTGCCATTTTAATGACCTGCGTTTTCTAAGAACAAGTAAAATGTGTGTCTGTTTTTCTTCGTTTGTGAACAATTCTGGGTCACATATCCACTGACCTCGCACTAATTACGGATCCAGCTCTAAAGCCATGTGAACTATCTGACCTTTTGAACTGTGACTTATGACTCTGTAAATCTTCTACATAGCTTTAATTAGACACTTTAACCAAAAATACAATTTAGTATAAATAAATACAAAAAAATAGGAATTTATAAATAATAAGGTCTTGAAGGTAACTAAATTGAATCTTATGTACCTCCGTGCCACCCGCTGCATGACCTGGGCCTCTTTCATGCGTTGCAACTCTGACATGTACGCCATGATACGAGTGTTACAGGTGAGTAGACTCTTAGAGGCCTCCAGAGCCTGATCCCTCTGTGAACAAGCAGCCAGGAGTTTACACGCTCCTTCTCGCATCCGGATCTCATGGTCAATCTTCTTTTGGATGTCACTGTCCTAAAACAAGAAAGAAAAGACAAAAGACAAAGAAATGTTATACTGTTAAATGTATGCTTACATTAAACCCATTAAATTACCAAACCATCACTACAAACATAACACTGCAGCATAATTTAATAAAAAAGTGTTTTTTTTCTCTACAGAGAAATCTCATATACTTCATATACAAGATATTAAATGTACAAAGTTGACAAACTGGGATGCAGACACAACCCTCCCCCTCTCTTAGGAAACTTTCCCTAACTCCCTTACACGTCTGTCTGCTTCACACCAGGGCAATTCCTGCAGTGTGTGTTCAGTCATGCATGAAGCAGGGTGCAGAAATTTACACAGTGGACGAGCATGTCCTGCTTTGAAGTAGACAGACATGATGAATCATTCATGATCACCAACGGAGGACTGTGAAAACCTGAAACACACCCTGTGTTTGTGTATGAGCGGGATTTATATTCAGTGCTGAGTTAGGGATGTCACTGAAACTTAGGCTAGGTAAGAGGAGGGTGAAATGATGAGAAGGAAGTAAGACAAAATAAGACAAAAAAGTATAGACTGATTACTGAGTGTTGAAATTGAAACGAATCACAGAAATAGTTGCAACTGAGAAAATTAACTCAGCTATATACCCTGTTTTTTGGCCACAGTGGACGAAATCTACATTTTAATCTGGCGCAGGTTTTATGCCCGTGCTATCACACTTGGTTTGGGACTGGCACTGTGAGGGCACTGAATATCTCAGAAAAGTGCAGTGTGATATATCATAATAGCAAAATCAGTACTAAACATATTGCCCAGCCCTATGCAGCAAAGATTTGTTTAAAAAAAAGGGAAAAAAGAATTGTAAACACAATTTACATTTTTTTTCAGTTCTGATGACTGATGCGAAAAAACTACATACATCACGTTTCTTTATTTGGTTTGATTGTAAATATAGTGTGAACACTAAGCAAACCAGGAGCTTATTTACCCAAAATGTAACAATGTATAATTTCTTGCTTGGTCTGGACAGAAGGAGCTGAAATGCAAGTATAAACACACCCTAAATGCTACTGGTTACCTGAGTATAAATATGGTTTGGATTATGAAACGTGTAGTAAATGAAGATTTATCATGGATGCATAAACCGTACATTTAAAAACTCAAAATACAGCCACGTTGTATAAATGAGGCTTCGCTCAAGGGCCCAGCAGCAGCAGCTTGATGGTGGTGGGATTTAAACTCACAACCTGATCAGAAATCCAATGTCCTAACCACTGAACTATGACTGATGAATTAACAGCCGTTTAAAAAGACAGCACAGATGTTTCAACTTTGACCCTTTAGGGATCTGTTCCAGCTCCTCCTTGTGATAAAACGCTGTCAGGTGTCGAAATGCTGGACTGCTTGTGTGTTTCTGCGCTCCTTCAAATTATACACTCCAGACCATTTTGTCCACTTAATAGGTTTGGCTGCTAGTGTTGCTATAGCGACATCCCATAAACCTACGTTTGGGCTTGAAGAGCTTGTTAAGAATAACCTGGGCTCCAATTAAGAAAACAGAAGTGCTCTGCAGAAGCACAGGCACACACACACACACACACACACACACACACACACACAAGCTTTCCACATCCACTTCACTAGGATAGAAGACATAAACGGCAGGCCTGTTGTAAATGTATTCAAACTCATCACTAATACGTAAACTGATGACATAAATCAGGCTTGTAATGTTTATGGTGACAATAGATTTACTGTTGCTACAGGACTAAAACTATTATTGATAGAAAACAATAAAATGTACCTCTATTTTCAATTAAAACTAATCAAACTAATAAGCTAACAAAATAAAAAAAAAAACTAATAAAACTAAATCAAAACAAAATCTAAAGGCTGCATCCAAAATTATTGCAGGAGAACAGATGTGTCTGAATACGTAGTATTCATTAAACAGTATGTGAAAAGTCCCAGGATGGCATACAACATAGCAGCCATTTTGAAGTATGCGAAACACAGCACACTGTGGTCCAATAATCTCATTTCAACTGTGAAGGTGTGAAGAACAAACGTAGGGAATAACTAGAAAAATACAAATTGAAAATATTATGTCTGGATTTAAAAAATTTTGTCTGGATTTAAAAATTGGTTAATCAACGTAACTTGCGTCACATATCAGAATGGCAGGTGTAGTATGAATGTATATTGCATGTATACTGCACACTAGCCTGTTGCCTAGTGCTTTACCGGTCGAGCAGTATCCACTGGATCCAGTCTAGTACATACTTGTTAAGTATGCTATTTCAGACACAGCCAATGACTAATCAGACATGCTGAGATTTCTAATAAAGATAAATCCTGTAAAGGCTGATGTAATGATGTTTTCATAAAGTGTTACGAGTTAAAACTGTTTACTTTAATCTTTATGTTAAAGTCAGTGGGAACAGGAAAAAAGCAAACACTAGGTTGACCAGAGAACAGAGCCTGCGGATACAGGAAGATTTCCAAGTATTTAGAAATGCCATCACCAACAGTACAACCATAATTCAGGAACAAACACGCATCTATTTTTTTCTTCTACTTCTTGGCAGTGTCCTTGAGTCAGAGAATTTTTTTCCCAAAGATCCAAAACAAGCAGTAAGAAACCTGAAAGTCCTTTGAGCGGAAAGGAATAAAAAAAATGGAAATATCACATTTATAAATATAATTTTCATATTTGTGTGCTGATTTGTGCACTCAGAATGGCCTACACAAATGTGTAGCTGTGTCCCAATTCAGAGGCTGTATCCTTTGAAGGACAGATCCTTCGTAAGCCATGTAGATGAACTGAAACGGGATTTCCTGTTTGTTTCGCTGGTATGCAATTAGCCTCAGGATATTTTGGTTGGTGAAGGATCCACCCATTCGATCCTACACAGAAAAGGAGGACGCCTTTCTTGGCTGCACATGAAGGAGACTTTGAAATGGGACAGTCTAGTGGTGCCTCTGTGACATAATTGGTCTTCAAATGCAGCCCCCAAAGGATGCAGCCCCTGGATTGGGACACAGCCTGTGTATGATGATGTATGACATGTTTCATGAATCAGACAACTGATGAATCTGCAACTGATGAGTGAGATTCTCCTTTTTAAAAATGATTTCTTGCCCACTTCTCCCACAATGTGTATACAATGTCACTGGAGTGATGTGAGCCTGAGGAAGTGTCAAAAATCTGAATTCCCAGATTGTACTGATGGTGATGGCATTTCAATCTCTTTCAATCTCATTGTCCTGTAGTGATATATTTCATATTTAATTAAAAACAAAGTGTAACTAAATTCTCCTGGCTTAGGCCATGACTACTTTGGGTTTAAAACCCAATTCAAACCCAGATAAGGATATTGGGAGCACTGAATAGATTTCTGAGTGTCTCATTTTTGAGTGAGCTCAGTAGCTCTCCTCTGAGCCAGCAGAAGGCCTCACAGTATTTATAGCAGTGAAATAGCCAGGCTATTGCTTTAGGGGACTTTCCCAAAAACAACTCCAAGCTCAGCTCCTCTTTCTTACCACCACTTCATTCAATTTCAGCGACATGCCCTGCGACATCTCTTCTGAACTCTGAATTGAACCCAAGCTGCAGCTTCAATTACCAGCTCTTAACCAGGGCCAAGAACAGGGGATAAGCTTCGAGACGAACGTTTTATTCTGAACAAATCTGGTAATGTAAATGCAAATGACATCTATTTAGATGGAAATAACGCACAGTCTCTCTCTGCAGCTGCTCTAACAGGCGCACACACAGTTGGAGTGTGTACACACTCATTTGTAAGTGGTTTAAAAATGACATAAGCGCTGTGTAAATAACAGTGTTCGAAATCAACCACTTTACGCCAACTAAGGAAATGTGTGTGTATAAAGGTAAACATTTGTCAGTGTGAACACGTTTGTGATATGCATGTCTGCACAAACACACACACACGCGGAGACAGAAACCCTACCGTTCAAGCCAGGTGTCAGAGACGGCATCATGCCAAGCAGAAAGAGTGCACACGTACATTGTAAATATATTTTTTAAATATATAATTCTTCTAAATCTATACTTTACTTTATTCTAATCTATTATTAGATTATTTTATTTTTACCTATTTATCTTATTGTATTGTATTGTATTTTATAATTACTTCTGTGGACGAACAGTCAGAAGCATTTCACTGCAGGTTGTACTGTGTATAACTGTGTATGTGACAAATAAAACTTCTCTGTGAAGAAGAGTGAGTGAAGGAGGGGTAGCAGGATCTTAACTAGATGACATCAGGGAGGACAAAGCCACTCTTCTGCTACTACATAATACACAGTGAGCACTGAATGGAATACGTGAGCAAGATGAGATCAGCACCTTTCTGGGTAAAAAAAATAATAATAAAGTGCCCTACCACCTTTTTAATAATAAGTAAATAAATAAGTATATACATATATAAAAACCTTTTGTCCTAAAACAATCTGAATCAGAAAAATATAATAAACAAATCTGAAACAAATTTGAGCAACAATGAAGGCTAAAAGCAATAAGAAACAGGAAGAAATGGATGTGTGTGTACCAGTAAATTCTTCTCAATTGGCTTTGTGAGTTAAAGCTAATTACTAGCTTGCTAATGGACAATAATTACCCAGTACCACCTCCTCCATTGTTCACTCAAACTGGGCTCATTACTCCACCAGCTCGTCCCCTGCCTGCGTAATTACGCTGTAATTGCTGAAGAATTCGCAATAAGGCCGTGGTAACTCGACTGCTAGACTAACGGAAATGCCTTTTCAGACAGGAAGTGTGTTGAGTCATGGGAAGTGACTCTGGCCTTTGGAGAATATCCTTCAGTTTTCTGAAGTCTTCCCCCTGGATAAAGCCTCAATTACAGCTTATCATATGAAAAAGGCAGAGGGTCTGTATGAGGCCATGACACTGCTGCCCAGTCATGGTGTCTCACTGAGAATAACCTTATGACAAATGACCAAAGGAGATAAACAGGACAGTTCATGTGACAGACTGATGAATGAAAATGTTCTTGGTTGATAAATGCAAGCAATTATAGGCAATGATGTGCCATGTGCCATTGGTGCCTGTGTATCATTTATCACAGGAGCACAAATGACAGTCCCTGTCTGTGTTTTAGCACAAGTGAGACAACATGGTGAATTTCAAGAGACATATAGTATATAGTATATTGAACCACTCATTGACTTACTGCACTTGCACCCACAAACACACAGAAATTTGACCTTTAACCCATCCATGCAGTGTGATGCACTAATAAACACACACAATAAGGAGCAGTAAGTAAACTTGCTGGTTCAGTGGACAACCTTGTCCATGCGGCTGAGCAGCAGGTAGGGGTTAGGTGCCTAGCTCAAGGGCACTTCAGTTGTGTCATGTCAGGATTAGGGATTTAACTGGCAACCTTTCGATTACAAGACTGGTTCTTCAGCCACAAGCCCATGGCTTTCCCTAGCACACCAAGAACAACAGACTGGAGGTAACCATAAGCGCTCTAGAATAAGTTTATTTGCAGTTCGGATGGTTGCTATCAATCTGTAACGTGTTGTGAAGTCACGCCCTGCCCTAAAAGCCTGGCTGCACAGGTTTCATTGTGGTTCTGCCTGGACCAAGACAATAGAGGTGAAAAAAAGGATATGTGAGGGAAAGAGGGAAAGTGAAGCGTTGACAAACACAGAACTGGGGAAATGGGAGGAACCTGGACAGCATAAAAGCACATCTGTGTGAACTGGAGCGAGACTAAGAGGTATTGGAAAAATAACTGGCTGTAGGCATGCATTCACTTACACTGGTTCATAAGAGTTTATGAAGCAGCTGCAGCAATAACATGTGCAACGAGTTTTTAGTTTCCAAGCAGGATACTGAAATGTCAATCACAGCAACACAAGGTTCAGGATTTATTCATTAATAAACAACATGAAAGCATTATTCCACATATACCCTTTGGTTTGGATGTTTTGTCTGCACTGATGGCCAAAACTTACTATGAATTATAAGTTAACCACAGATTCGCTTGGTAGTCTGGTTAAAAAAAAAAAAATCTGCTACTGTGCATGGCCATGCATTAAATCGTACATGAAAATTCAGTTCTTACTCGTGCAGCTGTCTGTAAATATTATATAATAAGCAGTGTCAGCACTCGTGCTAAGCAAAACAGGTCTCATATTAAAACTTCAGGGCGTTGTGCGCCAATTCACACTACTGACTCAATTACAGACACGCTCCAGTTACCAGTGCAAATTACACCTACAATACAGCCTTACAGTGCACAAACTACAGTGACACCCATAAGCAAAACAGGGTGGAAAAAGGCTAAATTCCTGCCCACACCCAAACTGCAGGTTTTCACTGACCGGGGAGATCCAGCCTCCAATTAGCTGACCACAGTTATGCGCTCACCCACACACATACTCGGTCAGCATGATCCCAGAGCTCCTTTTCTTGTGAAGAACGAAGGCTGGTGGCTGGACAGATGTTCAGAGTATACTAATGGTGCGCCAAACGCGAATAAACGGATGAATGATAAACTCATCAGGTCAGTGGGCAAGTGAGAGCAGCAGTGTGATGAACGTTTTGGTCGCCTGGAAACCAAACAGATGAAATGGTGGCAGCTAATGTCATGTACCAATGTATGTTGAACTGGCTATACATAGTTAAATGCATGACAAATGAACAAGCATATAATTATTATTCTATTCTATTGTAGCAGATCACGGGTGAACCACCCGAGAAGTTGATTAGACATTAAAATCTACTGTCGGTCCCCCACAGGACATGGGCACTACAAGCTTGCAGAAATCTTCTGTTGGTAATGGACTCCATACTTCCTGCAGAACGATCCACAATTTTGTTGTATTCTGAGGTGTAGGATTTCTGTTTTCCACAGCATGTCGCATGATGTCTCCGATGTGTTCGATACCGCTAAGATCTGGGGACTTAGGTGAGAATGGCAACTTAGACGAGTGTTTCTCTAACAATAATTTGGTGTCTCTAGACGTGCATGGTGGCACATTGTCCTGCTGAAAGAGGACAAACTCACCACCAGTCTGTACCAGTTTTTCCTGGCACTTCAGTGCATGTTGAATAAGAATATAATAGCACTATAATTTAGCACTAGCATTTTTCTTGCTGAAAAACCCAAATTTATCATGCAACATGAAAATATCTCCAGTTATCAAGATGAGTTCACCCACACCATGACCTTTTTCCCACATGCTCCGAACTTTAACAAAGTCTGCATTGAGTCATACGAATCCCAATGCATGCCGTTTCTCTGAAGAAGCAAATAACACTATTGTTTGCACCATTTTTTTTTTTGCATTGCCTGGTCTTACAGAGCCAAGATGTGTTTGTTCAGTTTCTGAATAGACTACTGGCACAACAGTCTACAGTAACAATCCTTCCAAACGCAACAACAAAACAAAACCTAGCCAAAGGCAGAGCTTTCAATTCCTATAGTCAAACAGTAAGAAAAGGAACTTCAGCAACAAGTTAGTGCACAATTAGTTAACCAGCATTATGTAGGCTAAAACGGCATTCCATTAAAGCCACAGCAGCACACTGCTCTCATTATTACAGCACAATGGGCCATTTGAGACTTGTATGTGCATTTATCTGCAAATGCGTGCTGTGCGCCTTTGAGACTGCAGCCAGCTGTTCTCCACAAAAAGGAGCACAGGCTTCCAGCACAGATGCGTACTGGCTGGAGATGTGGAAGAACCAGAAATCAGAAACTTATTATTCATCAAATCTGCAGAGGAGAGGAATTCGGAGAGGACAAATCAGTGCAAAACGTCCAGCATGTAAGCCACATGCTAAAATAAATAATAAGAAAAAAAAAACAACAACAGGCTGTAACTAGAACAGCTTGAATACAGCTTGGTGCTGACTCTACAGGCCTCAGAAAGCTTACAGGAGCCATGAACACCAAATGTCTTCCAAATCTGTCTGGTTCTATGTTGGTCTTAGAGATGCAGTCTAACATGAATGTCCCATAGGAATTCGTCTGGCTTGAAATCTGGTGAATCTCAGGGCCACAGCAAATGATTTACATCACTGTAATGTTCATCATCCATTCAGTGAGGAGACTCACGTCCTGTGGTTTAGGGAGGAGTTGGCCAGGAATAGACCACTCCAACCAAGAGGGAAATGTTTCATCAGAGGATAAAAATGATCTTGGAGTTATGCTACTATCTGGAATTAAACACATCTATGTGAAAAGTGGCTAAATTTATAAATGAAAAAAAACAAAAAACAAAAAAAAACCTTAAACAAGAATCAAAAGATTGAAATGGACACCTGCAGGCTGTGATCTCTGCTGAAGAAAGTGTTACTAAGTACTGTGAGCCATGTACCACATTTTATATTTGCTTCCCCAAACTGTTAAAGTCAGTAAATAAATTTCAGTAGCAGAAATTCTTAAGCATAAGGCTTAAGTACTGGTTGTCCACTGGGAAATTCAAGGAAATATTTGCCATCATTTGCTAAGTTTTGTGTGAATTTGTGTGTAGGACAATGCACTACTACAAGGTAGGGAACAATTTGGGGAAAATATTTAACGTTTTTTCAGCCTAGAACAGTTAAGTCCATGAATCTTAAATAGTTAACTAGAACAGTTATGTCCATGAATCTTCACATATACAGATGGACCGCTAAGTGTGGTTCTAAATGTAAAGACAACCAAAGAGATAAAAAAGAGCCAGGCCTAATGTTCTAGACTAGACAGCCATGCTTTTCTTTTTAGGAGCACTTGCTGAAGCCCAAAACCATGGCAAGCCCTGATTGAGGCATGGTTATAAATGCTCCACAGACTCATAAATCATAAATGCATTATCCAGCATAGCAGGCATGTAAAAGCCCCAGTGTGCTTAGTCCCAGGGGCCAGCTGGCCAAAAAGTGACTTGGCTTCAAAGGTAATATAATGTAATAATGTATGGGCAGCTAATTATCTAGTTAAGTGCGTTAATGCAGGCTATGGGAAGCAAACAACTTTCTGGAATGGGACGCCTGTGTAGCCACAATCCTTATAGTCTTCAGTGTATTCACTGTGTATCTCCTAAGTTATTATAGTGCATTATATTATATTATAGTACATTATGTTATGTTAGGTTATATTTAAATTATCAGATTACCAACAAAACTATAAATCAGGGCAAGGAAGTTTCCATTTTTGTCCTAGCAGAAAAAATAGTTAGCTAACACTGGCCAATCTGAGACAGCAGTTAATCCCTGGCTTCACTGGTGCCTGAGGATGTGAGAAATGAGCTAGCGGAAAGTCCAAACAATGAGCTTGAGGACTGCTTTCCTTGAAGATGTCAGCGTGCCATGGTCCGATTAGGATGCAGGTATTACATCAAAGTATTGAAACAAATATTTAGGGATGTCTGCAAAATGTTGTTCTGACAAAACAAAACCATGATCACAGTTTTTCTTTTTTGAAGGAACACAATCAAAAGCTATACAGTAAGGTAGAGGTGAACAATATTTTAAATACACTCCATGTATTGTCGCTGTAAACATGTGCTGAAAAGAATACCCTGCCAACAGTAAAGTATGGTGATAGCCTCTGCTTTGCATCCTCTGGCACAGGAAACCTGCAGCGTGAGAAGAGCAAGATGGATTCAATCACGTATCAGAAAATTCTAGGAGAAAACGTCATGCCTTCTGTGAGAAAGCCAAAGCTTGGGCATCGTTGCACCTTCTAACAGGACAATGGCATACCTCAATGTGCGTCATGACTGCGGATGATTTAGTAGCTAAAGGTGCATTTACTTTTCACCTAAGGACCAGGTAGGTCTTAACAGCATTCTGAATGAAACCATCATTAAACAGCATTTCATGTATACTTGGGTTATTAAGTAGTTTAATGATCTGCAACAAATCTGACAAATAGCAAAAATAGAAAATTCTGGGCTGTACACTGTGAAGTCATGCTAAATTTGCATTTTTTTTATATCAACATCCAATACAGTGTTTTCTGTTGATATGGACCAGTACCTTTATTTGATATTAGAAGGAAACTGTCTTGTCTACCTTGCATGTGCCTGGAGTAAAATACGTAAAAATACACTTTGCCTTCTATTATTAGACATAGGATTGAAGACATGAATGCATGAGTGCTGGGAACAGTAAAGACCAATCTGCTCCAAAAGCATTTCTAAAGCAGCTTTACTCATCTGCACACACATCTATCAAATATAGAAAAGTGAATGTTGAAGAGTTTTAACATTTTAGCACCAATAGCTAGATTTCCGGACTGTGTTTTTCTAGAAATTAACAATACAATAATGTGACAATTTTCTGAGTAGATTATGAATTAGATGTAATGTATTTTTTAGAACATGATGTGTTAGATTGCCTGCAGTAGATCATAAAAATGAGTTCATGTAATTCTCGGTAGATCATATCCATCATATCCTACATTTTTTAACAGATCACAAAATAGCTATCATGTATTCCCCAGTAGATCATATGTATTAAATATCCTGTAGTAGATCATATGGATAAGATATTCTATAGTAGATAATATGTATTACATATCATGTAGTAAATAATATGTATTACATATCATGTAGTAGATAATGTATTACATGTCATGTATTTCTCAGTAGATCATGTGTTGGATATCATGTGTCTCTCAGTAAATCACATGTATTGTGATTGTGTTGGTGTTTGATTTATCATGCAAGCTTCAGTTACTAATGGATTGTAGTGCAGTGGTAGCAGTGATGTGTTTTGTCTGATCAATGGTTCTGTGTCCAGGAATTAATGCGTTTAGAGGAAAACCAAGCCGGAGTGCGTGAACACACACACACACACACACACACACATACACACACACAAAACCTCCCACCCACTTCTCAGAGTCTCATGCACTCACACACTCATACCCAGAAAGGCTCAACAGATCTCTCTCTCTCTCTCTCTCTCTCACACACACACACACACACACACACACACACACACACACACACACACACCCCTGCCCAGCTGCAGCCGTTTTTTCCCAGCAGTTACAGTGATGCTCTGAGAACAGATCGCAGACAGTGAGAGAATGAGAGGGAGGACAAACTAGATGCAGAGCGGAAAAAAAAGAAGAGCGAAAGAAAACAGACACACCGGTAAAATGACAGCATAGTGAATACAATATGAAAAGAAACAGAGCAGACGAATTTACTGCTGATTCAACAGGTCATTACTACAAACATGAGGAAGTGGATCAACTGAAGAACAGTGATGGGCGTGACGGATAGACAGATGAGTGCCATTTATACAAGTTCTATTAACACACACATCGTTTTGAGACGTCAACCACATGAAGGCTGGCACTGGAAGAAGCAAGACCCAAAAAAGAAGAGGTCTGACCTAAAGGCCTCACACCTTTAGTGTGTCTATTAAAGTCACTGAATCAGACGCAGACGTCAAACCAAAAAGAAAAAACTTCCTCAATTATCTGGCTTATAGATGGAGATAAGGATGCAAGTCTGACAGCACTATCCATTTCTTCCATTGTCACATGACTCAGACACAGGGCACAGGCTCATCTTGAAGACTGGAAAAAGGCGAGGTGATGTTCTAGTTTCTGTGATCCTGTGCCCACTGCATCCTTAGAGTCCTGATCCACAGGCTGACAGGAGAGAAAGCCAGTATGATCTGCTGTTGTAGCCCCTCTGCCTCACAGGTCGATGTGTTGTGCCTTTCTGCTCACTACAGTTAAATAACCAAGTACTGGCTATTTCTTCTCTGACCTCTGTCATCAACAGTATTTTTCCACCTACAAAACTGCTGCTTACAGGATGGGGTTTAGTTAGTTTTGCACCCTTTTGAGTTAATTTAATAACTTTTTTCTGAACTTTAACTGAGGTTTTTGAACGCTACGATTTTATGCACTGATGACAGGTGATTGGTTGATTGTATAACTGCCTGAATGAGTAGGGGAAAGTGTTCCTATTAAAGTGAAAGTTCCTACCAAGTGCAAAGTTAGAAACATAACACAAATGTATGGTTCTGCTGTACAAACTCGACACGCATTTTTACTTTACTGTAGCAGATAGAACACTCAATGGATGGATGGAGCGATGGGTTTTGTGTCTGCGAGAGACAAATCAAACTGGTCCGCCATGACAGAAGACATGACAGAAAAAAAAAGCAAGCTGGCAGTACAAGCTGACTTGAATGTCTCTGTAGCACCCATTGTGGAATGCACTGCATTATGAAATTCATCATGACATATTTTTGAATGCAAATACATGTAAAATCCAGAGCGCATAGCTCAAAGCGGCTGTGTTTATGTCCTTGCATAAAGTAGATTTCAGCCTAATTGTTTGATCGAGTCAGAAGTATCATATAGGGCCATAATTCAAATCACAGATTTGTTGTAATACATTATAATTTCTATAGTAACGATTAATTCACTTGTCTTGTAGATGCTCTACATAATCAAACAGCACTGTGGAGACATTCGACTCCTTCACAGAGATAGCTGTGTGTTTTTACTCTCAGAAAAGGGATACAAAAGTAACAGTAATGAACACCCAGGGCTTCTCGTCGTCACGGCCATTCAATCCTGTATGGCAGTCTTATAGATTTTTACAGAAACAAGAGAGGACCATTTGAGAGGTTTATATAGACCTCCTTAACTGCTGGAACTGATGTTCTGACCCCATCAAATGAACCATGAAGTTCCAGGCACTCTTGTAACACCCCCCTGCACTCATACAAAAAAAATTGCCAGGGTAAAGCATGAGTGCAGCTCTTAGAGCATGAACCGTCATGTACTAAAGAATATAAAGCAAAGAATAAACACTGAACACTGATGTGAAAGTAAAAGTGAAAGTGAAGTTTTTGCCTACTGAGGAATGTGACCTTTGCATATAACCCACCCATGCAGTAAAACACAAACACCAGTGAACACTAGGGGGCAGTGTACACACTTGCCTTGAGCAGGGGGGGGGGAGGGGGCAGCTCCAAACTACGGCACCCGGGGATCAGCTGGGGTAGTTAGGCACCTTGCTCAAGGGCACCTTAGTCGTGTCTTGCCCTGGGTGGGGAAAAAGTTTTTTTCTGTGCCAGAAAAAATTAGTGCAAATTATTGCTGGCTTCATAATGTATAGGGTTTATTTAGCTGGCATTCCATGTGACCCCTGGTACATCTACAAATGTCTTTAAGGTGAATGCTGTGTGTTTCCTTTCGGACGAGTTACATCCGTTTATGCCCTGCATTCATTCTGATGAGCTTGGCTTCTTCTGACAGAACAATGCACCACCACACACGTCTAAATCTGTTCCACAGAGAACCAACACCATAGAATACAACAGAATTATCGTTTTGCAGGAAGGACGGTGTTCATTGCCTACAGAATATTTCGCGAGCTTGGAGTCCGTGCCTCATGGGGGAGCTACAAAGTATTAGATTCATATACTGCCACTTCAGTGTATAAAAACATAATAAAGAAGAGTCATGCGGTGCTGTAACCTTCTTATAAATCACGATAAACCACTGATTTCCTCACCAGCTTTTACTCATCTTTATGTAATCAGTCATGTGGAATGGAGAGTGTGTGGTCAGAATGATGGTTCTGGTCACGGATTCGCTCTGTGATCTTGTTAGTCAATACGTCATGTGTAGACAGCTTTGGCTGCTAGTTTTTTTAAATGCAGCAACTGTGAACCTCTTCCATCATTCGTTCTTATAAACCCTGGATTACAGAGGAAACATCTGGATACATCTGCTGAGATCAGAAATGGTGTACAAGTATTGGCGCTGAATACCACTGCCATACAGCCGTCTGACTAGGGGTGGGGACAAAACCTGGTTCTTGGACGCACCTCGACACGGTTCTTGACACACCATCTTGTCAGACATGCTGCATACCACACACACACACACACACACACACACACACACGACAGACAGCTTGTAGCTGGCGATCACATTAATATTGACCCTGAACAGTCATCATTCAGCACATCATTTCGAGCTGTTTGATACGGAACAGCCCCGTGTCTAAGATGTTTAAGATGTTTAAGAAGACTGTCCTTGGACACGCACTGAAACGTTATGCAGGAAGTGACTGGTACATCTGCACGTGTGCGTGTGAACGAAAGAGCTGACCTTTCTCATACACAGCTGGGCTCTCCGGGGGATTGATACGGGCCTTTCTGAACCCAAACGGTTCATTTATACTCCTCCTCCAGTCTGTGTGTATAAATATGAAAGGGGTGAAAGATGAAAAGCGAAACAGGAAGACAGAGGAACCTTTGAGGGGAACCAGCAAGGACAGAGAGAACATGTACGCCTGGTTGGAAATTCATTTTTCAAACGTTCTCACCAAAACACTTTTTTTCTTTACTCTTATTTAAAACGCCTGAGTGACTGAAACTGCCTCCTGCTACATCCTTGTCCTGCAAAAACACACTGATGAATTCTTCCATGTTTGTCACAGCCTGCACCAGATTCTAAGGTTTCATGGTGGGTATGTGGGATCAAATTAATTTTCCCAGTATGGGCCACAAGCGAGGTGCGTTCCGGTTGTCAAAGTCGGTGGGGTGCACAAGTTCTTCCCACGTCGAGTACATTTTATAGCACGCTGTTAAATTTGTGGAAAATGCCATTGCTGTGCATGCTTAATAAACCTGTGTTCCTCAGCCACACAGAAAAACCATCTCCAACACCCTGGGCCATGTCGACTACATCTGTTCTTTCATTCAAAACCACAGGCAAAAAAACATGTCTCCTGTCATCTAATGCTGTTTGACAAGCCAAAAGTATTACAGGAATAACATAGCGTTAATTTGGCATGTGTGTGTGTTTTTTAGTGAAAAGGAAAAAAAACCCACACACACAAAACACACTATCCAACCAAATCTAATGGCAGTTGAAGCAAATGACATGCATCGATTAGCTGCATGTTCCCATTAATCCTATTAATCCCAAAGTATAGCAACATGGCTAAACACCTCTTTAGCCTAGCTGTGCTGGCTGTAAACATCACGGTACAAGGCTTTGGATACAAGGATCGGACACAGGCACACACATCGCCTAGTGCAGCAGTTCTCAACCTTTTGTAAGCTGGGCCCCCCCAAAGCTGGTTCATTGCAGTTGGGGCCCCCCTTCCTCCCGGCGACCCTTACCGGCCCCACCCCCACTACACCACCTTGCATAGATAAATAGATAGACTATTTTTTAGGTCCACACTCTTATTATTATTATTATTATTATTATTATTATTATTATTATTATTATTATTATTATCAGTAGCGGTAGGTAGGCCTAT
>JAOVVF010000028.1:8533819-8549916 GCA_028565595.1 Duopalatinus emarginatus | reverse complement strand
TATACAACTACCAGTATCACAATTACCACCACCACTACTACTACTACTATTAATACAACTACCAGTACCACAATTACCACTACTACTACTACTATTAATACAACTACCAGTACCACAATTACCACTACTACTACTACTACTATTTATACAACTACCAGTATCACAATTACCACCACCACTACTACTACTACTATTAATACAACTACCAGTACCACAATTACTACTACTACCACTACTATTAATAAAACTACCAGTACCACAATTACTACTACTACTACTACTACTAATACAACTCATTTGAAATGAAAGGGTTAATCTCTAAAACTCAAGAACCAAAAAATATAAATAATGTTTACATTAGTCAAACTGTGACTGCAATAAATCCAGAAAGCTCAGTTAATGTGGAGTTTTTACCTCTCAAAGTGGGATCTGTTATATTTTCATTTTTGTTATAGTGGTGGGAATCACAACTTATCATTAACCACTAAAACCAGGCTAATTATATACATTCTCCATAAGCTTTGGGGAAACCCTGCTGATGCCCTAACGACACTGGGCATCCTGAGCTGTAAAACCAGAGGAGACAAAGACACCATCTGTCTCATGCAGACAACACTACAGTGCCAAGTCTAGCAGTAGTCCATCCATTAGGCTGCACCATATGTCATTTATTAATAGTATTCACAATAACTGGCCTTTGTGGTACTGATACAGACATACAACATATGCAATCAAGTTCTGTAACAAACTAATTTTGATCATATCATCATATTTGATCTTATACTTTTTTAATAAATCACAGACATCATACAATAGATGTATCAATCTTTAATTTCCTATAATTTACTGTAAGCAAGCAAAATTCCATTCTCTTTGGAGTTCACTTCAAGTGAGGATTTTCTTTAGAGGCTTCCTAGCCTGTCCATATTTTTATTACATTCCAGCTCTAAAGACACCTAAGCCAGGTGTTAAAGGCTGTAGAATGTAGATCAGGCCCAGATGTGGTAAACTGGGACCACCAAACATTAAAAACCATGGATAAACTGGTGGAATATCAGAATGGACTAGAAAAGTTGATGCATCAAATCATCAGCTGCAATATCAATTCTTCTTGTTGATAGCTCAAAATGATGTCTGGGCGTTATAATTTTAGGTTCTGTTAACTTATCCAGGATGGTTAAACCGGTTTAACATTTCTGATACAATTCCTGCTTGTTTCCAGTGTAAAACAAAGTTTTTTACATGATCAGATCAATGCTCCACCAGTGTTCTCACCACACCAGTGTTATGCAATACACCATGCTGGGAAGCCCAAAGGGAGATTTATTATTCTCTAGGATGCTTTGGGAGATGGAAAGAAAAATAGCCCAGCAAAGAGCACCCCAGGAGAGTGGTATTCTCTATTTGTAAAAGCAGACACAGGGGCTTGACTGCTGTGGTCATCAGTGAAACCCGACCAACCACCTGGGACAGTGAATTACGTTCAGCATTCCTCTTCTCTGAAGATACAAACAGAGGTTATAATGTTACAGTACTAGAGGTGTTGCAAGGCACAACAGAAATGATTCCATTTAAAACAGACAGCCGTGTCCAAAAAGCCTTGATACCATTATGCAAGAAAATAAACAATGACAGGACTGTGAAAACCGCACTGATCCTCTCTATTATCCATTTAATCAATAAATGGAACCAGCTTTTGCAGTCTATATGTACCAGAATGCAATCTAATATTGCATACCATCACGCCTGAATACAAATTTAGACAGCCTTAAACACTACACAGTCTCTAAAATAACCCTTGTGAATGCAATGCAAAACAGCTATTATCCAAATTGAAGGGTATGCAAGCAGGCCTCCCATTACGATGCGGCTTTCCCTAGCTTAGTCTGCATCCTTTAGGACAAATGAGCTGCTTAGAGCCACTGTGTTGTCTTGTCCAGCTGCCAGTGTGGTAGTGTCCTGGACGTTACCAAATGTGACGCACACTTGAAGAATATCCTTGTTGTGAATTAGTGCTTTTTGCCTTGTGAATCAGAGCTTTTGGTTGACTGCCAAGCTCTGAGCTCATATCCACTACCAATAAGGGAATCGACTGGTTTTGCACTAAGTCATGTTGCATAACAGGATAGCAGTACGTTTAGGACAGATAGGACAGGGCAGCCAGGGGTCATCTAAGAAACTTGAAGCCTCTTTGTAGCTCCTGTAGGGACCATTAAGGGTGCTTGGCATGCCATTGTTTCTGAGCGGATAGGGGGTACCGTATATGGGGGGGTCACTTCCTTTCACTAATCTGGTGGGGAGGGAAAAGGCTGATAAAATTCAAAGCTGCTTAGGTGGTACAATAAAGGAATTTTGAGGGTGGGGTAAGAAAATGCCACACTGAAGGATTAACACGAGAAGAACACTTGAGAGTGTATTTGGTATTACTATTTGGTATTACTACTACTACTCGAGCAGAAACAAATGGAGACAACAGAATATCTCATTTATTATTGAGGGTAATTTAAAGAGGTATAAAATAGTGTCCTCATGTAGCCATTAACCATGTTGTTTTCAGTGCTCATGGGACTGCTGCTCATTTTGTACACATCTGCAGAGCAAGCAGATGGGATGTGTCCTCAGCAAGGCCCCTAACCACTACAAAGGTCCTCTGATGCTACACACCCTTGTCTGTAAACTAAATCCCAGCCACAAGAGATCTGGATAGACACATACAGCACACACACTTCAAAAGACTGGAGACATAACTAGAAAAAGAGAGAGAGAGAATGAGAGAGAGAGAGGGAGAGAGAAAGAGAGAGAGAGACTGTAGACACCTGTTTTATCTTATGACGTCAGTGTTTAGTCGTGAACTTTTCGAAGTTTAGCCACTGATGACTCAAAAGTCATCAGTGATGAGAGATGTAAAGAGTGCAGGATGATATACAGTCAGCAGATGTCTTGCTCCACAAAACATTAAGTGTTACATAAACATATTAAAAAGAAATCTACCTTTCCATTTAACCCATTTTTGCGCAACGCAATCTTAGCAAGACGTTGGTGCTAATCCTGTTCAGTTCATGAAGAACTTTATAAGAGACTCTCTTTGCTCAATATTTAAGCTCCCAGATCCCCCCACTTGGCTCAGAAGTGTGTCTTGGATAACCTGTTCCACATAGCCACTTTCACACTCCTTCTTGTGAGCTTCTCTTTCTGCTTCCTTTGGAGATGCTCCAAATTGTAGTCAGCTGCAGTCCATGTGATCTGGCCCCTGGCTCTGAATCCCCAACTGCCTTCTCTCATGTTAATGTTCGAAGCGGCATGCCAGGATACAGTATTTCCAAAACATTTAAAACATTGTAGACATACATTTGACATTTAACCAAATACACACACACACACACACCTACATATACACATACACACACTGATCAGCCATATTAAAACCGCCTGCCAGAACAGCTATGATCTGTCCAGGCATGGATTCCACAAGACCTCTGAAGTTGCGCTGTGGTATCTGGCACTAAGACATTATCAACAGATCCTCTTGTGGATCTTCTGTGGGGTGAAACTGACAGGCTAGCCTTCAACCTCCAAGCATATCACTGAGCCCTGGGTGGCCATGACCCTGTCACTGGTTCACTGTTTGTCCTGGACCATTTTTAGTAGGTATTTACCACTATACACCAGGAACACCACACAAGACCTGCTGTTTTGGAGATGCTCTGACCCTGTCGTCTAGTCAACAAAATTTGGTCTTTGTCAAAGACATTCATTCGACTTGCCCATTTGTCCTGCTTCCGACACATCAACTTTAAAAATTACCGTTTCTAATATGTCCCACCCATTCACAGGGGCCACCGTATCAAAATAATTGTTGTCTATTGTTAATAAATAGTATTTACTTTACCTGTCAGTGGATTTGCGGTTTGATGTCAATATACTGTTAGTTCAGCTGATCTAATACTAAGACCTGAGACGGATACACTTGCAGCTGTGAATTTCATATATATAAGCATGTCCTACATGAAATCAGTACCTAGCAAGTCAGGTCCTAGCAAGTTTGAGAAGCCCAGTTCTTGACGAGATGCTTATTTACAGGTTACACCAGTAGACTGTGCAATATCGCCCCCATGTGGACATCTGACCTGTGAACAAGACGCCCTTTATTGCACACACACACAGAGATCAAACCTACTTGAAACCACATTAAGAAGAGTGAAGTAAATGACTGGCTGACTGTTTTAATAGTTCTTCTTGCTTTAGTCATGTTTCCTTTTCAGTATAAAACAGCTGGAAGAAAGCAACACATACACACACACACAAACACACCACGCATGTAGAGAAACTCTAAAGTAACCGCTACTGATAAGTGAGAGAATTGAAATGCTGCTGAGTAATATTTAAGAAATAAATCATGACCAGGTGTCAGTCAGTCAGTCAGTCATTTTCTTATTCTTATTTCTTATTTCGCTTCGTCCGTTAGGGTCCCTGTTTGTCCGGAGCCCATCCAGAATTACAGGGCGCAATGCAGAAATACCTCCCAGACAGGGCGCCAATCCCTCACCAGGTAGCACACACACACACATTCACTTTTACACTCACACCTAGGGCAATTTAGCCCTGTTTTTTTATGAAAGATAGGAAATTGGAGCCATGACCAGGTGTGTTATAGGAAAATAAATCATGCCATGTGATACTACAGCACTTTCAACAGTTGTGCTTTTATTTTTTATTGATACAAAATGGTTTTACCCATTTATAGTTACATTTATTGTTGAAACATCTGCGAAACATATTAATTCCTGCTCTAGACACCATGGCAGCTATAAAAAGTCAAGAATCTGACAGGTCCCGCTTTATTTCTCTCTTAAAGTTAATGAGACAAAAAATGCAGCTGCTCATGATACTGATGTGGAAAAACAGTCCTGTCTTTGGACTTTCCTGTGATGGAAAATTCAAAGGAACAGCTTTACCTCAGACTGGGACAAAGTGTTCACACTGGAGTTAAATAAACAGCTTGATGCTTAGCCATAAAAAATATCCTCAACCTGTTAAATAATATCTTTATTTAGTTCAATTTTATTGTCATTATACCAACATAGGGTTGTAAATCACCAGATCTTGCCCCAATGGTCCATGCCACCAGTTTTTCAGACACTTCAGTGTAGAATTCAGAACAATACAAAAGTAAAGAAATGTAGATAAAATAGAAATAAAATAAAATACAACCACAACAGATACAGCACAAGGCAACAACCGTCAGGCATGGTGTATAGACTGTAAGTACAAGTACAAGTACAAGTACAAGCAGAATGGTTTTGTGGATGGACCACCATACAAATTCATGTGAATAAGCTTTTGGCTTTTGTTTGAGATAATTAAACAATGACCAATCAGAATCGAGAATTCAACAGCGTGATGTGGTGTACATTAACTGTATATTAACTGCCTTATAGAGAGCTGACCAAGAGACAAACCCATTATAATAGAAATACAACTTATTTCTAATTAACTACACAGAAAGAAACCATAACATCTTAGTATTAAATGATTACTAAAGTGAATTATATTATCATCAACAGAATGATATGCAGTGTGATAAGTTGCAAAATTTAAGTACACGAAGGCTCTAAACACTATGACAATGTAACCCAAGAGCAAGTTACGCAACAACAGTCTCCATACAATGAATCATTAATAAGATCTTTCATAAAACGTCTTCATAAAGGCACTCATACACAGACAGAAGCAGGCTGTGATTTCACAAAGACAACACCTGTCTACATTAGGCAAGAGCTGTGCCAGAGCACGACGTCATTGTTTTTCCGGTCTAGTGAAATCAGATCTCTTTCAACGTGACCTGGAGGAGGCCAGGTGCAATGGTACGGTTGGATAGAAATCACCAGACCAGACACATAGAACATGTGATGAATCCATGAGTCAGGTCAGAACAGTCAGAACTGCCTCATTCTTTCACCATCATATGCTTAGCCAGGAATAATTTTTCAAATGGAGACAATTAGCTAATGGATTTGTGGACAAAGTGTTCCTTTCACATCATCAGCAAGACTGATTCACAAACTACAGCAAAATAACTCCTCAAATGTGCTCAGCACAGATTCAGAATATAAATGCTATAAAATTCTATAAATATTTGTGTTTACAGATTTACTATTCAAATATTTATACAAGGATATTTGGTCTGTATTTGGGCTGTGGTGTACTTTAGTCTGGAAACGTGGTACTCACACTGCTATTGATTTTTAGATATTGATTACATCCATGGAAATATAAGATAATGTTATTGTGTCTTTGCCATCACCAATATTTGAGTGTTTTCAGTTTTGATTATTTTCAGTTTGTTCAGGTTGAATATATATTTAGCTGTTTTATGTATGGATGTTCGGTGTCCTCTGTTTGGTACCTTGGCCATTCGATCAGGATACGTTTTACAGTTATAGGTATTTGGCAAGTTTCACAGAAAGGGGGCTCTTCTCCAGTTATCTAATGTGAGTGTGTCAAACAGGTATAGCTGATGCAGCACCTGGTGTATGTTACTCTGTCTTCTAGTTGTCTTAGGTTTGTTTTATGCTAAATGTTAATTTGGGGCAGATCTCATGCAATTTTATTTATTAGAGTGTCCCATTCTTGTTGGCATATACTTTGTATATATGATGACACTAGAGGTTTGATATCTGTTGATGGGGTGTTATAGTTGGTGGTTTGCCTTTTGTTTTTCCCTTGCTAGCTGATCAGCTTTAACTTTGCCAGCTATGTCTGGAGATCCAGCACAGCTGTATGCTGTAGTTATTTTTAGTGAGGTCTTTTTTCGGAAGATGTTGGTTATAACTGGGTGGGTAAGTGTGAGATTTCCAGGACCTGAAGACAAGGTAGTGAGACAGTGTCATCCAGTGCCAAGCAAACACAGTAACAAGCACTCAACAATGACTGTAGTAATATAAAAACACACTGCTTCACAAACACCAGTAATCTAATTCACTTAGGAGGTAATATATTACAAAATTCCTAAACTCAGTCCACTAATGAAGAGAAGTATCTCGGAAATGGACTAATGAACTAACTCTTTGTAGAAAAGAGAGAGAGAGAGAGAGAGAGAAAGAGAGAGAGAGAGAGAGAGAGAGAGAGAGAGAGAGAGAGAGAGAGATTGTGCAAGGTGATGTAATGACACTGGCTTGAAGCCCAGAGGCCATACACTTCTCTAAGACAGATCAAGGAGTCCATTCAAGTCAGGCTCCTCTAAAAAGACACAGAGGACCATTCTGTTCAAGTCCTGTCCATCCATTAGTACGTTCTATATATGGTAAATTAAATACATTTAGTAATAATACTGATTATTTATTAGGATATTCCAAGACACAGGTCAAGCCTACCTATAATGTGTGAGTTTTCAAGGTCTTCAAATTTTAGTCATCAAGGTAGTTGTCTTCTGTTTGTGACTCTAAGGCAGGATACCCTGTTCACAGTCAATACGTAAAGCCAACCAAAAGTAAAAGTAACCAAGATCGGGAGAAAGAGGTATTGTGTGTACACTAAAACAGCAAATCTCTTGAAGGCTGGGATTTGAACCCACATCCCAATGGTTTGTGTAGAAATGATGATCTATATAGAATGATAAATACAACATTTGGAAATGGGCCAAAGTCCTCCAGGCACTCCAACTAAAGATATATAACAAATGAAAGGCAAAACAACTCTGTTATGTTGTGCCTAGGGACCATTTTCTGGCTTTTACTCCTTTACTGTCAATGAATAATAATAATAATAATAATAATAATAATAATAATGATAATGCCGATAATAATAATAATAATAATAATAATAATAATAATAATAAAGAATACTAAGTCCTATTTTAGTATCAGTCATGAAGTGCATGTTCAGGGGTGCTTCAAGTTCCCAGACACATCCACAGACACATTGTGTTTGTGACAAATTAACTATTCTACTTAATCTGCAATTATAAAAGGAGACTGTAGGGGGTGAAGACAATACACATCAGCAAATGAAGTCAACAAATAGCAGACATTCTCCAGACTGTGACAGAAATCTACCCCCTGTAGTACAGACTCTAATGACAAACCCTGGAGTCAGCAGAATAAACGGCAGCTCCCGTTTTCTCGCTATTAGGGGAAACTAAATATTGATTTAAGTCAAAGCCAGCAGGCCTCATGAGGCTGAGTAACCACGCAGACCAAACAACAACAAACAGCCATAAATGTCAGAGCATTACATTTTCTCACTTGGATGCAAATACAGTGACTTAGTGACCATACCTAACATGTGACACATGATGATTTGAGTCATTGCTATTTTTAGTGTCTAAAGTCGTTGTACAGTAACATATTGCTAAAGAAAGAGCAGAGGCCAAAAATAGGTTCTAGTAAGGTTATACACTAAAGTGCCAGAAAAATATACAGACACGCCTATGCAAATTACATAGCAACACCATCTGTGTACGTCATTGGATATGTCCACCAGTGTGTGTATATAAAGTGACAGATATGTATAAAAGCTTCATATTGGTATGGGGTTTGTTTAGCTGGCATTCCACGGGACCCCGGTTCCTCTACAATCATCTTTGACATATGTGTCTTCACCATCACAAGGCGAGAACATTAAAAAGTTTGGTAAATGTCCAGCAATGATGTAAAATAGAGAAATGTTGGACTTTCCCTCTGTCAGAGATGACTATGTTAGTGTGTTAACAAGAGCATGCTTCTGTCAGATGTCTGTTGAATGAGGCAGATCTAATAGAGAGTGATAAGCAACCGAAGAGAATGTGGGGATTGTGTTAAATGAAAACAAGAGAGACCTTTTTGTGGCTCAACACTATTAAGCCGTCATTTGTAGAAGGTTAGAACTTTATCAGTCTCCATATATAAATCAGTAGGTCTACTTTCTTTGTTCTAGCTGCTGATTTGTTTCATTTAACATGGTTAAAATCCAAATAAATTGTGCATTTTGAAAGCAAGTCCACTCAACATTGCTGGACTCACAACAGCAGAAAACCCAGGGTAATAATAAGCCCTGGACTGTGATGTAGACCATTAAAGCGCCTATGTCAGATCAGGACACAAGATTAAGCATGTCCCTTTATGGTAGGAACACGCAGCACATGAATCACTTCCTGCTTCAGGCAATGGCATGCAAGCAGTGGCTGTTTCCAGAATTTTTTAAATAATACTTTAGCCACAAAGATTAACATGACTAATGACTAAAGTGCAGTGGGTGAAAGCAAAGAACCCTTTTCACTGGCACTTATCAGCTTTTACCATTATGTGATAATCAACATTATCAGTGTACACCAATCAGCCATTACATTAAAACAACTGACAGGTGAACTGCTAATATTGGTGCATCCTATTTCATATTATTTCAGTGGCACATTTTAATGTAGTCTCAAATCTCATGTGTTGGAAGCAAGAAAAATGGGCAAGAGAAAGGATCTGAGTGATTTTGACAAGGGCCAAATTGTAATCGATGACTGGGTCAGAGCATCTCCAAAACAGCAGGTCTTCTGGGGTGTTTACAGTATGCAGTGTTAAGTACCTATCAAAAATGACCTAAGAAAGGAGAAAGCTAGCCTGTCCGGTCCGATCCCATAGAAGATCCACAGAAGAATCTGATGCTATTAACGTTTTGGTGCCCCAGATACCGAAGCACACCTTCAGGGGTCTTGTGGAGTCCATGCCTCAACAGGGCAAAGCTGTTTTGGTGGTTATTTAGGCAGGCGGTTTTAATATCATGGCTGATCTGTGTATTTATAATGTAATAAATGTGATAAAGAGGAACACCTTTACACCTGGTTGTTTGTTTAGTTATCCAATTAGCCAATCATGTGGCAGCAGTCCAAGTCATAAAATCATACAGATTTCATTATCCATGTACAACAGTCTATACAGTTTACACTTAATTATATGAAGAACAAAAATCATCCAGTGAGCAGCAGTTATGTGGGTGAAAAGACCTCATTGATGACAGAGATCAGTGGAGAATGGCTAGACTAGTTTGGTTACAGGTTACAGCAACTCTAAATGACCCAAAACCACTCTTTACAACCGTGGTCAGCAGAAAAGCATCAAAGAATGCAGAGTGTGAGGCAGATGGGCTAAAACAGTAAAAGTCAGGTTCCAGTCGTGTCAGCCCAGAATAGGACTCTGAGGCTACATTGAGCGCAGGCTCAACAAAATGAGACAGTTAACGACTGGAAAAAAGACCAGAGGTTTTTTCTATCTTTTAAAAAGAGGATGTTTACAACGTCTGTGTCCAGCTCCTCAATACAAACTCAATGTCATTTCATATGAGACATATTAAGAACTTGAAATATGCAGAGCTGAGCTAGTCACCTTATTTGCATTTATTTAATAGGACTGTGTTTGCAGGTATGACAACATGTAGTCATTGTTACAGAAAAGGGGGAAGTAGGAAGTTGTGGCATCTGATGAGATTTAGTAGACCATCCCCTGTATTCGGACTGTCTATTTGTGACTGAAGGGAACTACCCATAAATCTGGCATGCCACCAGAAGAATGTGCTTCCTCTACTAAAAAAATACACACTCAAGCATGCAGTTTACATTTGGGCTCTGGCATGAAAACACAGACAGTGGCTTTTCTGATGACTTTTCCATGACAAACATCAGCAGACTAAAATCTTAAGAACCAGCTGCAGTTGTCTCCACCAGGCAAAGTCCAACATATCAGCTAAGCACTGTTCCGATAAGATAAGATCCAGTTTCACATCCTGATGTCCTTGTGTTCTTAGGAAATGCAAGGTCAAGTCAAATAGCATTTGTGCCATCATAATGAATGGCTAACTAACACTGGATTCATTTCCAATGCTGTAATGGTGTGTAACAGGTCACACAATCCTTTATCCTTTCATACAGCAGAACAGGTTAAGATTAAAAAAAATAATAATAATTTAACGTATGCATTTTGTACACAAACATTCTAAACATGGCGGACTTGGTGTATTTTTAGTATTGAATACAACATAGGCAAGTGTTTATCCTCCATGCACATTAGTGACCATTTGTCACACATGACCCTGTCACTGGTTCACCGGTTGTCCTACCATGGACCAATTTTGGTAGGTATTAAACACTATATATTTGGAACAATACACCAGACCTGATGTTTTGGAAATACTCTGACCCAGTCAACTAGCCGTCACAATTTGGCCAAATCATTAAGCTTGCCCAGCCCGTGACAGGTGCCATTGTAAAAAGATAGTCAATTCTATTTACTTCATCTGTCAGTGGTTTCGTAGTTTGGGTGTTGTAGCTGAATGGTGTACACCTCATAAAAATAGAAGGTTTGCACAGGGCCGTTCATTAAATTCCAACACCCTCATTCCTAAAGAACTCCTGACCATTTTTGTTTATACCTGCTGCCATGATATTCTATTAAATGCACTTTATTAGAATATAAATAGCAACGCCAAACAAGACGAGCAAATGACTACCATAAATGTTACAAGCACCACGTCAACACAATTTAACGTCACAGCACCACGTCAAACAATGTTAATTAGTGTGGCCTTTTTTTGTTGTTTTACTGCACACCTCACATGCAATCCAGTATTTAAGATGATAGTTAAAGTCTACATTCTGTGCCTTTTCTGATATCTAATGACTTTTTTTATCATAAAGATTATTAACTTATTATAGAGAAATAAATTTTGTAAAAAAGAAATACAGTTACATTATGGACTATACTAATCCAACTAACTGGTCAGTATATAAATATTGTGCTTATTGTGGGTATTGTGTGCTGTCAAACAAAGTCCAACTTAGTCCTGAGGATGAAAGGTTTTTCTGGTCACTTCAAACTTCATGCGTAAAACCGAACTAATCACATGGTAGAAATTCCTTTGTCATTCTTTAAAGGAGCATTTATGTCCGCTATACAATCACAGGATGCTGTTCTTATTATTAGCTTTCCAAGATTTGTCTTGGACCCGTAGCTTCTGCTGACATGTTAACACCCTTTCTCGCTCTGCAAACAATTCCAATTCCACCTCTTTGCTAACCAGCTGCTCCACGGTAGCGCTATGCCCTGCATACTAAAGACAGATCTAAAAAGAGCAGGGCTCCTGTGGCCTCAGCGGGTAGACGATTAGCCTCCAGTGTGGTTTTCACATGCAGGGACATTCTGCCAGGGACTCGTGGTTCCTTCTGTTGCAATCCCAAAGTATGCACTCCAATCCTAAAACATGCTTTACTGTTCGGGGCCTGGTGTTGAGTGATTCTTCATTGTTGTGCAGTGCCTCAAAGTCGCTCAGAGAGGACAAAGTGGACATTTTTGCATTCTTCACTATCAAAAAGCTCATTCAGGGCTCGTGTTACCTGTGCCTTCCCTATGAATACGGGCAGTTGGTGTCATTTCCGAAAAGTGGAAATGGGCAGTTGGTGTAATTTGAGAAAGAGCAATCAGCTTGTGAGGTGATGACGCATCTTCGAGGATTAGCACTTGGTTCTCCCAAGTCATTATGGCAGTATACAAGAAAATAGCTGCTTATGAAAACTTGAGCGATTTTGTGTTAAACATTTCCACATGGTTTAATCCTGACGTGAAAACCACAGAAGACACACGCCCCTGCAGCAGACCAACACAAAACGTCCAAGGAGGAGCTGACAGAAATGTGGGAAAGTGCTTAAAGGAAATTCACTGCAGAAGCCATCAATGGAGAGCCCCAGTAAACAGTCTTTAATGACTGCGTCTGTGCATGCAAACAATACAAATCCACAGACTTACATAAAGGCTTCCTGGAAAATGTGTGTGTACGTGTGTCTTCCAGAGGATAATGTTTCAAAGGACAATTTACTGGCAGTCATCAAGGCTAAACTGATTAAATATACAGTGCTCACTTTACATCTCTGTACATTATACGGTCATACGAAGTGGACTGTAAAGAAAGGAACAGGAGGTGTGGGAGTGTGTGTGACCAAATGGGTGTGTCTGGTGCTCAGCAGCCTCCGTCACATCCAACCACTTCCTTTAGACTGGTCCAGAAAAGTCCTTTCGCAGGCAGCCAGCACAGTTTGGTGGACCGCTTACTCAGGCGAAAATAAACCCCCTAACATTTAGAAAATAAAAATAGCTTAACTTGGTATGTCCTTTCTTACTATCTGCTGCTTGCTATCATAACAGAGGGTTATAAACCTAGCCTGTTTAGCCTCAAGAATTTGCCTTATAATCAATTAGATCAACAAAATGTGCATACTGTTAAGATTCAGCATGCTGATTTGACTGATATCATAAAAAGTAAAGGATAGCAAGTGAGCTATTATAAGAGTTCGTCTGTTTTCCCTGAAAAAGTACAGAGATATGAGAGAAACACAAATAAATTGTATGAGGTATATGGTATAAGGTATGCGATAAAAGCTAATAATAGCAGGTTCTGAAGTGTTGTATTTCTCTTATACCACAACAGTTTTCCAACACATTGGACATTTAATTCCTTTTTGTTTACATTTAAAGTTTAGAATTATAAAATGTCCACAGTGCAGGTTATTTCCTGTTATCACATACCTGAAACTCAAACTGGATTTTTTTTTTTGCAATTAGAAGAAAATGCAGCTTGTTAACACAAAACTAGTAAAAACCACCCCATGTCAAAGCTACAGCTTTATTTCTGACTTACAAATTACTGACACTGGAGCCTTGCTCAAGAGCACTTATGTTGAGTCTTGTCGGTTGAGGGGATATTAACATTCATCTTAATGTTAAGGCTAGCCCATTTACGCACATCAATGAGTCTTGGGTGCATTTGACCCCGTAGCTGGATCACCAGTATCCTTTTTTTGACTATTTTTGGTAGGTACTTACCACTGTATACCAGGTAAACCACACAAGACTTGCCATTTTGGGCCATTATGGTCTGACCCAGTCGACTAACCATCACAATCTGGCCCTTGTTAAAGTCACTCAAAAAAGATTCGCTTTCAACACATTATCTTTTTTTTGTGTAATGCTATGGCTAATTGGTATATATGTAATTATCTGTGGATACACAGATTAGTTGATTGCTGGTTTTTATTTACTGCTTCTTGATAAAGTCAGGAAAGTATCAAGTCAAATGTTTTGCAAGCCAGACGCCTAACTACAATAAATAATGTGACCACCTACTAAAGCCACCTACATTGATAGAAAGAGGCAATTTGACTGATATGGCAGAACAACACAAACTTCTTGATGCAGCCCATTAGCAAAGAAGTCAGATTATTTTGTTTACCCACCAATGACAACGTCAAACAAAACTCTTTATTAAATATTAAAGATGTGATTCTGTGAACTTTGTCACACATTTATGATTTTGGAATCAAGTGCAAAGTGCAGACACACAGAAACAAAAGCAAGACCCTCAGAATTTGACAAGGGCCAGAATGTTATGCCTAAACAACTAGGTCAGAGTCACTTCCAAAACAGCAGGTCTTGTTCCCAATTTTCAGTTGTGAATACTTACCGAAAGTGGTCCAAGAAAGGACCTCTGCTGAACCAGTGACAGGGTCAGCAGCGCAGCAGGCTCAATTGATATGTGTAAGGGGTCGAAGACTAGCCTGTCTGGTTAGACCCCATCGAATATCCACAGAAGGATCTGTTGTTAACGTCTTGTTGCCAAATATCACAGAATGTCTTTAGAGGAGTCCATGCCTCAACAAGTCACAGCTGTTTTGGCGGGTGATTTTAATGTTATGACTGATCAAAGCTTTAAAACTGACTTTGGATGTCAGTAGGTGACTTGTTTCTACCTTTCTTACCTTCTCCATGTCTGTGTTTTGCAGGTGTGTTTATGTTGTTAATCAGCCCGATTAGGGATTAAACCAGAAGGCACTATTATGCCCGGCAACTATTTTATGCTTGCAGTTGTATAAAGTGATTCATTTAGGCTTTTATCAATACAAGAACATTGATGATGTTGATGAGCCAGCAGTCTCATTATCAGACAGAGCTAGTCGCAGCTCTTACCTAGCTTTCTCATGGCAATCTGAGCTTGGGCATTGTAAGAGTTCAATTAGGTCAGGCAGTGTATCGACTCAGAGTTCTGCTTTGCTAACACATGGTAAAAAGATCCCTTTCAAAGGTCCAGAGAGCTTTATCCCAGCTAGGCTATCCAATGGATATGGAAATATATCATGACGTCAGCAAGGTTATCTGGAAATGCTGATAGTATATAATCTCTGTTAGATAACAGTGCGGTATTGTTAGGCAGGTAAACGGTGTGAATGAACACACATTAATATTGAATGGGAACTTGACAGAGAGACGAGACTGTAAACGAGCAGTCGGGTTCAATGTCACAGCTGTGAGATAGCGACTAAACTGATCAGATTTTTTGAATACTTCGCTGCATTTAATCTCCAAAACAAACCTCAAAATTATTACATGGCAGAGGAAAACGATTTACTACACATTTGTTGTACTTGGACATAAAACCTGCTGAACAACAATACGACGGCCACAACATAGTCTTAAACCCAGGCCGCAACATGCTGGAACCAGAAACCTACTATTGCCCAAGAAACTTTCCATCTTTCCCTAAAAATCATAAGAGGTTACACAGGGTTTGCTTTTAAGTGCAGTCACACTGACATGCCAGAAAAACCGGGACTATGTAAAATACACAGCAACCCTACCTATGCATGTGAACAGTTGCGTTAACAAGTGCATATACAAAGCGAAAGACATCTGTGATAGCTTCTACAGCTGTTTCTAGATATCTACAAACATCTCCGACAGGTAAACCTGACGTGTGAATCCTTTCTGACATGATACTAACAAGTTTCTGGTGGGTTTAGACATATGTCTAGAGATGCCAAATTACGGTTAGAGGAACGTCTGACTATGGGGTTTAGTAAATCCTACCTAGGTCAGCGGATCTCAACGTTATCGAAAACATCTGGGATGACTTGCAGCGCTTTGAGGGATACAGAAATCCTACACCTTAGAATACGACAGCATTGTATTCATTGTATTCTATTGTAGTTTAGCAAGAATTATGGTGTTCATTGTCCTACAGAAAATTTCTCTACCAAGTATTAGACTGGTGTACCAGTTTTTCTGGCACTGCTGCACACATTTTGATATATA
>JAOVVF010000028.1:8480051-8505748 GCA_028565595.1 Duopalatinus emarginatus | reverse complement strand
CTTCAGTTTCTGTCTCAGTTTCCTTGGAGTCCACAGTCGATGAGCCAGAACTGAAAAACAAAAACAGTTAAGGATCTGTTAGTCATTGTATAGCTTCTGATTTTTTAATAAAACACTCTTCCAATCTTCCAGTTTGATAACACATGATATCTGTACGATGTTTTCTTACCCTGAAGTCTTCTTCAGATTTAAAGGCATGTCCTCACAGCCTGGTTGCACATTTCCTCCTTCATCAGACGTCGATATTGACAATTCATTGTCTTTTGTATTCTCCATATCTTCTTTAACTGTAATGTCTCCTGTTACATTGTCGCTGTTTTCCTCATCAGGTTCAGGTTGTTTGGATAGATGAAGAGAAGTGGTGATGGGTTCGGATTCAGTGGCCTTTAAGTCATCCTGGGATGTTTTTGTAGATTCCTCTGTGATGGAATTGGGCTTTACATCCTTACCTTTTAGGAGAGAGTAATAAAATGATAAGACATTATCAATGATCCAGTCAGATTGAGTACAAAATCAATGGACAAGTATTTCCCTACCTTCACTAACAGTGGTTTGGTTTCCACTTACAGATGACATTCTGTCTAGTGACTTTTCATTAGTAGTGTTTGAAGGACCTGCCAGGGTTTCATCCTGTAAAACACTTCTGGTTGTAATGTGCAGTAAAATATATAACAAGGAGAAAATTTAACTTGAAGAATAAAAATCCACCATAAATTCAGTATATAAACGTCCTTTACATGAGAGGCTGGCGAGTCGACATGTGACCGGGTTGGCTGACTCGGTTCCTCTACAAGCTGATCAGTTTCTGAGGAGTCGTCTTTAGCATGTGCCCTTTTTACCAGTTTAGGTTGTGGCT
Organism: Duopalatinus emarginatus; assembly: GCA_028565595.1. Classification (NCBI taxonomy): domain Eukaryota; kingdom Metazoa; phylum Chordata; class Actinopteri; order Siluriformes; family Pimelodidae; genus Duopalatinus; species Duopalatinus emarginatus. Next base: position 8,504,892 of record JAOVVF010000028.1, on the reverse strand, counting down.
TGACTTCTACTGAAATCAGAGATAAATTATGCCATATGTACTATATACATCTAGGATCAGTAAGAGAAAAACAATCGGAACAATGCCCCATGTGAACATTAGCAAATGCATATGCATTTACTTTTTCCTTCTCTCTTTTTACCAGGTGCCTTTTTCTCCTCTGACAAAGACGGTGTGTCCTTTGACTCCACTGTGTCCACCTCTGGCAAAAATTCGACCTGTAATAAAATACACAAGTCCTGGAAAGTCAATCTTGCAGGCAGACACAATGTAACCCTAAATTATGTCAAAATGAGACAGAAAATGTTTCATCCTATTTTTTATTCAACCAAAATGTACCTTTATTAGCTCTTCATAAGGAGCGTCTTGTCCCTTTGGTAGACAAACTGAAGAGACTTCCTTGCTTTCAAGCTTGCCTTCATCCATTGTCCTGTCCTTGCTTGATTCATTTTCCATCTCCTCTGAGACAGGGACATCACCCAGCACTATATGAGAAACACTCTTACGCTGCTCCGAGTCTTGAGACAATGCTGTGATGCTAAAAGTCAGAAAAGTGAACGAAAACTGCAATCTCAATTCTAAAAATTTAAACGGTCATTGAGGTTTGCTGGCCTCTTACCATTTTGAGTCACTACAACCAGAATGTATGCTCTGAATCCTGGGGGCCAAATCATCAAGCGGAGCAGATTCAGAACTCTTATTGCACTCTGAATGAGGGTCAAGAGGTGGAATACCCGCAGAAGCATCACTGCCTTCATCTTCTGGGTGTGGTGAAGCGACTTCATGAGATGTTGCCTGTGCTGAGATTTGATCCTTGCCATTTTCTGCCGAATCATCTCGCAAGTTTTCAGCCACATTACTTTCCGTAGGCAGAGGATCCATTCTGTAGGGTGAGAAAACAAAATGCACATGCATATTTATTTTTAAAATAACTACGGTGTTCTCAATATTACTGTTGGAAACCTGGTGAGACTAACATGGACAGCTCTGACGCAGATGGTAAAGTATGTGCCTGGTCTGAAAACCCCATAGAAGGCTGCTTTTCAAATGTAGGAAGGTCAGAGGTCGTTGCAAGGTCAGTATAGGATAAAGACGTGTAGGCCTGAGTGACAGGAATCTCATACAGGGTCAGGATAAAGGTGGGTTCCTCGTCATTGGGACTGTCTGCATGAACACAGTAACAGTTAGACGGGAGAAGAAAAGGTGCCTAATTGTAAATGAAATCAGGTTATTTGTAAAGATGCTCACCTTCAGTTACGTTGAAAACTTCTGCCTGGGCACAGACATCCTGTCAACATATAAACAGGGATTAGTTAATCACATGGACTCGATCTAAACCTGATGCAACAAGGTCATACTTACCTTACAAGGAACGATCATCTGCCCTGACCCTGTATTTTCTTTGGTCTCGGAAGGCTGAGGAAAAGTCAGTGAAGAACAAGACGGTATCCTGTAGAGGCAGAGATCAGGCTTACAGGCTTATAGAAAATTCTCTTGGTTTTATAGGATTATAGTCATGTTTTCGGTTGTACTGTGGATGAAATACGTACATGTCGACATCACATCTGCTGCTACTATATTCTGAAGCCAGCTGAGGCTCATTAGCAGTGGCTGGACTCAGAGTCACTGTAGTGACGTTCTCCTGATACTGATCGGGTACTGCTGTAGAGGCGTCACAGAGATCTGGCAATGAGAGGAAGGGTACACTGGTAACAAATATTATACATACCAAACTTCAGTCAAAACATTTCTTTTTCACATCCCAGCAGATGTTTACTAGGAAGCCCCTAAGGGAACATGGGCAACTATGTGGGGGCAGCTGCAGACTTGTGGTTAATAAACCAGCCTTGGGACCAGAAGGCCCGCAGTTTGATCCCCACAACCAACAAGACTTGACTGAAGGGCCCTTCAGCAAGGCACCAAACCCTCAACTGCTTCCCAGGCACTGCGGATAGGTGCTGCCCATTGCTCTGGGCACGTGTGCTTACTGCCCCCAGTGCGTGATCCACTGTACAAATACAAAGGTCAATTCCACTGCCCAAGGGTTCGCTTTAAACTATCATGTGCTCACGAGAAATCTGCTCATGGCATATCTAGCAGGCGCAGTAGCACTTTCGCAGTTTCGGCCTGCTATGGTAGTGCGAGGAAATGACAGTAGAGGAGGTAGTTCAGCTAATTAATGGGGGTAACGGTGAATAGAGCGTTAGGGGTGGGGATATTTACCTCATCATCCTTTATTTGTTTGATAATACTATTGGGTATATTTTGTGTTTTTAGCAAAGGGAATAAACTTATCTTTGCTGCCATTGAAACACTTATATACATTATATATTTGTTTTATTTTGCCCATGTCCCCTTAGGGGCTCCACAGTTTCGTTTCTAACACATTAAATATTTTCCATGCATGTTTTTATATGTGAATTTCTTTAGGTTATCAGAAAACAGGCCTTAAATGATACATGACGACTCAAGATAGGCATAGAGACTAATTTCAGGGAACCTTTTGCCGATTCAGATTCCATTTGATCCGTTGCATCTGGCTGAGATGTTTCCTCTTCTTTGGTGAGGTTCTGCTTACTGAGGTCTCCCAAAGCCTCATGCTGCTCATTAGTAGTACTACAAAGTGGCTTCTCAACGGAGAGTGCTAAAATATGAAGAAGACAAGCACAAGATGGTTAAGCCCTGTACAATTTGTAAGCCAGCGTACGTTCTTCTTTACAAGGATCTTACAAGGCTCGCTGGTCTTGGGTTTCAGACTGCTCTTTGTTTTGAGGTCTCGTCTTTGGTTTTGGAGATGCATGGGCCTTGATTTCTGACTCAGGTTAGGTTTAGGTAGAAATTTGCTTCTTCTTGTTGGCATGATGCCATGCTCAGAAGAAACAGAGGCACTAGTAAGTAAACAAAGGGTAGAGAGTCATGACAAGACAATTTTAAAAATTTTCTAGATTTTTTTCCCCCCACATCATTTTACTGCGATTACAAACCTGGATTGAACAGACACCTCTTCCTGGGAGTCATCCCTGACCTCTGGTTCAATTCTTGCTTTTATTTCCGAACTTGCCATGGCAGATTCCTGTGTACCCTCTTTATTTTCTGAGGAGTCCTGCAACGTCTCCAAAGTTTGTGAAGACATTTGCAATTCGCCATTTACTTCTGGAGTTGCCTGCAAAGACCTCTGTGATCCCAGCTCACCTTCTGTAGGGGTTGGATTTGCTTGTGCTGTGATTTCAGAGGAAGCGGATGCAGACTCTTTGAGTGAGGTCAGCTTGAGGATGGTTTTCTCAGATTTCTCCACATCATTTAAATCCACCAAAGAAGTGTTAAGTGTAGCAGTTTCAGTGGTGACGGTTTCTTGGGTCATTGGTGCATCAGGTTTCATGCAGACAGGATTTTCATTATCTAACAGAACGAGAGGTTGAAAACCTTCAAGCTCTGCTTCTACTGTAGTCACATCTGTGAAAATTGTAAATTTTTTTAATCACAGGTCCAGAACCCAAATGCTGAAGAAGTCTAAATCATACCAATAGTCTTACCTTCGTAAGTCTTTGGATGGGCCTGGGGTTCAACCTCCTCTGGTGGGAATGAGGTTGTTAGGTCTACGTCTGGTTGACTGCACACTAAATAATAATAATAATAATTATTATAAAAACAACTTATATATATATATAATAAATACACTTGGGTAGATGGGTAATCAACACACAGATTAAACATCTTACCTTCTGGTTTTACAGGGGTAGAAATGTCCCTGAGGTTTGAGATATCAGTCTGTCCCTTCAGCAAAAACATAAGTGATGTATTACAGATTATGAGCAGTTATCGTAATTCTGCTTTTATATCAGCACTGATGATAGTGTTTACGCATTTCTGCTCACCAACGTTAGATCCAGTTCCTCACAGTTCCTTTCCTCACAAGGAGCACTCTCATTTGTTCTTTCCTCGTGTGCCTCAAACTCACAATCAACCTCAGCCTCTTCATCCTCCTCCTCCTCCTCCTCCAAGAGTTTGCTGCACTGAAGTGGAAAAGAGAGCTCTGTGTTCAACGATAAATCCAGAGGACTCACAGAGGGATCCTCATCAGCACTCTGGTCTGATGTGTTGAGGACCATATCCACTTCTTCACGAGACAACACCACCATTGGCCTTCTTTGGAACATTTGACCTTTTTTTTTAATGGAAGAAATTTTTATTTTTATAAATAGAATATGAACATCCAACCAAAGATGTGTATGTTATTATTATGGTTAGACTCACTGTCTAAATCATGTAGGCATGACAAGTCAATCAGGTTCTGAAAAACAAAACAAAACAAAACAAAAAACAAAATAAGTATAAGGTTATTCATTTTCATTGAGACTGAGATTATTGATACTGAAAGGTGTATTATGTAAAGTACATAAAGCCTAGGGTGATCCTATTCACCTCATTAAAGGTGTCATCCTGTTCTTCTTCAGATTCCTGAACGATGGACTCTAACAGAACCAGTGGGCTCTCCTCAGCCTCTTCCTGATCCATCATTCCTTTTCTTCCTCGAGTCTTTCCACTAGAGGACAGATCGCGTTTCACTCTTCCTGCTCTTTGCATTCTTGTCTGCCGAGTAGAAGAACTCCTACTGCTAGATGGAGAAGCAGGAGTGCTTGTTGGCGTCTCCAATTCATTATTTTTACGCTGGACACTTGAAGGGCTGATCAAATGTTGCTGCCTGTAATATACACACAGGAAAGGGGCTGTCAGATCATCAAGAAAGGGTGCTGGGTGTACACAAGATTTGAAATAAGGAGGATTGATGTGCCTTGGAGGGGTCTTTTCCAGCAGAACCACTGCTTGCATCTGGAGCCTCTCATCCTGCAAAGGACTGCCTGATGTCTACAATAATAAATGAAAAGTTGAAAAGTTAAAAGGCAGATGCGACAGTGGGATATTGCTAAAAAATAACAAAAAAAATGTCGAAAAGGAAAAAAAAAAAAAATCCCTTAATGAGACCACCCAGACTTTGTGTACATGACATCAATCACCAGTTGTTTCATACCGTCAGAATGGATTCATGGTTATTCTCCTCTTGACTTTCCCTTTCAACTTCAGCAGAAGCTTCTGGCTGCTTGCTTTTTCTGCTTCGTTTTGAAGCCACGTTAGGCAAAGCCTTCTTACTTCGCCTGGTAGCTTTTGGTGGAACATTATCTGCTACCTCAGCTGTAACGTCAGCTGTAAGTGCAGTGTTTGACCTGGCCAACGGGGAAAATAAGAGTAAGGCAGGAAAGTGGTATAAAACAGAACATCTACAAAACGGATGGATTAAATAGTGATCTAGTGTCTAAAAGAAAGCTTGTGCACCAAACAAGTTGGTGCATAACTCCCAGTCACTGAACGTCTTCAGCACTATCTGCATAGATCATGAATCATCAGGGATTTCTACCATCCCAGTCTTCTTTACATAGAAGCATAAACACCAAAATCAGCACCAGCTTATTCCCCTACCACCAACACTTCCCTGCTGAACTGTACACTACACCATTAAGCCACTGATGTTTTTTACTGCCTGTATGTCCTAGGTTATGTTTATATACACTCTACGGACAAAAGTATTGGGACACCTACACATTACACCTACAGGATCTCTAACGGCGTCCCATTCCAAATCCATAGGCATTAATATGGAGTTGGTCACCTCTTTGCAGCTACAACACCTTCCATTCTTCTGGAAAGGCTTTGTACAAGATTTTGGAGTGTGTCTGTGGGAATTTGTGCCCATTCATTTAGAAGAGCATTTGTGAGGTTAGACACTGATGTCGGACAAGAGGGCTTGGCTCCCAATTTCTGTTATAGTTCTTCCGAAGGTGTTAGATGGTTGTTCAGGGCTCTATGTGGGCCACACCAAACTCACCCAACCATGCGTTTACGGATCTTACTTTGGGGTGTAGTCATGCTAAAAAAAAAAAAAGGGCCTTCCTGAAACTGTTCCCACAAAGTTGGAAATGTACAATCGTCCAAAATATCTTTGTACGTTGAAGCATTAGGATTTCCATTCACTGGAACTAAACCAACCTCTAAAAAACAACCCAATACCATTATCTCATCTATACAAAATTTAACAGCTGTATTGATCTATTTAAAATAAAAACAGCTGTTACTTTTCATCATCCGGTAAATCTGCCGAAGGATCTCCAGATCCTTCCTCTTCTGCTGCACCTAAAGAAAAAACAAAGTTTACTGAAAAACCTCACCAAGCCATGAATCGAGGATTACAAAGTCTAAGAGTACAATAGAAATGGCTTACTTTTCAGTGCCTTTTGTCTCTTTGCCTTCTTCTTCTCCTTGGCTGGCTCATCTCCATCCAAACCACTGTTTTTGCCTCGTTTTCTTTTCTTTTTAGTAGCAGAGCCATCCTCATTAGTAATAATGCTGCTTTCTTCATGTTCACCAACAGTCTCGTTATGGTCACAGGCAACTGTCAATATCACGATGAATGGTTAAATAGATTTAATATATACATAAAATCTGCAGGACAATGGTATTTATTAACAGCTGATTGTAACAACAACCTTTGAGTGATTTCTTGAGCTGTTTGCCCTTTCTTCCTTTAGCTGGCTTTTCCTTTTGGTTCTCATCATCACTCTTTGGGTGCCTGAGCCTTCTTTTACGAGCTGCCGTACTTCTTTCTTTCTTAACTCCATCCTTATTTTCATGTGTAGTTTCACCCTCAACATTATGGTCACTTTCACCTTCAGTATCATCCCTGGAGTGTACCTCTTAAAACACAAAAAAGTAAAAAAAAAAAAATTATTATAAAGAAGCGTTCCAATAATAAAAAGTAAACTGCACGTTTTTACTTAATATTGCTGAGTTTCATATACACACCACTTGTTGTTTTCCTGCTACATCTTTGCCTTTTTCTTTGGACTTGGTCCCCTGTGGTGGTGTCCTTGTCTTTCTCCTTATCTCTTGTGCGTTTGCGCCTCTTTTTAGCAGGGACAGAGCTATCTTCTTTTACGTTAGACACGTCTTTATTTTCTTTTTCTAAAACGACATCCCCATCATGCTCTAAGTCTTCACGATCGTCTGCGTAAAAGACGTCTTCGTCTTCACCGTCGTTGGCATCATCGTCATCATCACTAACACAGATTTCATTCGCCTTTTTTCCTTATGAATACATAGACAAAAATGTTGACTTACTTTCTTTAATGGCCTAAAGAAACACAACTGTAGTAAGATGCAAAGTCTCATATTGTTCTGTTATTTATAACAAAGTGTTACCTCTGGATTTTCTTGGCTTCTTGGTTTTCGGCAGTATCAATCTGACAGATTTCCTTTTGTCTTTATCTTTTGCCAAAACCTTCTCCAGCAAATAACTAAAGAACTCCTTGTCATAGGGTCTCTTGTTTCCTTAAGGGAGGGAGCAAAAAAAAGAAAAAACCCAAAACACAATACACAGTCAATATATTATATATAAATTAAGAAATGTGTTTCATCATAAAAAAAAATAAAATAACCAGAGAAGGGGAAAAAATACAAAAAACAAAACTCACTCAGAGCTTTGTCTACTCTCCAAGGGTTGACTTTCTCCTCCTTCTTAAATTTGTTCTATAAACAATGCAGTTAAATAAATTAATTGTACACAAAAGACAGCATAATAGTAATTAAGCACTACTTTAGTACCAACTACATTATACTAGAAGTTGAAATAAAGCAAGGAAAATTCAAATATAAAACCAAATATAATATTAAGTCAGATACCTTAATTGCTTTACGGCTACGGTGAGTGAGCAGCTGGCCAATCAAAGTGAAATCTGTTCCCACCATACTAATGGCCAAGAAAAACAAGTCTGTCTCTGAAACACACACACGCACACACGCACACACGCACACAAGCAAAAAGACCAAATTTATAACCAGTAGCACAAACAGAATTGTAACAGCTTCAAGTAAATACATGGATGGATGGATAGATAGATAGACAGACAGACAGACAGACGAATAGATGGATAGACAGACAGATAGGAATGGCAAAGGGCTATATGCTACCTCTGACTGACCAACTCTTCACATGACTTGCTTCTCTGAAGCTGGAGTAAGTGGTAGTGAAGCCACATTCAAACAGGGCCATCGAGTTCTCCACCACCTTGGTGTTGGAGGTCCTTTCTACACGCACTGTCAAACTGAAATTCAAAATTAGACAATATTTTATAAAGAATAATGCATTTATATAAAAAATAAGAAGAAGAAATAAGGCTGTCACTGTAGCTGAAGTAACAATACCTATCCTCATCCAGAATGATTGAGCCGTCCTCGGCAACTCTGACCTTCGGCACCAGCACTTCATTTTCAGACTCTTCTTCTTCATCATCATCCATCTCCGCTGTTTTTATTTGTTGCCTAAACAGTTTATCATCGTACTAGTTCAGTAATGCAGTTTTTCAAACATAACTGTCGTTTCATCATTTCTATCACATTCCTCTGGGATAATCTATTTTCAGCTAGAAGTTATCATACAAAAATAAGCAACTTTTAGTTTGCCATTAGCCTTACCCACTTAATAGTAACACATTAATTTATTGTGGGTAATACTAGAGTTTACGCAACTACTTCATTAACTTGTGTGAAATGTGACAGAATATCAATATTTCACGACATTGTAATAAGGCTTTACCTAAAATACTTAACAATAAGCTTATGCTAAGAATCAGGATCAGAGATCCTTTTACACACCTAAAACTATACAACTATATATTTTTATATCACTTTCATCAATGTCCTAGCTATGATTTGAGTTGCAGTGCTAGTTTCAGGTTCAATTACAATCCTGTGCCACTTGTATGTATCAACTCTTCAGTATGTACATTATATATACAGAAATAGTTTGCAACTATATATAGTTTCCATAAATAGAAGCTATATTTCTAGTGATAACGTGGAAGGGGAATAGGCATCATGACTCTTCTCTGTCCTGGCACCAAGGTGTTTGAATGAATTTCCCCTAGATGACTGAATAGCTGAATCACTGCCCTTGACTCACCTGATTTTTTCTTTTCTTTTCTCTTCCATTTAAAAAAACGAATATTTTTAAAACGCTTGAGCCAGGTCAGGGTTGCAATAAATCTGATAGTCAATCGCAGGCCATCATGAACACCGTGGGGAAAGTTAGTATTGCTATTCCACTTACTGGCATGTTTTTAGAAGAGGAGAAAACCTGATTTAAAGATTGACCATGCAAATATGAGGAAATACTAGAAGGAGTTACAAGATTATCCTTTCACGAATTACTTGGCTCAGGAACGGTTTTTCGCGTTCATCGATTAACCTACAAAACCTCTTACTACACTCAAACTACTACCCACTACACTACACTAAACTCTATTCTATACTTGTAAAACTACTCACCACACAGTACACACAGGACTTCGAACACTATTTATACTTACCATTCACTGTATTACTGAATCACTGAAAATATTCATAATGTACATTACTGAGGATTACTGATCAATCCTTTTCATCACAAAAATGTGTAAGAGCCACGAAACTCTGACTAAGTACAAAATCGGACATGACAAGGATTTAATGTGACATAACTTACTTGGGCGAAGGAGGAATAACGGTTTCGTCTTGGTTCTCTGCACGCTCTGCAGAAGACCTGTTACATTAATAGAGGGCCACATGTTTTCATATATAAATAATTAAAAGCATTGCAAAAGTCATGAAACACAAACCAGGCCATCAGGCACAAATAGATTTTACTTATGAAAAAGAAAATGTGCCTACCTCATAGGGCTGGTGTTGGGTAAGTAATAGATAAGGTCCCTCATGGTCATCTTACTGCGGTCCAAGGCGGTGTATACTTTATGACCAACCCGTTTCTTTCTCATCTAATGGATAAACAAGGAAATGTAACTTACTGGTTCTAATTGCATTTCTAAGGAATTTTTATTCTTTACAATTAAATAAAAAAATTATTTAAATTAAAAATTTAATTCAATCTCTACATTAGAAAAGTGTTAAAGGGAACACACACATGAAATTGCATTTCCAAGCAAAAAGTACTGAAATGAAACCACATGTATATTTGTATTTAAATATGTCAAAATTAAAATTAAGTTAAAGTTGAAAAGGTAGAAGACACCCATTTGTCACATATACATTGCAGTACAGTAAAATTCTTTTCTTCACACATCCCAGCTGGTTACACAGTGTATATACATGTTAACTTTAACTTTGTTTGTACATATATATACTTTATTTTATTATATATTTTATAGATATACTTTTAGAACTATTTAATTGTACTGTAATTTTATTGTACCTTTGTATTAGTATTTGTTTACTTACTCCATTTAATTTTATTCTACCGTATTTCTTCTACCTATTCTACCTAGCTTATATTCTGTGGACGACAGTGAATTAACATTTCACTGCAGGTTGTACTGTGTATGACTATGTATGTAACAAATAAAACTTTGAACCTTTGTTTAGAAAGTTGGGGGACATAAGGGCCTTGCTCTAGGGTCCTGAGTCCTGAGGCTTGAACCTTCTGATCATCAACCCAGAGCCTTATCTGCACCCACATGCTCGAAGACAACTCTGATCATTCCAGTTCCAAAGCGCATTGCTGCAACAGACCTAAACGACTTCCACCCTGATGCACTCATGCTTATTGTTATGAAGAGCTTTGAGAAACTGGTCCTCAATCATTTGAAAGCAGCACTCCCACCATCACTGGATTCTCACCACTTTGCATACCGCTCAAACATATCGACTGAGGACGCCATCTCTACTGCATTTCATTCTGCCCTCACCCACCTGGACAATAAAAACAGCTATGTTCAGATGCTGTTCATCAATTTCAGCTCCGCCTTCAATACGGTCATCCCCACCAGACTGGTGTCCAAGCTCAGTGACCTGGGAATTAACAACCCCATGTGTAACTGGGTCTTTGACTTCCTCACAAACAGATCCAAGTCAGCGAGGCTGGGCAATCAAGTGTCCGCCAGCCCGACTCTGAACACCGGCGTGCCACAAGGATGCCTATTTAGTCCCCTGCTCTTCTCTCTGTTTACCTATGACTGCGTGCCACTGCACAGATCTAACACCGTCATTAAATTTGCAGATGACAATGACGGATTGGCATATAGGGAGGAGATCCACATCAGTTTTCGGGTGTCTTGGACTATCAAGAAGGAGGAGACTGAAGAAAGACCATCTATCCCCCCCAAATACTGACATACTTTTACCACTGCACCATTGGAAGTGCTCTGACTAGCTCCACTGTGGCTGAAAGGAACACCCTGCAAACGATGATCAAGACTGCTCAGCGCATAATAGGCGCACAATTACCTGCCATCAGTGACCTTTACCACCAGCGCTGTTGGCATAGAGCTTGCACTATCATCAGGGACTCTTCTCACCCAAACCACACCCTGTATAACCTCCTGCCCTTCGGGGAGGAAATACAGGTGTACACAGAACCACTCGGCTCAGGAAAAGCTTCTTCCCATTATTTGTTACACGACTGAACTCCTCAATACACACATAACTATCCACTACACCACATTACATCAGGACAACTACTGCTGACATTACACACACTGGACTAACCTAACACAATACACTCACTGTTCACTGGACATTGTAAATATTCTAACATTTAACCACTGAACATATTTATTCTGTATTCATTTAAATCTAATATTACTATTTTTTATCCACATTTCCTTATTTATCACATTTATCAATTATCACACTCTAATAATTGCAATATGCTGTTTTAAATGCACAGTTTTTTTCATATTTGCACTCTGATATGGCACATTGCTACTATTTGAACTTCTAGTAGATGCTAACTGCATTTCGTTGCCTTGTACTGAGCAATGAAGTTGAGCCTGCCTGCCTGCCTGCCCGCCCGCCCGCCCGCCCGTCTGCCCGTCTGTCTGCCCGTCTGTCTGCCCGTCTGTCTGCCCGCCCACCTTCAATTTACCTGAATGTCTTTTCTCCGTTCAAGCTTCATCAGTTCTTTCAATTTAAGAGCCCTTAATATTAGGTCTTTGTCTGACGATTTTTCAGTCATCTCTGAAGAATCCAGCCTATCAACACGCGGTGACTTGGCTGAGGCTGGAGATGGCTCAGATGAAGACAAACATTCAGGGGCTTCTGGTTCTTGTGATGGTTGCTGAGGAACCTGACCGGGCTGCGGAGATGGTGGAGAATCTTCTACTGACTTTTTGCCTCTGACTTGACGCTTTCGAAGGCCAGAGGTGGAAGGGACACTTGGAGATGGTGATCTTGTTGTGGGAGACTGTGGGGGCAGTTCTGAAGGTGATGTGGAACTTTTAGGTGTCCCTGATTCAGGAGGACCATCAGAGGTTTTTGAGATAGAAACTTCAGATGCTGAATCCTGGAGATGTTTCTCATTAGGTAGGGGTGATGGGGTGAAGCTCGGTAAACTGGCAGACGGTTGGGTTTGAGGCGTGGAAGTACGTTTGGGCCTGACGAGTTTTGGAGTAGCTGAGATCCTCATTCTTCTTTGTGAAGCTGCAGATGAGGTGGTAGCTCCACTAGAGGGTGCTCCATCGTTTCTATATTAAAGAGTGAGCAAAGAAAAATCTCCATATCCCATCCTGTATTCAGTGAGTCAGCATGCACTCTGTCTCTTTTTTTTTTTTTTTAAATTATCCAATACACACACTTAATAAAGTCTGCAGTCAACAGTAACTGACTGCCAGGTAGGAAAGGCTTACTGGTTCATCTCTGATGGCATCTCAGGGGCTTCTTTACAACCCACACCCTCAGAAGACTCTACAAGTCCCATGCTGTGCTGGGGAGATGGTGCCCGTCTCAACCCTTCCTCAGCCGGCAAGGTATCGCCCGCTTCGCTCGCCCCCTGGGAGACCCGTGGAGCCTCTGTAGCAGGGCGATTTCCAGGCCTGAAGTTAGGTTTGAGGCTGATTCTTGATCTTCTCATCATCCTGAAGAGACAGAAGAAAGTGTTCATCAAGTAAAGATGAAAAGTGTGAATAAGGATTTGAGATGGGATGTCTATACAACAACCACAGACTTAAAGCACTTATAAGACACAGAGGTACACGTGACTGTGAGGTACAAGTCCTGTGACCTCTCTGAGACTTAGTGTAGTACATACAACACTCATATACACGATATAAAGTCTTTATAATATACAATATTATTATGTTATTTGATCCTTTAACATTTGATTAATTCGGGCTGTAGTACACACACACACACCACACTCTCACACACACACTCTCTCTCTCACACACACACTCACATTGACACACAATTAAAAAACACATGCCTCACAACCCTCAGACCTCACTACAGACACTGACACACACACACACACACACACGACATGCTCACCACAGACACACACTGACACACAATTAAAAAACACATGCCTCACAAACCTCAAACCTCACTACAGATACAGACACACACACACACACACACACACACACACACACACACACACACACACACACACACACACACACACACACACAGAGAGACACTGACACACGCTCCACACCTTTCAGAGACACGCGGCATGTTTTAAAGTGACAGTCGGAGGACATTAAAACTCACTTTAACTCCAAACCGCTTTAAATGCAGGAGTATTAAAAACGCTGAAATGTAGAAAACAGATCAGATACTGCCTAGTGCTCTCTCTCTCTCTTTCTCTCAGTCACTCTCTAGGTCTCTCACTCTCTGTCAGGACCACACCGGCCGGTTCACACTCCTCACGCTGCTGCACTCAGCTGAGAGACTCTCTATCAGGTGATTGTAGGAATTGTAGTTCCTCTTCAGTCCACTCTCAGGAAACTGACCAGCTAAAAGACTTCATTTCCCATGATTCATAGCGGTGAGTTCACCCAGTCATCGGTGATTGATTACATACACGTGTTGTAACGTAACTCCTGCTCCATGTGTGTGCTGAGTACAACGTGCTTATGATCAGTCACAGGGCTTAATGTGTATTATACAGAGTTTATTATATTATAGTATTATATAACATCATATATTCATATGTTTTTATGTTTATAAAACCAAAAGCTTTAAATTAAAATCTTGTTTTTATTTAATAATTTTCTACTTTATGCCAATTAAAGTGTACATGACATCTATACAATATTTATTTATTTCTTTATTTATTTGTGTGTGTGTGTGTGTCCAAAAACTTTAAATTATTTATTATAACAACACTTTTTCATTTCTGCTATTTATCAAGCAAGTTTCCTTAAACACTTATTCTTAAAAAAATTATAATTATGGCCTAAATTTCCCCTTCCTAAACTTTAATTCATACAGAAATCCATAATATTGTAATATTTTACTTATTGTACTTTATAGTAATAGTAAATACTTACCAATAAATACCACCACATATACAGCAGTTCTGTTACAATTCTGTGCATTTAAAAATCTATTAGACATGCCAACAATGTACAGCCCACCAAATCAGGATTTTTAAGTAAAATTCAACATAAGAACTTTAATAGATTACACAATTTTCAGAGTACTAAAATTAAGAAAGATAAGCACTACATATTACAGTTTATAAAAAAAACTTTAAATAAAGAAGAGCAAAGAATTAAGGTAACAGTTAGTTACTAAAGTGACTAAAATAAAGGTGAAGCACTATTACTGTCCATTGTGTGTACATAGAGGTAGTAAATTGTGTGTCTAAAATGACTGTAGTCCAGTCCTAATTTGACCAACAACAAGAAGCCTAAACTATTTCAGCTATAGCGAGACTTGTTGTAGAGTCTGGTGGCAGTGAGCAGGAAAGACCTTGCATGTCGCCCCTTGGAACAGTGCACCTGCTTCATTTGGCTATAAAACACACTTCTTTGTCCCATAACGGTAGAATGGAGGGGTGGGTGGCATTGTCCATAATTGTCAACAGTTTATTATTTAACCACTTTATTTATGGCATGGATGTTGGTACCAAATTGGCAGGGCTGAGTATTTCATCTCCCTAGAAGTTTACCTGCATACCTTGTTCATTATTAGCAGTGATTTTGTTGACATTTATGTTCTATGTGCCAAGCCGCTATTGTACAAGTGTTTACAGGAATTATTTAGTTTAATGGATGTTCCCCTATATATTAAATGTTACCTTAAATGAATGACTTGTATGTCATTCTTCAATGAATAATTGTAATTGTTGGCAAATTGGTGTGGTGTAATAGGAATAAAGCACAAATCACACCACCCTGATTACTTTCCTATAGTAATAGTAATAGCTTCTAAAATATGCCGCTTTATGTTTTATTCTTTACATAACTGCATCTTTAATTTTTTAATTAAAAAAAATAGAATATTGATCTATGTAAGTGTAAGCACCTAGTTTGAGCTGCCAAGAAGGATACAGTAACTCAAATAATCACTCTGTACAACTGTGCTGAGCAGAAAAGCAGCACACTGAACAGCAGCACAGTTCCGCAGAACCAGAGGCTATCATGGGCACAGGCATATTGAAACTGAACAGTGGACAAAAAACTTTTTCCAATTCCCAATAAAGTGGACAAAGAGTTTAAATACTAGTATACAGTGTATACACTGAAGTACCAGATAGACTAGTACAGACAAACTTATGCAAAGTACACAGGCTGGAGATGGCTCCATGTAGCTGGCATTCCATTGCAATGTCCACCATTTATTCTGATGGGTTTGGCCTTTTCCAATAGGAAAATGTGCCAGCATACACATTTACAGATGCCAAATTATGGTTAGAGGAACACTCATTTCAGTTTGTGGCTATACCTTTCCCAGACATCTCAGATACCATGCAACATGCTGTGGAACACATAAATCCTATACCTGGAACACAACAGAATTATTACATTTACATTTATGGCAGACACTCTTATCCAGAGCGACTTACAAGGTTACTGGTATTACAGATAGGCCAATGTAGTATTAGGAGTCTTGCTCAAGGACCCTTATTTGTATAGCACAGACTGGTTGCCCAGATCGGGAATCGAACCCAGGTCTCTCACATTGGAGCCAATGACACCTCAAAGTATGGTGTTCATTGCCTACAGAATATTTCCAAAAGCTAATGGTTGCTTCATACTTCATACCTCTACTTCAGTGTATATACACGTATGTCTGTATAGATGTATATATACACACACAACTGATACCCAGAACATTATTAAAGAGCCTGAAATCGCTTTATTTTAACACATACTCCAATAGATGAAAAGATGAAATACAAATTGTTACAGATAAATAGGACACTTTTTTTTGATCCCATTCTATTAACTGTAATTCCAGTTTATTGCAACAACTACCATTACAAGATAAATGCCATAGTGCACAATAGAGTATATATATTTATATATTTATACACACACACACACACACACACACACAAACACACAGAAAATACACGATACACACGGTTCCATACACACATATCTCATAAATCGTTATGACAAGACTTCCAGTACAGTACAGGCAGATCGTCTTTCAGTCTTCCTTCCGAGCCTTAAAGTCACTGAGGTGAAGGCACGCTGATAGTCAAAGTCTCAGACCTTACATCTCACAGTGCACAGCAGACTCCATGCTTCCTTGTTTCCTCTGATATGTCACTCAGTGTAACACGGCTAGAAAAGTGAGTGTCTGACCATCATCTTTAATATACATACATACATATAAGTCATGGACGTTCATATGTCAAGTACGTAAACGATTTGGGATGCTCCGTATCCATATATGACAGTTGAACACGTTAAAAAAACTGAACTTTAAGCTTTAGATGATATTTCAATAGTACAATACAGAGTGGAGTAAAATACTCAGCTCATGACATTATTGGGTCAGTACTAGAGCGATATGAAGCAGATGTGCCAGCTGTAAATTCCACTAACATCTCCATAGGAGTGACTGTACTGTGTCCATCATTAAACGTAATAAACGACATACTTTAATCCAGCTAGTATACAGAAATATATGATATCCGTGTGATAAACTTCGGTTTGGAATAATGAAAAGGACAAAGCTTTAGAAAATAGCACTCATATATCACTAAATAATCTGGCATAAAATGCTATTGTCTGATAAACCATCTGCGAATGAACAAGCATTTGGCAAGTAATGTAAAATGTAGACACAAGCAATAATACTGCGATCAAGAACACAAAACTGCTACTGCATGTTATTGTTCTTCTTCCATCACTGTTCATCTGCGCAATGAACACTCAGCATTCTCCTCTGGTTCAAGTCTGTGCTTTCCTGCCAGTGGCTGCGTTCACCACTAGTATAGTGCCATATAATGTGAAGCAACATCATTGTACATTTGCACTATGCCACCTTGGCCTCGAGTACTGCATGAAAGGACATCTCATATTGTGTTTCTGAAGTAGGAGGGTTCATTGAGCTTTTAGGTGGCGTCTTGGTTTGACCGTATACGTTGGAAAAAGCAGCACTTCACAGGAGAATCTTGTGCATCAATAGGAGCTCTGTGAGAAAAAAAAAAAGCCATAAGTCATAAAAAAGCCATAAGTTTAGCACTGAAACTAATATCACAGGTATTGAAAGACTGTACAAACCATAGTCAGTGATAGAGCAAGTACAGAATGGAGAACGTTATGCAAACAACACCATTGTGACTAGCTGCCTACTTTGGTGAAGTATATGTTTAAGGTGAAATGTTTCTTGGCTTACTTTGTGGATCCATGAACTTGAAGGGTCATCATGCGAAAGGGTTTCCAAATGGGGCTCTAAAGGGATCTGATCCCACAGCCTTGATAGCAGGAGCACTCTGTAAAAAATGTGAAGATGTTTAAACCACAAGTGTACGTAAAAAAACAAAACAAACAGACAAGCCAGTGATGGTGATGTGTATTATAAAATACACTTACACTTAAAATGACTTCTAGTTACGTAAAGAAATAAAACATGAATATTTTAGGAACTTGACTATAGGAAAATAATCAGCAACTGGGTGATGTTATATGTTCTTGTCTGGTCAAAACAGCAGAAATATCAAGGAAAGCACTGCTGATCCAAAAAAGTGAAGTGACTCATTGACCACTAAATTTGAATTGAATTTAAAGTCTGCGTTTAACCAATTAGTGCAGTGAAACACACACACACACACACACACACACACACACACACACACACACACATTAGTAAACGCACACACTAGGGGGCAGCAGTGCATTGGACAACCCAATCCACAGCACCCTGGGAGCAGTTGGGGGTTAGGTGACTTGTGAGTGCAGGAATTGAACCAGGGACCTTCTAATCACAAACCTATTGCTGCCCCTTTAATAAGTTTGTAATATGCAGTGGATTATTAAAAGGAAAATGGGGGACTTAAATAGTGCAGATTTAGTTGGCGTTCAGAGTATCACTTACCAGAGTGGTTGTTGGTGCTCCAAAAACACCTGATCCAAGAGGGCTATCAAACAAGTTCTGACCACCAACTTTTAGTGGTTCTGTAAAAAACAGATATGTCTTATTCAAATAACTTGACCTCAGTTATGTCTATTCACAACTGCAATTCAGGGCAAAATGAAAACAGCCTTCTCACCGTTCTTAGCCATGGCATTAGGTGGCTTAGCCATTTGGAAATCCTTAAACATTTCCTTGATGTCCCTTTTTTCTTTTTCCCCTAAAGGATCCAGGTCCACAAAGGCATCAGTGTCCACCTTTAGGGGGTCCTTGACAGGTCCTGCCCTTGGTGGGATGAGTGGTGGGGGGCTGGAGCTCTGCTCTCCACCTGTCACAAGGTTTGAAGTTGGTGGAAAAATGCTGGACTGGAAGGGATTCCCCAAGGTTGAAGGCTGAGTCCAGGATCCATTAGTAGCAGGAGCATTGTTCTGTCCCCAGGAAGGAAGCTGTTGGGTGGCTATAGTCCCGAAAACTCCATGGCTACCTCCCCAATTTTGAACTGGAGTGGGGGGATAGGCTGAAGGCTGCGTGAAAGCAACAGTGGCAGTTCCGGGAAACACAGAAGAGAGGGGCTCGTTCCATGTGGCTGTACCAGGGTTAGCAGCGGAGTGTCCAAGAGACAGTCCTCCTTTAAAAAAGACACAGCATTATTAAGCTGACATGTAACATTCCTTTTAAACAGAAGCTGGTGCTGGATATGAAATCTCCAATGCATCTGAAATGCCAGATTGTGACATTTTAATGCCATTTTGGATAAACTGTCAAAAGAAAGGTCAAACGAGTCATATAAAGGTCAACTTGTATGGTTTTCGAGGATTTTACCAAGGCCTGTGAGGGTGTCTGAGGTGCCGGTGGTGCTCTTGTTGAAGAAATCAACAGAGCTCACTGGGGTACAGTCTGGTTGAGGAGGAGATGGAGATTCTGACTGGGTGCGTGAAGTGAATGGATCTGCAGCACCGTTTTCATTTGTTGGGGACTGTGGAGTAGAAACAAAACTATTAAAATACATTGTGAATGACATGAGGTACAGTGTATCAGAACCTTTAATATCACACAGGCTGAATTTAGGTGCAGCACTTAAGTCAGTTCTTACCTACTGTTCTCTCATTCACTGAAGCATTAAAAGATCAGATAAATCAAATCATTAGAACACCATGTACATGTACTATGCTAAGACCTGGGAGCTATAATGCTGTCTGATTTGTCTGACATTAAATAAAACATTATTATTATTATTTACTCAATTTATTTTAAAAATTCTTTAATAGTATTATGTAAGTGTAACATATCTATTGAAGTGGAAAGAAAAAAAACAACAACATAATTTCCAGATCTCTATGTGCAACTAGGTGTGTAGCATCCTTACTGGGTCTTTCAAAAAAAGTACACTCATTAAGTGAACACTGAAGTGGCAGAAAAACTGGTACTGACAAGTCTATGCAAAATACAACATAGCAACTCCGCCTATGCACATCACTGGTTGTGTCCGTCAGTGGACATATAAACTGATAGACATCTATGGAAGCTTCATAATGGTATGGGGTTTGTTTAGCTCGCATTGCATGGGACCCCTGGTACATCTACAAACGCCTTTGACAGGTGGACGCTGTGTGCCTCCTTTCTGATGAGTTACACCTGTTCATGTCCTGTTTTCATTCTGTTGGGTTTGGCCTCTTCCAACCGTACAACGGGCTGCCGTAATGTCTAGACGCCAAATTATGGTTAGAGGAACACTCATGTGAGTTTAGGGTTTTGCAATTCCAACCTAAGACACCAGATCTCAGAACTGTTCTACAGGCAGCATAGTGTTCATTGTGTACAGGATATTTCCGCCCATGCCTGTCCTAATTCTACTAGTTTTTTTAATGCTACCAGTTTTTCTGGTACTTCAGTCTATGTTTTGACTTATTGTAAAAAAAGATAGAAATTATTTTGTGCCACAAACCTGTATGAGAGTAACTATGAGCTTATAATATGCTAAAGTGATGGTGTGGTTTAAGTCCAATTGATTTGAACCTTTTTTTGTTTGGGGTCGGATGGACAACCCCTGTGTAATTGCACAACCAAAATGAATTTGTAGCCATATTATGTTACTGAAAGTGTATGTATGAACAATACATGAAGACTCCTAAATATTTGTTGCTTTTATAAATAGCATGTAAAACAGCTTCTTGTTTATGCAGTGTTCTTCAGGAAAACAAACAAAAACATGTCAAGATGAACATGTTTCTGTCCTCACCTTCACACCCCTCCTTCCTCGGCCAGCTTTTGTGTTAAGAGGTGGAGGGCTTATGATAATAGAGTCCTTGGCCTGGTTGCTTCCGTTCTCATGCTTCACTCCGTTCTGAACAGTTTCCAGAAATGGATCTGGTGTCACATTACCACTATGGCCGTTCTGTTCCCGTTCTGGTATTTTAGTTTGAGTCCATGCAGTTGTCTCTGCTGGCCTGCCATCTAGCGGCCACTGACCATTACTGAGTGTCTGGATCATTGTCCTGCTGGAAAGCTGGTCAAATTGCTGGCCCAAGTAGTCCGAGTCACCGTTCTTGGGGTCGCCATTGAAAAATTGTTGGGAGTTGGAGTTGTGAATTTCTGCTTGGTTGTTGCTTTTGGAGAAGGGGTCATCCCGGAAGGGATCATGGCTAGGGGTGGGGAAGAAGTTGAGTTGAGAGGAGAAGGGGTTCTCAGGCGAGAGGCTGGACTGGACTCTGAGGGTAGAGGATGAGTTGGTAAATGGGTTGCCTTTCACACAGTTCTGGTTGCTGTCTATTTCAGTGGACAGATCCATCAAGAGGATGTCCTCCTGAGAGAAGAAATCCCATTAGTAAGAAATAGACTAATACTAAGCAAAGGAATGCAGAAACAAAACATGCAACCAGGTGTGAAAATGGAGAATGTGTTCACTTTGTGATATGAAACCACTGACACGGTCATGCTATGATGATTGACCTATTAGATTACCTCTATAATTCTCATGCACAGTCATGACTGGAACAGAATTTGGATAAAACACTGTAATGGTTGAACTGACTTCACAGACATCTATTTTATTAGATAATTACCTGAACTTTAACTCTCACGGTTATTGCAATTTAATAGAAAAAAACAGACACTTCATTAGGACTAAGCATAAAAACATTATGCAAATACCATGTCACTGGTGGTTATTATTTAACTACACTTTCCTACTACACACAGTACTACGGTTTCCAGATCAATGGACTCATTCATTACTACAGCTGCAGTCATAAGCTCTTTTTGTAACTCCTGTGAATATCCCAGGTTCGGACTGATCAACACTTTTGCTTATTGTTCTTACAGTGAAGGAGAAAAAAAATCAGTTTCATGTGCTAAAACCTCCAACAACTAAACCTTGTGTAAGTTACAACGTCAGTTATTATTCTTGGCTTCAGTGGCTCTCAAAAACCTTATTTCCTTAAAGCTGAGGCCAAACTGACACTTTATGAGCAGACCTTGAGTCTTGACAACAAGGCTCAAAAACACAGCTGGAGAAGTGAGCTGCGAGAAGACAAGTCTAATTCATTTCACATACCTCGGTAAACAGCTAAGGAGCAAGTTGATGTATAATAACAAGGATCCTGCTCAATTCTTGATTTTGATCTCAATATATTTGACATACCACAGATTACTGGGTTAGATATCACTGGATTAGTCTAATGTTGTAATTAATTTTAACTTCAACTACAGTGCTTTACTAAATGGTGCTGTTTTGACGCTTACCGAAGGAGAGTTCATGTCTGGCGGGGTCGACATGTCTCCAAACAGGTCCAGCTGTTCCACGCCCTAGAAGGAATGTGATGGGGGGGGAAAACAGCAGAAAACAGGAGATTTAATGCTCAGGTGATTAAATCGGGGCCAATGCCTACAAGTCATGCAAAGTTCATACAGGCACAAAACGAAGAAAAGTTGAAACAGGCTTAAACAGTCAGTCGCTCAAGAAAGGTAGACAAGATCTTATTTTTTTATACAGCGAAACACATGAGTCTGAATGGATTTTGGCTTATGTCCCTGACATCCTGTTTTGATTAGTTTGAATCAGTTTCTGGCAGTGTCCTAGCTTCAAGTATTTTGAATTCTGGTCTTCTGAGTATTCTCTGGATAATAGCGTCTGCTATAAAATGTAAATGTAAATGTATCCCTAGGTGCAGGGTTACTTTTTGTTTTTTTAGACCTGAGTTTATGGTAGTTTTTGTTTGAGATAGCAATCGTAGCAGAATTGAGAATTGATCAGATTGTAAGCTGTGATACTGAATAATGCCTTAACATGAGCACACACAAAAGCACAACATAATGAATACGTACTTTTCTGTTGCTAAGTGAGGCATCACTTCCATTCTGGAATGAGAGAAAACATTTAGTTTAATATTTATTTATATATAATATAATGTACAAGTCATACTCTGTAATGGTCTATACCTACCTCTACTATTTTGTTTGTTTCTTCCTGGAGAGGAGATTAAATCCGATTAGTAATATACCAAAAATGACACAACATAAGTTAAATAACATAAATACCAAATACAGCATATGTGATTAGAGGGTAATTAGGGATGAAACAACTTGAAAGCGGACATTTCCTTAGTCAGCATAGATAGAAATCAAATAAAATGCCTACAAACACACCCAAACTGGACTGAATTTTGGGTGGGTACTATGATAAAAAACAGAATATATATAGAGAAATAGACAAACAAACAAACAAATAAATAAATATATATTATAAAATGTTTTTAAAATAGAGTCAGGCTTACTTCTAATACAATCATAATATTGATAATATCTGATGAAAATCAAGCTTTTATACATATTAGCATTAGACATTAAACTACACCTTACTGCTCCCACTACCAGTGGGCTACCTGCATGTTCCCTCCCTGTATGTATTGTAAATAGTCTCTTCATATTTATTGCAAATTGTCTTGCATCATTGCACATGCTACTGCACATGTGCACTTTATGTTGTATTGTGTAGTTTGTTGTTCTATGTAGCTCCTTGGTCCTGGAGGAACGTTGTTTCTTTTTACTGTGTACTGTGCACCACTGTATATGGTTGAAATTGGGAATAGAAAACACTTGACTTGACTTGTGTTGAGAATCACAGACACAACTTTTGGATGTCTCGCTTTTGGATGTCTCGCTACTTCCTGCACCCACCCTACCCATTATGTGAGCCAACCCACAAAGATAAACGGAAACCACCTACTTTAGTCTGTATATAGATGGCATTCATAATATATAGTTAAGAGTTACGTTTTCTTATTTAGTGGATGTTTCAAAAAGGATGTTTCTGTAAGTCATTTTAACCAACGTCTGTCCCATCCCACTTGACCCTGCTGTATTTTTTCTATTAAGCTTACCCAAACCAGCCCAATCTATTTATCATTCTGCAGGATGACCCGTGCATCAAACCTGGCTTGACAGTTTTTGGTTACTAAATACACAATTCTCGTAACGGATGCATGACACTGCAATAATATCTCGTTCATGAGATGAAAGTTGTAATTAGCATGTTGAGTGCAATTTTTATGGATATGACAAAGCAGTAATCCAATCAAAACACATTCTGTACCTTCTTTAAACCTTCTGCTTCTTTTTTCCTCATGTTAAAGATGAGCTGGAAGAGATCCTTCAGGTCAACAACAAGAGGCTCTGCCTAAAAAGGAAACACGACTGTTATTCTGCTTCCACGCTTAAAATGTATTCAAAGAACAATTCGTTTATATATAAACAAGGCCATTAGGAACCCCATGAGACCTGCTGAGCAGTTTTAATGGCGAAGAACTGGTGCTGGCCCTCTGCGCCACACACGTAGCCGAACGCTCGATTGTCTGTGACGTCGCGAGCTATGAAAGAGATCTTGTTCACTGCGTGTTCCATCAGGATTGCCTGTAGAGAAGACATCAAATATAATTAGTGTGGAAAAGCAATAAACGTTTCTTTTTCAAGAGGGAATGCAGACAGATATGGCATTGAATGCCAGAGAAGGCTTACCCCTGTCTTCTCTTCTGTGATTGTGATTCCTGAGAGAGAGATGTTCACCCAAACTCTCTGCTTGTGTTTGCCCTGAGAGCGAGCAGCTGCCGCCTTGCCCTGAGAAACAGCGACAAGCTTAGAAAAGGCATATGCATTTTCATATTAAAAAAAAGTGCAGTAAAAAAAAAGCTGATTCAGTGATTGAGCTGAAATGCAATTATTATAATGAAACAAAAATAAATGAATAAATAAATAGCCACGTAAGCTCCTTTTTCATACATTAGCCAAATTATGTGCTGTGTGATTGTGATTTTTTTTGTGACTCAGTGGTTGGTGTGGTACAGTGGTAACATCACTGGGTTTCCATGTGAGAGACCTGGGTTCGATTCCCGATCTGGGCAGCCAGTCTGTGCTACACCAATAAGGGTCCTTG
>JAOVVF010000028.1:8464162-8479951 GCA_028565595.1 Duopalatinus emarginatus | reverse complement strand
CACTATGTTGGCCTACCTGTAATACCAGTAACCTTGTAAGTCGCTCTGGATAAGAGCGTCTGCCAAATGCCGTAAATTTAAATGTATTAGCCACAAGTCTTGCTACTGTCAAATTGTTCGGGATTTAGCCTTGCCATGCTCCATGTTTCAAAGAACCCCCAGCGGCCAAGCAAGATGGCTGCTCCTAGCCATGTTACTCTGTATCTGACCCTTTTTCAGTCCCCCATTTTCCCTCCTGTTTTGTGTTTATTAAGCTTTATGCGTTTCATCTTTGTGTGTTTCATCAGTTAACCTTGCCTTAGTTTATATATTTAAGTCCTGTGTTTTGTTAAATTTTGTGCAGAGTATTAATGGTATCAAACAACGCTGCTACTGCCAAGTCATGTTTTGTGTTTACTGATTTTTTTTTATATTAATTCACTCTCCTGACTTTGGTTTTGGACGCTGTCTTTTGGTTATTATTAAAGTAGCTGCAATTTTTTTTCCACATCCTTTCTTGAAGATTCTGACTCACACCATTTGTAATATGTGTATAAAAGTAGAATGTACATCTAGGCATCATGGTCTTATATTTGCTATATAAAGTTCTCATAATGACGCATTTTCCTTTATTCCAGATATCTTCATTTGAGAGGTATATATTTCTGCAGTGCTGCACAAACGCTGTCTGAGAGTCATAGAGATGTTACCAGGTGTATTACCAATATATATTATTTTACAGTATTTCTATTTCACATACCTTCAGTTTCATCATGGAGTCTTGGCTCATTTTGTCCCCTCTGGCCTCAGGCACATCGTCCACACCAATTAGTTTGGCCTTGTACCGAACACCGTCACCTCTGAACCTGGCCAGCAGGAACTCGTCTGTTTTTTCTGGAGTAGCTAAAGCTGAAATAGAGATATGCATAAATGCTATTAAATAAAGCAAAGACTAAGATCTTGAATGAATTTTGATATTCATGCCTAGAATAGACATCAAGTCGAATATATCACCCACACGCTGGTTCTGTGTAGGATGTTACAATGAGATCCTTGACATAAGCATTTAAGCTGCAGCAGGGATGAAAAGCACTTGAGCGTAAGTATGTATTCATTAATGTTCTTAAATATTTTTAGATGTATTTATTTTAAGTTGTACACACATCATACATATATATTGCACTCCTTACATTTTCATGCTAATGTCTGCTTTACATATTATATATTTTTATAATATGTAATATTATATTATTAACATATTACATATACTTATACATATATTTGTTGCATATAGAACCACAGCTCTATATATATATATATATCATGTCAGTTGAAACATATTTATATTCCCTCATATATATCCCTCATATATTCTGTCCACAGATACATATTTACATAATATATATATTATATATATTGCTTCCTGTTCTGAAATGATGGCACTCTGCTACTATTTGCATTTACTAATTTACTCAATTACTTTGAAAACCCTTGTATTTGTACTGAGCAATGACAATAAAGTTGAATCAGTTTATTTATCCATTCATCCATTTATCCATTAATCTATCCATCCATCCATTTTGTTCATAATAGAGGTAATAATCACAAAGCTAAGCATCCTACTGAAAAAACAAACAAACCAACATTTATTGAAAAAACCTTTTTGCTAACCCATGAGAATTAATGGATATTTGGCAGGCCACCTGGAACCACATTAAGCAAAAAAAGAGTGAATTTGTAAGGTATTCTTTTTAACTAAACGGTATTTTAATTCACATAGTTATGTATCCTAACCAAAGAGAATGACAAAGCAGAAAGTACAAACTGTTCAGCACAGCGTGTTTATACTGAAACAAAATGCGAGTGTTTCTTGGCCGACTCTGACTGTTTAAAAAACAGAGAAGAGGTCTTCTAAAATTCCCACAGCCCATCATTATGTTAGGTGCTTATTAAGAAGTCTTAGATCTTCACTTAAAGGTCTTCTCATGTCAGTGACTTTGATTCGGCTGCTTCATGTGGTCAACATGAATCAAGTGTTGGAAAAAACACCTTCATAATCTATAGCTCCTCTGAAGATCGGAAGTGTGTGGATGTGTTAATCTACTGCAGAAATCCTCCAATTCGAATTAAAATGACAAAAATTCAGAATCTAGATTTAGATCGCAAATGCATAATCCAGAGGCAATAGTAGCAAAGACAAACTAAAGACAAACTAAATGACAAACTAAAAGACAAACTATGGTCTATTACAGTATACAGCTGCAGAAGAATAAAACGCATGCTGTAGTGAGTTACTAATGGCACTAATGGTTTTAAAAGGATGTTCAGCAGCATATTGCTTATATGTTACATCAAATAATAACATCATTATAATAGACAGTATTTTTTGTCCTTTAAATTATGTGTGTTTAAATTCGCAGGTACTGACGATACTAAAAATCCATGAAGATGTTAAAAAGATGCATTTGATTTACATAATCTGAATGACTAAAATAAATAAAAAGCATCTCAAGCATGTGCATGACCCATCTCTGAATATGAATAACTTTCTTTATGTAAATATTGGCATAACCTTTGGATAATACAGAATCTAAATACACCCCATTTTTCCAATTAAAAGGGTCTTCAGAGTCCTGAATATGACTGAATGACTGCTACTTTTTGATTCTACATATCAGTGCTTGATTGACTTTGTAGTATATAGTATATATCCTCTTCTGACACTTCATTCAAACCCTTTTTTCCTCTTCTACCAGACTTTATTATTTGGGGGCAGCCGTAGGCTTATGGTTAAGGAACCATCCTAGTGAACGAAAGGTCCCTGGTTTGATCCCCAAAACTGACAAGACTCAACTGAGGTGCCCTTAAGCATATCACTTAACCCCTAACTGCTCCCCAGGTGCCATGTATGGGGCTGCCCACCTCTTTGGGCACATGTGCTCACTGCCCCCCAGTGTGTGTATATGTGTGTATTTCACTGCACAGATGGGTCAGGTCCACTGCACAGTGATCAATAAGTAGTTCACCATATCTTTTCTGAGATCACATTGCTCACCAACTGATTTATCGTCCTCAAGTCTATTAATAGCCTCTAGTCTGTTCAACCTCTTTCACAGAACTGGGTAGCATTTGATCTGTTTTCTTTCTCACTATCTGGCTCTGCTTTACTGCCATCTTTACTTTTCATTGTATTTGACTTGTTTTGATCCAAGTCAATTGGGTCTTTCTCCTCTTCCTCTCTTTCTTTGGAGCTCAGCTAATTGTGTCGGGGTTCTCCACTCGACTGTCGCCCCTGCCCTTTAGATGGCAGGGGCGGAGAGTGGGAGTGAAAGAAGACACAGCCAGACAGTTTGTGAACAAACGAAGGGACGCTATTGACTTTCAAAATGTGCAGGGATTATACAGGCTGGAGGTGCCCCTTTTATTATCACCAGGACACAGGACAACCCCCACACCAATGAATGCGCAGGCCTCTTTCAGTCACTTCCTCCCCTTTTAGACAGATTGGATACAACTGCCTTTGATGACTTTGGGCAGGGAAAGAAGATCGAAGGCTTCAAGACGTATGACTATAATAATGTATTTAAACGTGTGTTATAAAGATCACTTGGTCACTTGGAGTTTTATGGTCTACTAAATATTTGCAAGGGTTTCCTCCGGGTATTCCAGTTTCCTCCCACCTCTCAGAAACATACCAGTAGGACACCTGGCCACATAAAACTGTACAAACTTGTCTAAATGTGTGCGATTGAACTGGTGTCCGCATCTCACGCCACATGGTTCTAAATCTATCCTGACTCTGAATAATAACAAAGCACTTAATGAAGATAAAATAATTAATTAATAAAGAGTCATTGATATTAAAGAAAAAACAAATTGCTCTCTTACGTAGCTGAAGTTGTGGGGCTTTGAAATGGTAAAACATTACTGCTTCTTGTCTGCAAACACAAGCTCATTGAACATGTTGTTTACGACGTAACCTCTGACCTGTTGAGTTCCACGTGTGCAAGACGGCATTATTCTCAGACTAAACATTTCCCACTGTGGTCCTGATATGAGGTGCTTTGACGTTAACAAGTGACACCTACTTAGAAACCCAGCCATTTACAAATGGGCCTGCTGATACAAGCAAGTGATACAAGTAAAGCGTTTTTTTTTAGCAATAGTGAAAACTGGAACAGTCACACCACAGCTGTTATGCATCAGATTTGTCTTCTGAAAACTAGAGTGTGCTAGCAAAACAAAATGACACCTCACTCGCTTACATGATCTAGCTGTACTCGGTTTTGAATACGAAATGCATTATGGCATGAACTTTCCAGATGCACTTTCTAACCCAAGTCACTATAAGATCCTCAGCAGGAAACTGTGAGAACCACTCGACTTGTTTCCATGCCTGCGAAAAAGGATCATAAACAGACAGGGTGGGGAGGGATTTGCACTTGCAGCTGGAAGATATTGTTAAGACAGCCCTAATGGAATCCATCACTGGTGCACTCTTCCGCTATGAGTAAGCCAAGCAAAGGCAAACAATATCACTGTGCTCTGGGTCTAGCTTAGCAAAAATAAATTCTGAGAACTAATGGGTCAAGGAGGCCCACGGAATCCTGCTTAGAGGCTTGTTATGGTCTGCTGTGGCCTTTGGAAGAAGCAGAGAAACAAAACAGTAACATGGTGGTAAAGTTGGTTAGGAGGCCACTAACTTAATTTATTAGATCTACATTATTAGCAGCATTCAGTTATCTATAATTATTCTTATTTAACCCCTTAAACTCGTTATTCATTATTACGTAATAAAATAAAAACCCTGGATTTTATTATTATAGGAAAATAAGGTTATCAAAACTATGTTTTGATAAAAATGAGTCCTCAAAACATTTTCATGTTGTTAAAGTTACACTGCTAAGTGTTACACTATTGACACTGGAGACTCCTTCCAAAAATACTAAACATCTCTTCACAGAAAACTCCACCATATCAATGTTTACACATGTTTCTAATCTGCTTATTTGGGCCACAAATCATATAAGACCCTGACTGTGTCAGAACATAGACATTATTATACACTGAAGTACCAGAAAAATAGGTACAGACTATAAAAACGACTGGTCAACAAACTGGTGGCAGATCCATAATAGTATGGGATTTGTTTAGCTGGGACACTTGGTACATCTACAAATATTCTCTCTGACAGGTGAAGGCTACATGCGCCTCCTTTTTGACGGGTTACACCCGTTCATGTCCTGCATTTATTCTAATGGGTTTGGCCTCTTTCAACAGGATGCCAAATTAGAAACACTCATGTGTGTCTAGGGTTTTGCCATTACCAAATAAGTCACCAGACTTCAATGTTATCGAACACACTGGGATGCCATGCATTGCGCTGTGGACCACAGAAATCCTACACCTCAACATACAACAGAATTGTGGAGTGTTCTGCAGGAAGTATGGGGTTCATTGCCTACAGAATATTTCTGAAAGCTTGTGGAGTCCATGCCCTGTGGCAGACCTACCATTCAGCAGCATGAAATGTAACACTCAGTGACTACTTAAAATATCTAGTAAATACAGTGAAGCTAATCAAGAAGGGACACAGTAGCAATGGTCAGGAAAGCAAAGCTGGCCCTGTAAACAGGTCTTTGAAGTCTGAGGAGTTAGGACTTGTTTATAAGCTGCGTCATAGCTAAAAGCATGTCAGACAGCTATTTCAGGACCAGGATGTTCTTCAGAATATAAGTGCGTAACGATCCGTAAAAATACTGTGAATACTTGGAACGTTATTCTATGTCTGTGGTTTATTTGGACATACACCCGGTCAAACTGACGACCTTCTGTTTTTTTCCACAAATAAGGAAACAGAAGAAGAAAAAAGGGAAGTGCTGTGTTCGTCAAAGCTGAATGGGTTTTCATTTCAAATCTGTCCATTCATTTGTTCCTGTACGTAAGAAAAGCCAACATCAACATATATTGTAAAAATTGTGTAATACTAGCTAACCAATAAAGAGTTCTGTCAGGAAAACAACAGCGGACATCATAATGCAGAAATGCCAGTGGCCCCGTTTAAAAATGGGACAGAGATTACAAAAGAAAGAGGATGCATAATGCAATACTAAAACACAATCCTTATCAAGACGCTCCATATATCAGAGTAGAAAGCCTTCAATAAACCACATGGCCTCCAGTCTTCAAATCATGCAAATAGTAAAACAAACTTGGCAAATTCCATAACTGTGTACCCTTTTGTAACCTCTCAGCGCCGAACACGATCACATACCCTTCTTCTTCTCTTTCTTGGATGGCGTCTTCACGGGTGCCTGCTCGGCTGGAGGCATGCCGGACTCCACCTCTGCAGACATTTTTTGAGGCCTGCCTCGCGTGACGGGGTGATCGAAAGCAGCTCTCTGTCCTTCTCTCCACTGTGCAGTGTGCTCTCTACAGCCTGACTCAGCAGTGGGTCATGTTCAGCAAAGCGTGAGCTGGGGAGACATGTGAGAGGAAAAGATTGAGTGAAAGAATTCAAGTGGGGAAAATAAACAAGCTAAACCTGGTTGAGAAGATAAAAGAGTAAACAGTTTGGGGGAAAGTGGAATTAGGGTTTTACTGGTATGTAACAGACGAGTAAAACCGAGTCCCACGGATAAAGGTGATGAAAATAAATAAATACAGATAGAGCTCTAACTAACAATTATAGAAACTATGTATATCACTTAAGCCATGATATGTGCCACATTATTAACCTACTAATATTGTGGAATTGGCTGACAAACATTTAAATCACTGTATTATTTACATACATATATATTTAACATATATATTTTTTTCATGATTGAGCAAAGGTGTTTCCTTCACCTACCACAAAACATACATACCTTCACACTGACAGACTACATACAACATTCAATGCAACAAAGTTTCAAGACATCTGACATGGGCTTCTTCAGTAATTTCTATGAGGTTGTTAGCCTAGATGCTCATAGTGTAAATAAAGATAAAATCATAGCAAAGGGTCAAGCAGGCTAACAGACCGTAACAGACAGACAGCTAGCAAGCCCTAGTATTTTTTATATTGGTCACAAAATATAACTATATAACACAGTCAATAAGCTTAAATAAAACAGCAGAAATCATAGTGGCCCTGCAGTAAAACAGAAGCTGAACAAAGATCCTGAATTTCAGTGCTTCCTAAAAATGTCTGTGCTGTTGTGCTATAAGAATATACTTTTATTTATATTGTTATATTATTATACTTTTTTATTGTTCATTACACCGCACCTAACATTCAGCTAGCTTATCTCTCAAAACACTTTTTCTTGTTTCCTCACTCTTGAACAAAGCCATTGTCTAATGAACGAGCACCGCAGTGGTTATAAATTCTCCAACTCCACTAACTATAGTGCACACGCTTCCTTTCCTTTCATAAATTGTAATGTTGTTAATTGTAATGTCCTTAGCACATCTGGAAGAAATTATCTGAAAAATGGTTTACATAGTTGTATGTGTATAACTATGTATAAATAGAAAGTTAGCAAGAACATTAAGGAAATATGTAAAAAAAAAAATGCTGGTTTTAGGACAAATAAAAGAACATATGCTGTCAATATTCTTTGTCTTGGTATTCAAGCTATTAAAAAAGTCGCCAAATATGTGGCTAAAGGAAATGGGAGCTTCCCTTGCATCTGGGATCCATAGAGCCTCCACCATCTTCAGAACATAGGCTGATTGTTTTCTCGCACTTGTTTCCAATCTAGGAAATCAGAGCGAGACCTCTGCACAAATATTTGGCCCGTCTTTCCTTTTCACCCATGTCAACTTATTTAAGAGCAGGAAATTAATGCACATACTATAAATACTCTCCTCTTGTCTCAGAGAAAGCAGTGCTACAGTTTACTATTCATCTTATTCATCAGTATTGAAATTCTCAGTCTTCGCAGCTATGGGGTGTGTTGTGAGTAATGAGTTGTGAGTAATCAGAATTAAATGTTCTGAGTTTAAGAAGCAGGATTTACAAATCCTCATCTAAACACACTAGACGGATTGTATTGTAAGAAGCCTTGTTTACGGAGGAGTAATTCCCGGACCACATGGAGTTACCAACAAACATTCCTGAAAATTTCCCAAAATGGGAAAGGTCATCTTTTATTATCGTACAGCCTATACAGCCTCTTTCCTTCCCTGTTCTTTTTTCAGGATGGGTGAACATAAGCACTTTTCTTTGCCACCTGACATTAACACTTCCTCTTGCATGCTATAATCAGCTACACAACACTGAGCAGCACCCGGCACACAACCCCAGCTTTTTTTAGCAGGTAATGTATGTAAATTGAGCTGTGAGACTATAAATGGCGATCAGATTATATTATAAAGAGAGCAGCTGCTTTTGACTCAACCACAGCTTTGGCAGCTTCATGCTGTGCAAAACAAACTACTCCATGGTCATCATGTGGTCAATAGTTAGTGACTTTAGAGAGAATAATACTTACTTGGAAGCAGAAGAAACCAAATATGGAAAGAAATGGCAAAATATGGTGAAAGAAATCATGAGAATATGGCATGCTGGCAGGCAGGAAAGGTACTGGCAGAACATTTATGGGAATTCTTAGCTAATCCTCTAAAGCTGTATGCAAAGATGTTTCTTATTGAACTCTTGCTGAAAGGGTGCACACGTAAATCATGCCTGGTACCAGGCTGTGACAGAATTTCAGAAGCACAGATTCATGAATCACACTTAAACTATGCACACTAACTGTTATTAGTTGCAGATATCTCTGCTTTCCAAGGGACAGCATGCAATCCCTTGAATAACCACAAATCAGGGGATTATGAGGAATTTGAATTTGCCTAAGAAGTACTTAAAATAGTGAAATGCTCTTGTTTTGCTTTTTTTTTTGCTGGATTTTTTGCTTATTTGGCATCGCAGTACTGAACGCTTTTAACTATACTGGCTTATTCACTTTATAGAAGATAAGACACGCCTATTTACTCGAAAGAAGATTATCTCCTTCCATTAATATTATAGGTCATAAGCCCCGCCTGTTCATTTTATAGCAGGTTAACCCCACCCATTTATTTTATAACAGATTAGCCCCACCTATTAACTTCAAAGCATCATTGCCAATTGATGTTACACCAGACCCTTATAGTGTTTATTATAATTCATTTATTTAATTTGTATATTTTATCTATTAAAGACTGTAATCTATAAACAGCTTTTTCTAATGATCTATCACATGAAGTATTCTCACATCTGCTCATGTGAGCTTCTGTTTTGCTAATCTGGCAATTAATAGCTCGTTAGTTGCCTATTTTTCAAACATTTGTTTCCTACACAGATTGACAGATGTATGCCACATGGCATGCCTAATTCCCGGTCAATCAGAACAGCAACTGTGTACATAAATTCTGAGGGATAATGGGATAATGAAAGGTTTATGACCTGCAAAATGGCTTCCGAGTTGTGATTTGATTCCCAATGTTGATCCATGTGTTTCTGAAACAGAAGTCAGCGTGCTGAGTAATAGTATGCTGACACGACCAACTGCCAGTAGGGGTAAAGACACGCCACACCCCTGTCAAAACTGATCAAACCAGGCTGTAGTTTAGCAAGCCAGGTAAATATGGAGAACAGCAGAGAGAGTAACTTTAAGCTGCTTGAACTGATGGAGACATGCAAATGGTGTATACTGATTGAACCATGTTCTGTTCAATCTGAGAAAGCAACACGTTCCAACATTGAAGAACCTGAAATTGAAGAACCTCATACAAATTCCACCAA
This sequence comes from Duopalatinus emarginatus, assembly GCA_028565595.1. NCBI lineage: Eukaryota > Metazoa > Chordata > Actinopteri > Siluriformes > Pimelodidae > Duopalatinus > Duopalatinus emarginatus. The sequence goes on along the minus strand of JAOVVF010000028.1, from coordinate 8,470,200 downwards.
TTCTTCAGCACGAAGAACGTGGTGGTTAGAAATGAGATCTGTGTGAGGGAGGACACAGTCAAAAAGCACCACCAAACCATGTTTACTGCTAACAAACAAGAACAGCCTCTGGGGGTGGTATTCTAGATCCGATCGGACAATCACTAAACTACACAAACTACAAAATTAAAAAACAAGAATGTCTCCTAGTTATTGTTTTGCACTTTTCTAATAGTACTACTACTTGATTTCAGTAGCACTTTCAGTAGAAAAGCCCTTACAACATCTCTGGTGTTAGATCAAAGTATGTTGTTTCCTTTTTTTCCTGACATTATGCCTCAAACAAACCCTTTAGATGTTGCTTCGAGACACGAATTTCCTTTAAAACCTCTTCCGCCACTAATACAGATGATTCCAGGACATCCTGGTCATAACTAAGTCCCAAATCCACCATCTATATTTACACCTAGCTGCTGGCCTGATATGACCTCCAGTCCCTCAGGATCTAGTTCCAGAGAAGAAAGTGAACAAGGGGGCCAGATCTGAAGCCACAGCTTTGAGGATCCTTCCAGTCAGCAAGAACAATGAATGTACAGTAAACAGCAGCTTTTCTCTTCCCTGGCTCCATGCCTCTCTCTTCACACAGGCTGTGCAGATCCTTAAATACACAAGAAAAAAAAAAGCCTGGAAGCCGAGACACATCTACCTCAGCACTGTGCCAGGAATGTTTCACAGAGGACAAGTCTCCAAACAAAACGTATCTCAGTGGGTGTAGATTTAGCAGGTACCACAAACAAGACTGGAAAGGTTACAGAAAGGTCTGTGGCCACATATATTCGATTTGCCCAAGACTGTACCTTAGAATTAGACTGTTGAAGAAAGCACAAACTGCAACTAGGTAGCAATTAAGCTAACAACCAAATTAAAGTAGCCCTGTTTGCAGAAGTTACAAGCTTCTCCGGAGCATCCGGGATGACAGATGACAGGCTATGACAGAGTGTTGTATTGTAGCAGCAAGTAAAATGGTGAAAAACAACCATTTTATTGCTGCTATCTTACAGTGTATCTGGGAAATCATTAGGTTATAGTTTGTGGAGCTATCGTGCAGTTAATATTTGACAAGGTGAACCTATAATATTGGTTTTGACTCAAGGTGGTACAATAACACTTTTTCTTTTCTCAGTTACTAAGCTGTATTTTCTTCATCACAATTAAAGTCCTTTGCACAAAAATCACTAATACTGAAAAAACAATCAAGTATAAAACATATATCTAATAAAATATGTCATAACCAATGAAAAAACAAATCAAGTGCCTTTGTACATAAACATTTCCAGTTCCAAAAATTCTGATGTTTTCTTCAACATTCAAAACACCTTTTTAACTCTAAATATGGACTTCAGAGTTTGAACCGAGTAGCTGCTCTGAATAACTCCTCTAGGTTAAAAGGAGGTCTGGCCATGTTGTAATACGCAAAGTTTGCCAACTTATTTCCAGTCAACAATTAGTCATCCCTAAGTAAGTGTGATCTAGAGGCATAAAAATGAGAAAATAAGAAAATAAGGACAGATAATTTCCACAGTGCAAGTCCTGGAGAGTTGCCATGACTCCCACATGCTCCTTAGACAGGTACTGGCAAAACTGTGCTACTTTGAGCTGTTATAGTCTGGCTTTTGCACAGCACAGCAAACATGCAATCCGTCACATAGAGAGACATATAATCAAACAAAATGGAGGGAAGACGAACACATTACGAACAGCATTGGAGGGATTTTTCTGCTCGGTTTATTAGTCACGGGCTTGTATAAAAGGAGCTGGTCTTTTGAGGTTGCGCAACCTGGCATGCATGTAAACAGTAACGTTAATGCAAAGGAATAAATGGAGAAGGCCTGAATTGTTACAATGCAATCCAATCCAATGGAAATTAAATGGACAGTATACTACAAATACATGTACAGATTTGTCTGATATAGCAGAAAAACATTACGATTAGTAAGGCAATTAAATAAATTATGCCTCTATTAAAACCTTACATATGGCAAAAAATATTACAAAACATTATCATATATCAGAATACACTAAGCTGCCAGTTTATTAGGCATTTTGTTTTGTTGGGAGTTCACTTTATAGGTATACCATTACTGCCTCAAGCTTATATGTAGAATTCGTTAATTCGATTGATCTGTTCCATCTATGGACACGACTCCACAGGAGCACTCGTACCAGTGCAATGCACATCACACTAACATGTCGCTACATTATCATGTCTGTGCTGAGAGTATTCCACTACCTAAATAATATCAGGCTGAAAAAATAAATTATCTATTGGAACAGAGCTACTGTATATAGAGTAAATAGATACCTGTGCACCAATAAGGGAGTTGCATGTAAAAACGGCAATTTATGCTCAGAGTACGGTAACAAAATTATGGTACCTTTTCATTACAGTGACGTCTAAAGGTGCTTAGGATAATTTCCTGAAAAAATGAAAATAAGCATGGTAGTTACAGTCTACCAAAAGCAGTTGTTAACATAATTACCCTGAGTTTATATTGTTTTTACTCACAATAAAACGAACTCCTGCTTAAGCCCTGTTTCATGGGAAAAGGACAGTGTATCTTCCCAGCAAGGGTTCTCAGAGTAAGTCGAGACTTTATGTTATAAAGGGGTGAATGCTGAACAAGGATAACAACACTGTTTTAAGCTGTCATCCTGTGTGGTCGTAAAAGTCAGCTGTGTCAAAGTGTAGAAACACAACCAAACATCAAACACCAGACAATGCCCATTTTCCTCAAGGACTCTCCTAAATTCCCTTGTTTACCTAAACTGGTAGTGAGAAAGTGAGATATACAATTATACTGTATATCATTTTATAGTCTTAAAATGAACTCTGGGATGAAACTGTTTGGAGAAACTCTTGAGAAAACAGTGATCAGTGAGATCCAGTCCTCCTCAATTCTCCCAGCCTCATCAAATAGCTCTGATGTAATTAAAGAGTAAACCCAGTAGCCTTGAATAACCTTTATAGAGTAGCTTTTTGTACAAACTGAGTCATTACAAATTTGGAAGAAAGTGGGAGAACATGTTGGGTCACTATTACAAGAAATGCCAAAAGGACATTTATGTCCAGAACAGTGACTCAAATTGCACAGGAGTTAAAAAATTTTTTACTGAAATTGAGTAGACCTGTAAAATTCAACTATGCGAAATGGAGGTCAAGTGTCATTCTGTGTTACAGCTTTAAAGGGAAGAAAACAAATGGTTCCACATCTGGTATGAACTCCTTTTCTCTTTTTTCTTCCTACCATGGAGCAATGCAAAGCTTTAAGTGATTGTCCAGATTTTCATTCTTTCTTCAGAAGAGGGGGAAAGTGGGACACAAACAAATAGGCAGTGCAAAGGTCATTTACCTCAGCATGTGGCCACCCCACTCAAATACTGCTGTTCACGTAAAAGAGATACCATGACTTCTCTAGTGACCTGTATATGCTGCCGGTGAAATACAATAGTACTCCTTTTTCCGCCATTTACACAAACAGGGAAAGACAAGCAAGCAAATTCAAATGAGCAAGGAAGTTTCTGACGGTCCACACTCTTACCGGTACCTCGCATTCGTTTCTTTGTCCTTGCTGAACTTTCTTCACCAATCTTTATTTTCCTATAGAGCTGGATAGCTTAGCCGACAAAATGCTTCAGAGCATGCCAAAGCGAAGGAATGACTCAAGGAGGGAAATTAAGTTGAGCGCCAACATCTGCTTCCAATAAAACTGCACGCATTGTACCAGAAGAGAAAAAAAAAATATTTCAAGCGTCTCGCTCTGAGTCATAGTCAAACATTGCTATTCGCCGCAAAAAATGCTATTTCACTTCTTACAACACAGTAAAACACACAATGATGACTTGTGTGTAAATGGCCTACTCAGCTAAAATGTTTAGGGTTATTTAGGCAGGGGTGCGGTTACCCTCTTGAGATTTAATCTTTGTCTATACGTCCTTGACTATGTGTGGAGACACAGAAAGAAAACGAGCGCTTTCCCTTGACATTGCTGGTAATGTTTACTTTAAACAACTCCCAACTCTCTTTAAAACACTTCCACATTCTGTCGGCTCCTTACGAAACAGACTGCAGTGACTCTTCCGGTGGCATTTCGTCTATTAGATGGGAATATGAAGGGTGGCAAAGGCAGAAAGGGAGAATATGCCATAATTATGATCATTTCTAGGCCTCCCTGACATTTTTTCGCCCCTCCTACTCACTCTTCCTGTCATCTCTCATTTTTTCTTTCTTTTCACTTTTCCACATCCTGGACTGCTATAAAGGTCCAGGTCTACACACACACACACACACACACACACACACACACACACATTCTTTCAGACTTAGATCATTCCTGCATTCAGGGAAAAAGTGTTTGTACATAACGTTCTCCTAAAATAAACAACATGAGAAGACACCGGTCAAATGTTTTAACAACAGCTGGTAATTCGGTCATTCGCTAATCAGAAAAGTTCTTGTCTTTTTGTCAACCAAGCAGTCTGACTGGGGGAAGCCGTAGCCTTGTGGTTTGGGAACCGGTCTCACGAAGATCCGGAAGACCCCAGGTTCGATCGCGCCAACGGACAAGACACGACCGAAGTGCCTTTGCGGAAGGCACCTAATTCCTCCCTGGGTGCTGTGCTTTGGGGCTGCCTCTCTTTGGAGCTCTCGCTGCTCTGGGCAAGTGTGTTCACTGCCCCCTAGTGTTCACTAGTTTTACTGCATGGATAGGTTGTATGCGGAATAAAATCCCATTGCTCGGTGTGCAAGCACTTCACTTTCACTTTCACTTCATGACAATACAGGATACGGAATTAAACATCATTTAAACAATTGATCGTTTTCTTGAGTTTTTCTTTAAAAACCCAATAACACCTCAGCTTATATGCTATGCTAATGACTCCTGACACATCATGTATGAATGACAGCGTGGACTTACTGACAATTTGTGAAGGAAACACACAAAGGAATATTTAACCAGGGGCTACGTTGTATCACACCTCAGGCTACATTTTAGCAGAGCCTATCGAGCTCGCGTCTGGCACGCGTAATGAAACACAGTCCTCTCTCTCTTTCTCTCTCTCTCTCTCTCTCTCTCACACACACACACACACACACACGTCGTGACGAGCAAGAATCTCAAAGGTCAAAATCTGTCGATACAAAGACGGCAAAATATAGCCCACAGTCAAGCACTGGGGCAAAACAGTCTGCCCGGCTGATGTGCGTGTGTCATGCGTAAATAAGGCGTTAGAGACGGACATGCTTGAGAGCGTGTGTACCGTTTAAGGGTGTGTGTGCTCGTGTGTCTTAGTCAGGTCGGATGGTGACTACACTTCTAGCCTAAAAATAACAGATTGCAAAGGAAATCTTACAATACAAGAATAGGGAGATTATAAACCATTTAAATGGGAGGTACATGTTTTATTCAGGCGCGCCTTTATTATTTTCAATGCATTTATATTATATATGTGTATATACGCACTAATATATACATATATATATGTATACACATTAAGAGGTAGGTATGGTGGTACTCACCGATGTGTAGGTGCCTGAACCGTGCATAGTTTTCTCTACTGCGCCCGTGGAGCGGATGGCGGTGTTGACTGGTTAATCTCTACAATGCGCTAGGTTGGCCGTCTATCTGTCCTTTTTAAGAGGTGTGATGAGATGAGATGTGATGAAATGAGATGAGATGAGTTGAGTTAAGATGAGATGGTAGTCAGATGTTTGTAGCTCTGCTTTGCTCTGCTCCGCTGAGGAATGTGAATGCGATGTGATGGTGCAGCAGCGGCGGCTTGAGACGCAGTAACTCCCCCACAGAGTGCCGCCTTCAGCACGGCTCCCAGTTAACTCTGTAAGAGCCGGACACACACACACACACACACACACACACACAGAGAGAGAGAGAGAGAGAGAGAGAGGCACAGACACAGACTCATACACACACACACACACACACACACACACACACACACACAGAGAGAGAGAGAGAGAGAGAGAGAGAGAGAGAGAGAGA
>JAOVVF010000028.1:8452952-8462952 GCA_028565595.1 Duopalatinus emarginatus | reverse complement strand
CAGCTGCTGGTCACTTGAGCTTTTAACAGGATTTAACACAAACCTATAAATAATGTCAGTGAAGTAATGTGATTTGTCAGTGCAGAAATTTAATAATAACAAACTAAACTAAAACAAAATAAAAACTAAAATAAAGCTGTGCTAGGGGGACAGTGGAGTATATTTAACAGTTAACAGGGTCCCTGCAAACGGAGAATCGCTGGTTAGGGTTCTGGTTATAGGATGTTGTTGTGATTTGACATGGAGACTCCGGCTCCGGCTTTCGCTGCAGTCGCTAGAAATGTTTTCCATACGCTGATGTCACTGCTGACTGTCAACAGAACAACATGCACATTGTATAGAAAGCTTGCTTTTGGTTACTTGTGCCTGGGTTTCTCTTGGCCAGTCATGGACCAAAGATGTGAATAGATTTCTTCAAGTTTTAAGGTGACAGACTTTGTTAGGTCTGTAGATGCTGCATAGATGAATTTACAATATGGGGATGCCATGTGGGGCATCGTATTGATGTTTAAAAGTTAGAAGTTAGAAGTTGTACTAATATCCAGAGATCTTTCTTACTTAGACAAATACAGCCTAAATATATAAGGAACACCATGTCTTACACTTTAAATTGTGTTGACAGACACATTATTGTGTCACCAGAATTCAAAGGAAAGGGAGGGAGAAGGAAGTGCATGTTACATTAACCCTGGAATGATCTCCTTTCTTCCTGTGTTTCATGTGTTTCTACATTTTGCTGACACTGAAAACGACTTCTGTCTGGTTTGGAAAGCTTTCCAATGAACGATCAAAGCAATTCAAAAGTGTAAAAGTGCAATAATATTGTGAAAGAAAAGAAGATGAAGTAGAGTTTGTTGAAGGCATCTCTGATATGTTTTGCTTTACAGGATGACTTGGAACATGCTGTAGTTCTTTATCTCCGTTTGGTTTAGGAGTCTAAGGAGGTCAGATAAAGATATGGTGTCAGATAAAGATATGGTGTCAGATAAAGGGTAAACCTGTATGTGGCAAGTACATTTCACATCAGACAGAATTAATGCTGGTTAAAAATACACTGAAGTGCCAGAAAAGCTGGTACAGATTGGTGGTGGCTTCATGATGGTATAGGGTTTGTGCAGTTCCTGGTACGTCTCTGAGAGGTGAACATTATGTGTGCCTCCTTTCTGACGAGTTACACCAGTTCATGTCCTGCATTCGTTCCGACGTGTTTGGTCTCTTTAAACAGTATAATGCACCACCACACATGTCTAGAAACGCCAAATTATGGTTAGAGTAACATTCATCCTACCTAAATCACCATCTCAACCTTATCGAACACATCTGTTATATATTTCAAGCCTGTGGAGTACATTAACAATTCAGGTTATTTTTTTGTCTCTTTTTTATTTATTTATTTTTTAACCTGCCCCATATTCCATTTCCCAGTTCTACTGTAGGCTCATCATTACAGTTATAGTATAACGCAAATAGAACTCTTTTCTACCTGGGATGTTAAACAGCTATAAGTAAACCTGTAGTTAAGCCTTTTCGCTCCCTTCCCCCTGTCCCAGCCTAATGATAAGGAATATCTCTATCCTCTTTCCTGAGATTCCAAGAAATGTTATCATAATTACTCTAAGATAGTGTAAACCTTTCAAACCCTTTCTGACTGTGTGAGTGCCAACACATAGCTTCACAGCTTGGAGAACATACACTGAACTCGTCTTGAATGATGTTTTTCTTTGCGCACTTTTCCAGTAGTAAATGTTTTACCCAGACATTTTTTTTCAAAAAAATAAAATCAAATCAAAACAACACAACAGCCATCCATGTTCTATAGTACAGACTGAGGTTGTGGTGGAACATGCTTTGTGTTCGACCTGAGACTGTTCAAACAGTAGCTCCGAGTCACGTGCTGACCTCTGAAGGTATTTTTGTCCAAGGATATTTCTAAAAAAACTAAAAAAATCAGGAGAGGAAAAGCTGATTAAAAAAATGTCCTCCAGTGGAAAACCCATGAACGGTTGCAGCCTGTCTATCTGTGAATGACTTTCATGGCTTCCCGGAAAGCTGGTCATTCTTCCGAGGCATCCAGAGGTTACGGGTCACATGATTTCACCTCATCTTTCGCCCTCGATCTTCACTCACAAGACCCTCTTTAACAGGAAGGGCTTCATCGATAAAGCCTACATTCATTGGGGGGTCGTAATCTGATGAAATTCTGAAATGTAGATGTTCAGTCTGTTCTTTGTGCTTACAGTGGTGCAGCACTGACACGTCTTTGTGGCTGAATTGCATTAGACCAAATGTTTAGGGTTACGAATGAGGACACGTATCAAAGGCATTTTCTTTACACTGGGCCTCAGTGCTGTTCTGTCCAAAAAAGATCTGTGATCTACAACTTTGTTAAGAGTGTAAAAGTGGTTACATTACTCTAGAGCTTTAGTAAACTGGCAGAGCTGGCTAATTGCCTACTCGTGTACATACATGGTGGTTTTGGGACCCAGAGATTGTGTTAACATTTGCTGAGAGTCGCATAGTAGTATGGCAAAACCATGACCCAGTATACAGCAGTTACTGAGTATGAATGAAAGAGTATATTTAGACTAGTAGTACACACATGCTGGTGATAACCTTCTCCAGATGTTCTGCTGAGGACTCCATACTGTACTGAAAGGTCAGCAGCAAAGACCAACTGCTTATGTCATATCCTCTTCTCTGCTATTCTGTCGTCACCCAAGCTGTCTAATTGCACAATGAGGGTCTCAGGGACACACACACACACACACACACACACACACACACACACACAGATACGCACACATACACACATACGCACACATACACACATATGCTCAGTGGATGGGATTTGTTCTCTCAGTGGATTCCTTTCCTGAAAATCTGCACGCTGACTCATCTCTTTGTAGGTCTGGGGCTCATTCCTGGTGCTGTTTTTTTTTTCTCATCCAGATGTTCGCTCCTTGTAGGCTTGGGAAGAGCAGGAAAACAAATATTTCCCATAACTCCTGAAACATTTTGTTCCATTCTAACGGGCTGCTGTAATCATTACAAGAAAGAATCACTCTACTGAACCAAGTGATTTCTGCAGTGTATGAACAGAGGTCACTGATGTGTAAAATATATTGTCATATATATCTAGATTTGTTTGTTTTTAATACTTTTTGTGTAGTTGTACAGGCTACTTTTAAAAGGCTTTAAACTGCAATATTTTCCAATATAATTTTTGCCCTGTGTTTGTATGTGTGTCTGTCTGCCTGCCTGCTATTCCATATTTATGTTTACTCTAAGGCACCGCTTGTTATTTTTACTATGACGCACAAGTTGTGGCAGCTCTGACTTCATCATGAGGGTAATACTTGATGTTCTGGAAATCAGGCCACAGTTCATAACAGAGGTCTAGCTTCTAATTCAGCTTCATTACAAGTTAGGATTATCTGTCTGTCAGAAGAACGATTCGAGTAGTTTTGGGTTCTTGCTGTCACAGAATCATTTCCGCTGGCTTTCATAGCCTTGTGGAAAAAGTATACCTAAGTTATGTTATTTTGGAACCACTCATTTGTACTAAATCACTAATAAAATGCAAATAAAGTTATATTAATTTACACTTACTATACTCACTCTCATACTACACTCTTCTAATATAATTTAAGTATAGGCTAAAGTGCCAGAAAAACTGGTGCACCAGTCTAATACACTCCCTCACTGGGCATGGACTCAGTGGGCTTGTGGAAATATTCAGGTTGTAAACATCATATTTTCTGCAGAACAGTCCACATTTCTTGTGGTTCACACTTTTCGGTGCGTTTTAAGTTCACTTGGGCAGCTATATGTACCTAAATTGTATTAGAATTGTGATTAAAAAAACATGGTATTATACTCAGTATAAAATAAGTGTAACTTAATATAACTTTAATTATATTTTAGTAAGGATTTAGTACAAATTTGTGGCTCCAAAATAACATAAATTAAGTATACTTTTTTGCAAGGGTAATTACCGTTACATTCAACAACACAAAATAAATTTGGCTCAGATAAACTTGGAGGTTTCATCGCTTTTTTTGCTCTCCTTTTCAATGGGGTTCAAATCTGAAGACCTGAGGTATTTTTACATTCGGCTTGTTTTGATTTAAGTGGACTCTGTGCTTGTACCCCCTCTATCTGGGCCATATGTGAAGGCTTCAAATGAACTCAGACCCCCAAAAGCCAACCTCATACCGTCTCGGGAGGTGGTCTGAGTATGGTTCGTTTCAAGTCTGCTTTGTGGTTTCGTATGTTGACACATTGCAAATGCAAAGCATGCCCAGCACACTTCTCAAAAGTAAATGCTATTTAAAAACATGTTGATCCTGATTTTTCTTCTGTATTGTTCAGATCAACTGTAAAACTGTAAAAAAATTAAACTTGGAATTATGTGAACAGAGGAGTGGCTCTCTGACAGACGGAGTATGGATGATATAGGGAATCAGTTACATCTTGTTAACAAAAAAAAAAAAAAGTACCGTGTTCTGAACAAATTAAGGTCAAGGGGTTTGACAAGACCCATATACAATACTGGAACAAGGTTTTTGGAAAATTGTATTTTGCCTTTCTTTATTACTTTGTAATACTAGTATGAACTACAGCAGCCATCCTGCTCCAGAAGAAACTGTAAATGGATATTGGTCTCACTCCAGAAAAAACAAGTGAATGTAGGAAGTGGACTCAGGCCTCATAAAAGCTGAAGAGAACCAGCAAGTGAGCTGCCTGCATTTTCAAGAGCAGAAACAGTTTAAATGCGAACTTTCTGGCCCACTTAAGGAGAACCAAGTTCAATTCTGTAAGACTGGGTTTACACTTCGGGTTTATACTTAGTTCGGTTCTCTTGGTCCAGAACCAAAAATAGAAAATGAAACATTGCTGCATTTTTTATGGTATTTTGAACCCAACAATGTAAATAAATGGCATATGCATAAGGTCACAACCTGATTGAAGAGCTTTCATGACGTATAATCTGCTACCAAACTTGCCAAACTATTATAATTTCTAGCAATACTGCGTGCCGGGCTAAATGCACTCATGGGATTTGGTTATATGTGGTGGTATTTTTACCAGCTGAGGAGTCACAAAGTGCTTATAAAATGTAGGCTATAAAGGAGTCAAAAGAGCACCAAGAATTCCTCAGCTGCAAGGCATTTTTGGTGCGTGTTGCGTTTATACTTCAATTGAACCATGCCAGAGTCTGTTTGAAAGTGGAACAAAATCCACATGTTCTGGATTTACAATAACAGAGATTTCGCATCAGAATGATTTTTAATCAAACCCTTAAAGAGGGACACGTGATAAAAACACCTTTGATAACCACATTGATTTTGTTCCCACATTTTTTTCATGTGTTAATTGGAGGTGTGTTTGGGGGCGTTGTCTTGTTGAAAGGTTTGTCGTTGTTAAATTGAAACCTCCTGGCACAGGCAACCAGATTTGGGTCTTGTAGTAAGTGTTGCTTTACCAAACTACTATCATACTTTAAAATGGATTTGGAGACTTTTCCTTGCATGCACATTTATAAAAATGTCAATAGTGTTTAAGGCCAAAAACCTCAGGTTTTCTCTTGCCTGACCACAGCACACATCTTCAGTTTAGCTTCAGCACCAACTACTACTCATTTCCTTATTATGACTTAGATTGTGCTTAATAACATTTTAGTAATGGTTTTTAAAATACTCATTACATTGTGTCTTTTATACTAAAAATACACCAATCAGCTATGCCTACGCAGCTGCCAAAACAGCTCTGACCCATTAAGGCATGGACTCCACAAAACCTCTGAAGTTATGCTGTGGTATCTGGCACCAAGATGTTAGTAACACATCCTTCTGTGGGATCAGACCAGACAGGCTAGTCTTCACCCCCACACACATCAGAGAGCCTTGGGTGCCCATGACCCTGTTACCCGGTTCATGGGTTATGCTTCTTTGGACCACTTTCTAACTAACTATTGGTATAAATTCGACACTTGTCAAAGTGGCTAAGGTCCTTACGTTTGCCCATTTTTCTTGCTTCCAACATATCAACTTCAAGAATGGACTGTTCACTTGCTGCCTGATATATCCTATAAATGCCACTGAAACTGTAAAATAATCAGTCTTTTTCACACATTGTGGTTCTAATGTTATGGCTGATGGATGTATAATGCTATATTATTTGGTTTTAAAAATAATGAATTCAGAAGGTTGTATGAGTTTACACAGCCTTATGGTTTCATCCAGAAAAGTTAAATGTTGTACATTTACATATAATTGTCCACGGATGCCATTACATGAAGGTTGACAGTTTTACCATCTACAGTCAAGAAATCAGGTAAACTGTCTTTGTGCTTGACACAGTAAATAAGCTCAATACTGCCTTTAATTTCACTTGTTCAAGATGTTTTACAGCTTATACTTGGCACAACTGTCTTGTCACTTGAAGGTTTTTGGCATTTTAACTTCAGTGCATGCCAAACACTCTCTTCCCTTTGCTTTGCCCTCTTCCTCTTCTGCAAAAGCCACCTCCCAAGTGGACTACAAACAGCCGAGAGCTTGTGCCAAGAGGCTGAGGAATGCTTCAGGCTTCACATCTCATTCTCCTTCTACAAACACAACAACAAACACGCCATAGGCTTAACGTTCTCTTGTCCACCCCCATGTTGACTGAGGGGGTCTCCCCCTCTGCAAGCCATTAAGCAACTGAAGATCCTCAGACTTACTCTCTGTTTTCTTTTTCCAATTGGAAAAAAGGAAACCAACAGCTTTTTTTTCCTTGAAGTGTGGGTCAAAGTCCCGGCTTACGAGCCGAGCACGGACGACCCTAAGCACTTAGTGGTGGGCGAGTCTCACCAAAACAATGCCGCCTAAACACGACCGAAGTACCTTTTTTTTTACACTCAGCCAGCGGCTGTATTAATGTATTAGGTGGGAAAGTCTGGCCTGTTGCCCAGCACATAACAGAGGTGGCCTTGTTGCATACTAAACGAAGTGTACCACGGTGCTCAGTTACTTTCACCGAATCAAGCAAAAACATTTCTGTGCTTTTGTGGGGTGGGGAGGCGAATCAGTTTAAAGCCTCACATATGGAACTTGTTACTGTCCTTGGAGACGAAGTAGCCAAGGCCAAGACAAATGCTGTAATGAGGAGTACACAGCAACCCATGCAGAGATATAAAACGACCCCCTGAAATATTAGACAACAATGCTGACTTGGGGGTAGGAAGGTAAAAAAAAAAAACGCAAACATTTAAAAGTGCACCAACATGAAGCTGTGTTTACAAGAGCTAAATGAGCAGCAGAAATTCAAAGGATCGGTACTCACAGTCGGTATATGTATTTGCTTACATAGACAAAAAATATGTAAACTTTCCCAGGGTTATCTTCTCTGTCTCACCTTTTTTATTTGTTTTTCTACGTCTCAACAAAGATGTATGTATTATCTCAGTTTATCAACAATACAGGACATACAGAATTACTTTGCAACCTTTTTTTTCATTGATAAACAATGTACACTGTATCAGTATCATGATGTAAAACGTGCATTCTGTTCAGTTCATTCATTCACTCATCCAGTCTGTCACTGCCAGCATTGTTTAGCTAGTGTGAAAATTATATAACACGCTCACGGTAATCTATGTTGGACTAAATAAGCGCCTAATCCCAGTGCTTTTGATTCAGGAAATCCTACCAGCCACCCACTTATTTTGGGCTATTGAACTGTTTGTGGGTGGATTAGTGTCACAGCCTTTTTCAGGACAGGTTGGCAATAATAGGTCTTATTCATTGTCTAAGGGAACAGGTTTATCACACTTCTGGTGGTCAGCCTGATTATACAGTTAAAGGGTTCTCATTGTATAAGACTGTATAAAGACTGTCCTTTTCACTTAGTATGGCTGGGTTAGACCGAAAGTGGATTTCACAGTTACTGTGAGTTACTGAGGCTGAGAAGTGTTTGCTCTCAAAATGTCTATTAGTGTTTGTAAGCTGGAAAATATGCAAAACATGATCAGAAATGCTTTTATAAGGCAATGCAATTATACCAGTCTTTTTATGTGGCTGAGATAACCCTTGTGGGAAAACTGTGGACCAGGCTGGGCTGCTTGTCTTTGTTTACATGTGCTTCCTGTCAGTCTTTTTTGGAGACACACCCTCATACCTCGTCACCCCGTCCATATCTTTGTCTGTTCAGAAAGGAAAGTGTGGCGGAATCTATTGTGAGCAGAGCGGCCCAATAATTTTACTACATGAAAAAAACATCAAACACAACATCCAGTTCCCAGAATCCCCAGCAACACCCCCAAACGGTCACCCACAGCAAAAACTATACTATTTACTATTTACTATAAAATTTACAATTCCTCTGAATATTAGTTTATGGTTTCCACACCTGTTTTCTGTCCATGATTACGTTTGATTCAATTCACCTGTTTTTAGTTACCCTTGGTTCTTCATTTAAGCACGGCTTAGTTCACAATTGAGTTGCAAAGTATTAGGTAGCCTCACTGAACCAAACCATTGTTATTTGTATTTGATATTCTGTGTTTTGATCCTTTTTGCTCTTTTTGCTTTTGTCGTTGTTTTTTACTCTGCCTCTGACATTTTGTTTGTGTATTGCGTGACTTGCTGCCTGATTGCTGACCCCGGTTTTTGGTTAATCTGTGCCACATCTGCATTTACTTCTGGCCCACATATTGCATGGAATGATGGGACAGAAGAAGGCCAGATGCAGATGCCAAAACTTGGCCAGTTGATAGCTGTGGAGGAGCCACCTATAAACTGCCACTGTTAGAAATGGCACACAACTTAACCACATGTACAACTTAATTTGGGCCATGTGAGCCATATAAGTTTTTTATTTTTTTTTTTAAATATGTGGCACATGTTTGGCACATGTGCCACTTGATTACAGTAAACCAGCAGTGTCACACCATTGGCAGAAGTGGCCCACATATATATATTCTGTCTGTCTGCACTATTGAAGATGGAGATGGAGAACACCAGATTACAGAAAATCATTAGATAAAATAACTAATTGAACTTGATATTATAGATTTGTGCGGGTAAAATGTATGTACATGGGTAGGAATAAGAGGCTTTAAGGCTCCAATTTTTTTTTGTAAATAACCACTAGAACTTCTATTTTTTTATAATTTTTTGAGTGATGTACATTTAATATTAAATATTTAAATTGCTCTTTATATATGCACTAAAACTAACATTTAACATACATATATTTTACATACTTAAAAAGTACTTTTTTCTTTGGTCTGCTTTATTTGCTGCTATATCAATTAGATAGTTATCTTATTTCCAAACACTACTTTTGACTTTTTAAAACCCATTATGAAAAGCAATCATGACCACAAAATTGACCACAAAAATCCTCAAATAGCTTATTTACATTAAAAACACCTATAGGCAACATTAGGTAAAAAACAAGCCCCTGAGGGTCATTAAAGCCTACAAACATTTTACAGAAAGCAGCTGCTTTTCTTTTCACACTGTTGCATTGCATTTTACACTAAAAAGAAAGAAACACAAAATGACCTTCATCTTTTTTATAAGTACTTACTGTACGTGACACTACGTTAAGTAGATAGAGTATCAAAAGAAGTAGAAATCAAGGAGGGGGGGGGGGGGTAAATGAAACATAAAAAAAAAAAAATCAGCCTTGATTTGAATGTTTATATGGCCATAATTTGAGGGAGAGGTGCAGTTATTTAGGATTTAAGACCAGTTAGTGGAAAAAATCTGGAAGATTCATTCCAGGGATTCTGTTACAGCACATGAGTCACCGAAAAGCATCTGATCTCCAGTAAAACATGCTACTGCCTCTGCCAAGTGAGCCACGTCACATGAGTTTCTCTTCCTCTGACTAACCTTGCGATTTCGCCATCACCCTTAGTGTTTGCTTCGGATTTAGGAAAATCTATCATTTAAAAGTCATCACTTTTGATTCCTTATGTATTCATGACTCAGAGGCCACAATTGGTTGC
>JAOVVF010000028.1:8413071-8427489 GCA_028565595.1 Duopalatinus emarginatus | reverse complement strand
TGAACAATTCCGAACCCTATCATTACTCAAAAGGCATGAATGATTACTCAAGTAGGCACTGCAAGTTTAAATCAAAGTTCAAGAGACTATCAAAGTGCAGAAATTTCACATGTATTTGATTTTTTTAAAACCAAATCAACAGGATGTTCAGGAAAAAGACACTTTCTAAAACCACATATATAAATAAATACATTCTCATCTAGTCCTGGAACTCTACATCATCCAAGTAGCTGTTACAGATGCAACAGATAGACAGATTTGTTTACCCCACTGTCACAGCGGTAGCCTATCACCTAGCGAAGTGGAATTATCTCCTCAAAGTAACACACCAATTGCAAGGCCTGCTGTATTAATCAACGGCCTTGTCATCTCAGGGTTCAGTGTTATTAAACCAGCAATGGCTTTCCCATCCAAGATCTGCCATCTGGGGAGAAAAACAAGAAAATTAAAATGACATCAGGTCAAGGCTCATCTATGATCTATATGAGGTGCAGTTAAAAGGCTCTGAGAAAAGTCAAAGTTGTAGAGCAAACCCAAGAGGGATTCATCTAAGCGTGATCAGATGGCATTAATACACTTAATAAAATTGTTAAATGGCAAAGAAGCAATATGCATGACTGTATTTTGCTGTTTGGCAGAAGGGGTGTGATGGTTGAGGATAGCAATTCATTAAGCTATAGACAAGCAAATAGAGCTCAGGCTATATTATATTGACATTTCCTATCATGTTTGTCTTGTGTCAGTTATTTACACGTAATCCAGAGAAGTGAGCAGAGCAGACAAGAGCTCAGAGCTCAAGCAATTTGCAGCTGATTTCTGATCCTAAATGGCAAGCTTTGTTTTATAAAACCCATGCTGAGCTGACACTTGTGTACTCGTGTGAAGGGCACATCCTGCTCCAGAGGGTTATACTGTCAGCCTCTGCTCCTCTTGCCGTCTGGGTCTGGCATTAGAGCCGCTTTGCTAATTACACTCATCCTCGCATATCCGGTCCCTCGCTGACTCACCAACTGCCACCAGGGAAAAGAGGTCTCCATTTTCTGTCTGGACCCTGTTCTCTCGCTCTCTCTTTCTTTGTCTCTTTCTTCTCTCTTTCCCTCTGTATTTCTTGCCCTGCATCTGCCTTTCATCAACCTTTGTCATGTACTTCATGCAGCTTCGGTAAAGGTTACTGCAGCATGTTTCTCCCGTCCTCAGGGAAACATTAATTAGCAGGAGTGTGCAAAGAGTGTGCGAAAGTTTGCTTTTGGGGCTCCAAATGAAAGCTTTCTTGATTGCAGACCATGTCAAGACTAATGACAGAGTAGTAGCTAATGGCTTAAGAAGAGAAAGAGTGAGAGATGAGATTGAGCTAAATTGCCACTTAGGCACCCCATTTGGAAAGGGTTTTTAGGAACCTTCTGGCTGACAGTACTTCAAATAAGAGGGTTGATAACATATGTGCGGGGAAGGGGGGGGGGGGTCAGAGGAGAGTCCTTGAGGACGTGTCCCATTGCCCCTTCATGTCAGCAGTGCCCTTTTGAAAGTTCTTTTTTTTTCATTTTGGAAAAGCTTGTCCAAGGCTCTTATTAGGACCAGAAGTTTTAATCAGCCATAATTTAAAATCTTAACAAAAGGCTTGAACTGTCTGTCTTTTACATCACATGACCTACTGTTGCGGTTCAGCCATGATCTATGACCCTGCATTTGGAAGCATTGGTGGCTCAGCCATTAGGGCTTTGGACTGCTGATGGGAAGGTTGTGAGTTTGAATCCTGTACTGTCAGGCTTTCAGTGTTAAGCAATTATCCTTTTTGATTTTTTTTCCAAATTTGTATTACTGTAATAACCCTACGCCTTCACATGAAATTGCTGTAGTATGAAAACAACCAGGCAAGATCTGGTTCAAACTGAAAAGGAAATCAATTAAAACCCAATATTGCCATTGAAAATCAATACACATGCCACACAGCCTGGTTCATGCATGTGTTGGAGTGTGTGTTTGTTAGAGAGAGAGAGAAAACGAGAAAGATCAAATTTCTATTGAGCTTGAAGACATCAGACAACCCGCAGACAACTTGTTTCATGGGTGTTCTTGTTGCCAGGGTTGTGGAAATAAAGAAGGACCCTCTATTTATAGTTACATTAAATGTTCTAAAACATCCACCAAACAAGTTAATTCCTGGTATTATGTATGTTGTACTGGCTATAAAGAGTCAGCAGTCTTTCTATTTTTCTCTCATTTCAAGTTAATAAACCAAAAACTGCAGAAAGCACAGAGCTGTCAGTCCTGAAGACTTACCAGTGGTGGAAAGGTGGGTCATAAAATGTCCGTATTCTGGCTGTAGAACTTTCAGAAAAATATAATAATCTTCCTGCTTTTCAATACATGTTGCCCACCTGTGAACAAGCTTTCATATTCCCTCATTAATAATGTTTCAGACTGAGCTGTGAGCTACTAAAGCACCTCTGTCTTCACCTCTTCATAAGACGTGAATCTCCATCCTCTTAGGGCTTCTGTCAGGTGATAATCTGATCAGGACTATATATGGACAATGATTTGACACCTCAAAACTATGTGGGTGAATGTGTATGTGACAACACAGCACTCTTGAGGTTCTTAGTTTAGTTTAAATTTTAGGCTTCAGCTCTTCAGTGGGCATTTCACTGTGTCAAACATGGTTAATTGTTGACTTGTTGACTTGTGACTTGTTCAAATCACAAGTGGCAGACATTTAATCTTGCACTGCAGTCACAAATGAACCAAAAGACCAAAAAGATTCACACCGCTAACTTTTTATTCCTTAAGTTTAAGCCACTTGTAACTTGGTTCTCATCGGTTACTGAAGTCATTTTAGGGAGAGGTGTGTTGGTTGGTTGGTGTGGTAAAGTGGTAAAATCATTAGCTCCCATGTGAGAGACCTGGGTTTGATTGCCTGTCTGGGAAGCCAATCTGTGCTACACCAATAAGGATCGCTCTGGATAAGAGCGTCTGCCAAATGCCGTAAATGTAAATGAGAGGGTGTCTTTACTTTTCCTCAAGCATGACATGATCATGACATATATATATATGGAACTGTCATGACACAGCATGGGAGACAGGACCTAGCTGCAGAGGATGGTGATTACTATCCACAGGGAAAGTGTACTCAAACCCTATGAGAGCAAGTCTAAAAAAGTAAATTTGTCTGTTTAGTAGTTCAAACAAATGGAAAGTGAAGTCCACAATTCTGTTGACACTGCAAGAACACCGCCACCACAACAACACACAGCTAATATACTGTATACAAATATTAGATTAAATTATTTATTTATGGCCTCACCTATTATATATAAACACATACCACAGATCTTCGCTGTGTAAAAAGAAACATAAAAAAATAAATTAAGATTAATTACACCACACCAACATTTAATTCATTGATTTATTCATTTTCTGTAAAAACATGACAACATCTCATACAGGGACTTGTATGAAGGATGCCGTACATAAATGGATTAAAAACATGCAGTCATTGATATAGTGAGGCTTTCTCTCGGGACATAAACATATCAGTCATAACATTAAAACTACCTGCCATTAAAAATAACTGCCAAAACTGCTCTTACCACAATACCTCTGTAGGTGTGCTGTGGTGGTACTTGACACCAAGACATTAGCAATAGATTTTTTTGTGGATTTTCTGTGATATTGGAGAAAATAGGTTAGCATTCACCCTCATGCAAATTAGTGAGCCTTGGGTGCCCATGACCTTGTCGGTGGTTCACTGGTTGTACTTCCTTGTACAACTTTTGTTAGGTATTAACCACTGTGTACCGAAAAGACCCCAGAAGTCATTCAGATCCTATCATTTGGCCATTTTTCTGCTTCTAACACAGATGATTGATATACAGTATATTTATAGAAAAGTCTCCAGTGCTGTTGCTTAAATGTTTTCCTTTACATTTCTAGCTCAAGAAAGTCTTTAGAACTGAGACATTTTTAATTTTCTGGTAGCATGATGGCATTTTTGTCTTATAAAGGCAGAGAGAGAGAGATGAGAAAACAAGTAAGTGTTGACAAGAACTAACTTGTCTCACATTGGGTTCTCTGGTTTCCTCCCACCCTCAAAAAAATGCAGCCATCCCATCCAGGATGTATTCTTGCCTCATGCTATATTCCTGAGGCAGATCCACCACTATCTTGACCAGGATAAAATGATAGCTGTAAGACACAGGTGAGAATCTGTGTCCCCACTGCCCGACTCGGCTGGTGTGCTGTCTGGCCTGTAGATGATTCCACAAGTGTTCAGGGATGTCTGGGCCATGAAATGCTGACAAGTGGGCCTCTGCCAACTGGGTTCATTCAGTGATGCAGGCAGGTGCCATTGGACCCACTTCATCATTCTGGTCAGGAGGCTGGTCAGGCAAACAATTGTTCCAGTACCAATAGCTCAATTATCTGTTCCACATCCCACTCCTCCTTCAACCATGGTGACAGGAGTACCTCAAATGTGTGCAGGTGAAGAGGTGGCTAACATCAGACAGCTGCAGCAACCAGAAACACCAGCGATGGTCCACAGGTATCTGGATGATGTGCACCAAGACCACTCCCTTGACCCTGGGGTACTCCAGTTGTGTACATGGTGGCAGTTGCAAGCCTGACACTCCTGTCCCTGGGTATCATGTACAACACGATAACAGGGGACACAGCTGGGGATGTGCTTGCCTGTTCTCAGCCTGCTTTTGCCAGGGTATTTTTTGACAATCTTTTTGAGTGGGGAGGCGTCTACGGCGGTGACAGAGTCTTCTAAATTCATGGGTTTTGGCACAACGGTAGAACCTCAGTCTGTGAGGGTGCAGAGGAAGACTCATCATAAACAAACCACTGTCACAGTTTGTCACACTTGCGGCTTGTCATGCTTGCGTTATTGTTATGTTTGCAAGTTCAAACATTGTGTGCATGAGAGAAAAGCTCTGCCAAATGGTAGCACTTTCTGGCTCTCTTTCTTGCACCGGTTAGTGGAGTCACTGAAAGCACAAAGAGACACAAATAAGTAAACCTGCAATAATAAGACAGAGGTAAGAATTATCATGCATTGCCTGCTGGTTTGATCCTCCACCTCTCTGACCACAGCTGATGGTCGACCACGCCCGTGCTGCCACACTTTTCATGTTTTCACAGCACAACTCGGGGCTGTTTTGTTCCTCACACATCTTTGGGTATTGCAAATACTGAAAGGCTGAAAAGCACTTCACAGTTGTATTGATGTTAGTCTGGCTCTTTACACAAGGAAAACTTCAATCTACCACTGTTTACTTTAAGTAATTACTCACACACTCAGAAGCTCGAGTTTGCACCTACCAGGCCTGAATGTGCTGGAGAGCTGCTATGTATCTGTATCTAATAAATATAATTCTTTGAATGATTCATAGCTAAAATATTCATTCACTGGTGTGTAAAGACCAAAGGAAACTGTGTTTCTGAAAGTGGCCTTGGATTCCTTGTGCACTCTTCGCCTTAATAACAAAAAGCTCATCTACAGTAAGCAATAACTTATCTCATTTTGTTCAATCACATGTTCAATCATGTTCATCATGTACTTGAAAAAAAAATGCTTATAGGCTGGTGGTGTGCAACGTGTGCTCCTTGCATTGGGCTACTGTTAAGCGTTTAATGTTTTAAGTAAACTGGTACACCAGGCTAATACTTGGTATTCCATCAGCTTGCGGAAATATTCTGTCGGAAATGAACACTATACTTCTTGCAAAACAGTCCACAATTCTGTTGTATTTTGAGGTAAAGCGTTTCTGTCTTCCACAGCGGGTTGAATAGCACGCAGATGTGTTTGCTAACATAGAGGTCTGGTGACTTAGGTGGAGATGGCAAAATCCCAAACTGAGATGAGTGTTCCTCTAACCAAAATTTGGCATCTGTGTGGCAGCGCATTGTCCTATTGGAAGAGGCCAAATCCACAGAATAAATTCAGGACATGAACAGGTGTAGCGTTTTCCATCACCATTTGCCTCTGAAATAATTGAAATTATTTTTTGAGATGAACTGTGGGTACATTAACTAAAAGCAAACATCTTGCTAAGACATAACCACAGATGCTCATCTGCGACGCTGATCAGCAGATGCTGGCTGTATTGAATAAGTGCCTTAGTTATGTCCTCAACATGCTGTTTACCCCTGTAACATACTGTATAACAAGTTAAACTACTCATACCTATGACTCATGTTGCTGAAACTTTTTTTTTCTTGTTTTACCTCCATTTCCATTTATTACTATTGATTTGTTAGATTGTGTATGCTTGAAATGCTTGACTGCAGCTTGTCCATTTTTTTGTGGCAGGTTTCATTAAATGTGATTTTTAAGGTCAAAATAAGAATGCAATGACTAAAAAAATATGTTTTCTCTTGTACATATACTTAGGTAATGGGACAGGTATTAAATGTACATAATACATAGATCATTGCCAAAATAGTACTTATTTATACTAGTAACCAAATAAAATTAATAAATTGTTTTCCACCATTGCATCCCACACTTGGCCGGGTCATCAGCGCTTTACTTCGCTGGCCCACAAAGCTGCCGGCCCAGCAAATTAGCACCTAAGCCTCATTAAGCTTAAACTATTTAAACAATTGGACTCATACCTTACATTGTCTTGCCCTTTATGCACTGCCCTTCCCCTAAACTAAAGTTAATGCTTTTGTTATGTCATATATAAATAGGAATTTATTAGCATATCTTACAGCCAAACATCTCCTGTCATTTAAAAAAAGTATTCATAAAATGTTTTTGCATATCCATAATACACAATATATTTTTCCCTAAAGACCTTTTTTGTTCAAATTATATAGTAGAAAAAAACCTATGCTTTTGTTTTAGTTTTGTCATGCATTTGTTTTAGAAGTGCAGGAATAGTAAACTAATAATAACACCACCACTGTGCAGCAAACCGCCTTCACACATAAAGTTACTCTTTCCTTTCTTTGTTCTTGTCTCTTGTGTGTGAAAGTAAAGATTGGGTGTTGTTGAATACTTGAATGCCCGTACTTTTTTAATCTGTTTTATAAGTCTTTGTCTTCCGTGCAGCTCTATTATTTGTGCACCACCACATGTATAGCTGAAGATTAAAGATGTATGAAAAAGCTTTTAGCTTTTAGAAAAATATCATTCTGGCAGTAGAAACCTTTTTCTTAAAAATCTTGCCGGTTGCAATTACACAACACCATAATTATCCCAACGTTACACTATCTGCAGCATTACTCCATTCTCTTGGTTTGTGCAATTATTTGCTCCAGCCAAACAATTTCACCTGTTATCAGGATTACAAAATCCACATTGAGTTTAATACAGAATCCAGACCTCCAGACTCAGCTGGCTTCCCAGACTACGGGTCCCAGCTTCTCACAGCTCATTTTCCTTATTCATTTTGTCATGGAAATCTTGGTATCTTTCAAAAATAACCCACCTCTCACTGCCACTGAGTTTCTCACCTCTGATGAAGGCAGCCAGCAAGTCGCTGTTAGCCAAAAGTCCTGTCAGGTGCAATATGCCAAGTGCCCCAGATTAGACTTGGTTTTTGGCAGGAGTTAATTGGTCCGTCTGGTCTATTTTTTTTAAGGTTTGGAGGTTGCAGTGTGGTTATTTAATATTCAGGGGCAAATTCACTAGTTCACTAGAGTGCCAACACTAGGAAGGTTAGGAGTTGAACTGAGCAAACACATCCTGGGTGGTTTGGGGAAAGTGCTTTGTAAAGGTGAGGTTTTATTTATGCAGAACAACATGAATTTAGTGACATCTAATTCACATGTGGATTTCTGTCTCAGTGTAATACGGCCTTATGGTGCCCTTTAACAGAAAATGGACAGATATAAACTTATATTTTATTATAAAAAAGCAATAAAACATACAGTTTTTGATACTTGCAGGTCCAAAAATAAGATGACATTTGCAGTTTAAAAAATATCTGCAGTTACAGTATATGAAATCCTCCCTCATATCTCACTTCACCTTACTGATATATCATTCAGTCTCCTGATATTTTTTTCACAAGCAATTAAAATGGGAATGTCGGCAAAGAATGTTTAACATTGCTGAGACCTACACATACCACAGAGGATAAAATGGTAACAAACAACCATAAAAACATGGCACAGTACTAATGAATTTAGTGAGAAAATGATTAAAGCTGGATTGATCACCACTTCCACATTTATTGTAGCCTCCAGCCGCTTTGCCTCTGAGCCTTGCAACATTAATGTGATGGCCGAGGAAAACTAATGGGAAAACTAATCAGATGTCACTATGTCTGAATTCTGGAGAAGAGGAAAAATACTGAAGATAAGGGTCTAACTTCTGGCTATAAAATCATTTTTTTAGTCCAACAAAACCTAATAGTGGACTTTAGTAATATGTATATATTTATATAGTAGAAAATGTCAGAATCTTACCATCTCATATACTGTCTCTATTCTTTCTACTACCTTTGCTAGGTCATTGAAAGTTGGAGTCCTGTAATTAATATACAAGGTCATAACTCTATGTATACTTAAGTGCCATTGTAAACTAAGCCTAAACAAAGTGGTTTTATATAGCATGTGTATAAGACCAGGATGACTCCTCTCTGACTGAATGGTGCAGCTGATGTCCCTGCAACCCTGCAGTACCAGATTATAACTGATGTGCCATCATAAACGATCTGACAGAAAAGCTCCAGGGAGACTGATGGCTGTTCAGTGTGCTAGGACTGAAAGGCATCGTGAGATACCTAAAAGCTGGTTCCCTTTTGGTCATTTAATAGTATTTCAAAAAGGTTATTAATACCAATCATAAAATCCTTCACAGCTTCCCCTCTAGTGAGACGTCTAATTAGGTTACCGTTTCCCCCGCTCCCGTCTTTTCATTTTCTTTCAAAAATCGTCCTTGATTATTGCTTATCTGATCTAATATTCCGTGTTCCCTTGCACTTGTCATTGGAAATGAGGATCGATTGTTCCCTCTCTCTGTTAATAATACATTTCGAACATATTTTTGCATCAGTCGGAATGTCACCTGTGTAACCCTGCTCCTATAATACAGAGGGAAAACAGCGGTGTCAGCACATCATATGTAGCTATGTCAGCAATCCAGTTTGCGCTCATTTGGATAGCAACAGAAAGCGAAAATTTGCCAGACCTGATTGGCTTGAAAAACTGCCACTCAATTCTTCAATCTGCACACAATCACATATGGATTGTGAAGACGATTTGGCAGTGAAAATGACCTAGAAGTTTGGAAAGTCACCAGCCGGCCAGACTTCCCTATTTCAGAAAAGGTTGGTGATTGAGGACATCCTTTTCAGACACACAGCATTAAAACCCATTATACCATAAACTTTATTTACGGAGCACTTGGTTAATACCTGTCATAAACAGCAAATCAAATTTCCCCTTGGTTTTACACTGGCCTGGAGAGCACTTAACTTTGCACTCTTTGCCTTCCTCTTTTTTCAAAGGTGGAAGCCCTGATGAATTGCTCTGCTGTTAAACTTGAAATATGGCCCTGCTGATTTTAGCATCTGGGGCCTTAAAAAACAGCCGTGTTGTCAGGTGAAACTGCATTTTCATCAATTTGTTGCTTTGTTTCTTTTTATATTGCCAAATGTTATATGTGCACTTATTGCTGCAAGATATTTGAGTAATATAAAATACAGTAATATTTCGGTGCAGAGGAATGTGCTCTATAAAATGACTTTATAGGTTTTCTCCCGTTAAATGAATTGCATCCGACCATCATGAGGTAGGAAATCTTAAAAAAAAGGTACTTCACTTAACGACAGTAGGTATGAAATTGTAGATACACGTTGTTGAGGCTAAGTGGAAGTTCACAAGCTGGAACAAAATAATAATAAAAAAAAACGTTGAATAGAAATTAAACATTTACCTCTATTTCTGTGGCTGTTTTAGTCTTCAGCCATGCACATCCAGTGCATGCACAGTTCGCATACAATAATAACAGTACTAGAAATACTATGGTATTTACTATAATATATGTACACTTGATGTTGACATAAGTGCCAGAAAAAATGGTGCAGAACTGTATAAATACTGGTACAGGTTGGTGGTCGCTCCATAATGCTATGGGTTTTGTTCAGCTGGCATTTCTTTGTTCCCCTAAGTACATCTACAAATGTCTCTGACACACTGTGTTTTTCCTTTTTTTACGAGTTACACCGGTGTCCTGCATTCATTCTGATGGGTTTGGCCAACGGGGCAATGTGTCACCACACACATCTAGAGACACCAAATCATGATTAGAGGAACACTTATCTGAGTCTGTCATTCACAAATAGGTCACTAAATGCCAACGTTATTGAACACATACAACATTATTGTGGACCGGTATACATGAAGTGTAGTATTTCCCGCAGCTCGCCATGCCCTGTGGAGGGACATACCAAGTACTAGACTGGTGTACCAGTTTTTTCTGGCACTTCATTGAATATTCATTTAATGTCAGTTTATATTTGAGTAAATCAAATAGATATGTATATGTATTGGTTATGTCTTATTAGACATGTTTTTTGCATACTAGAATACTGTACATGAAAAGCTATGAGTAAACTGAATATATGTAAAGTAACAGTGCACTCAAATATTTATCTACCTTCAAAAAAACAACACAATACCACCTTTTGTCCTGGCACAATTATCCTTGTCACAACATTGCAGTATAGGAGAAAAATAAGATGATCCAGATACTTTCTGAGTCCTCACCTCACCTCTCCACAGATGCTCTTAGATGTCTCAGATTTGTCTTGCAAAAGAAAGAAGCCATTTTCTGTTTTATTATCAGCCAAATTCTTGTCAATTTATTTATATTCACTGCGTTTCTTTATATTTCCTGTACTTGGCAGATAACCTGCCATACAGCATGCAGCCAAAAATAGGGTTCCTCCATATGTGACGCTAGAAGGGATACTGGCAATGCAGCATGGATTCACACATTGAAAACAGGTCTGACGCAAATAAGCCAGTATGCTTTCCTGTTCATTAAGGACACTCATAGTTAATCACTGGGTTTTTGCTCTGGTCTGAGAAAATTCCAAAAGAATGGCTGAAGTTTTAAACCTTTTGCCTGCGGTTATTCCTTAATACTATTCATTTACATAGCTTACAATTTCATGATATTATTCAGCTATCATATCACAGCATAATAAATAAATGACAAATATAAAAATGTTAGAATAAAAAAGAAAGGAAGGATAAAACAGTTCTACCCACGCTGTTATTGGAAAATAACACTCCATCTTATCATTGATTCTTTTTCCTTGCCAGCATGCCCCATTACATTTTATTCCTTAATTTAAAAAATATATATAGCAAAAATAACATTTAGAAATAACAACAATGAATGTAAATCACATCACATAGCAAATAAAAAATGATTTAAAATGTAATTTTACTGCATTTTCAGTTTGAAGAATATAGAAGAATAATACATTGTAAAATAGAAATTGTTGAGAAAACTTAATATTAAGGCAATATGATTTTTTTGTTATCTTAACAGACGTGCTGGTAGCCCTTGTTAAAATGTATTTGTTTAGCCAACTTAGATTTGCATTTTTGTACAGGCTGTAAAGAATTTTATGTTACAATAACTACAATATTCCTGTTTAGCAAATGATTGTTTTTTCTGTTTAACAATTCCAGTTCTTGGCTGACAGAAAATGAAACCTGATGTGGTAGCCCATCTGCCTTAAACTTGGCTGTCGAGATTTTTTTCTGTGTATTTCTGTTTGTTCATCTGTAAAACTGAGCAGGTACCTTTGTACTTACCTAAATACTTACCTCTAGTGGGCATCCCAGTCAATGTAGTCAACAGTAAGGCAGGGGGTTAATCAGGGAGGAATGCCACAGACATGTGGAGGTGAATGGAATTTTGAATGTACACCGCACAACATGAGTTACATTAAAGATTCAGTTCAATTCTATTTTATTTATTTTATTTATTAACAGTGGTCATTGCCCTAGAGCTTCTTTATAGAAATATGAAAGATCTTGAATCTTCAATCAATTTTTATTGCCATTGCATCTTTATCATTCAGATTTATAATTCAGATGTAGTTCATCACATTCCATTTCAGATAAATCCATTTAGGTTGTTCTTAATAAATTTCTAAATGTGTGCTGTAAAAATTGCAATTGCATACTGATTTGGGAGTTACTGAAATCTGCATTACGTTGTCTGAATATTCCAATATTCCTACTTAGCAAATGATTGTTTCTTTTTCTGTTTAACAAACAAGATAATCTTAACCTCACTGAAACAATGAAATTGTAGCTCGAATGCAAAATTTTGAGGCAACATGATGCCCTTATGATCTTGAGTGTAAAGACATTTGCTGAGGCGTGGGTTGACACAATCGCAGGTCGTTATTATAAAAATAACACAGCAAACACACTCCAATATGTGATCCAAAAACCAGAATCAAAAGTCAGGCAGAAGGTCAGATCATGTGCAAACAAGTTATCAAAAACCAGAAATCAAAACCAACTAAAACACAGAGAGACAATCAGAACAAACTAAGGTTTGGTACAGGCTCACAGGAAAATGGAAATAACTTGCAGTGGACAAAAGGTTTAAATAGCTTCTACCACTCTTTAGCACACAGAATTTTCACAAAGCCTAGATTCTCATGGCTCACTTCAACAAAATTTTCATGAACTTACTCTTTCCTCTGTTCACGAATGATTGGCACTGTTCTCAGTTGATTACGAAGCATTAAAAAAAAAAAGAATCAAATTTATGATCCCTTTGAATCTTTGCTAAAACATGCTTGCCTTGCAGAATCTTGAAGGAAACCTAACAGCCAGGCAGATTTCTCCTGCATTTGCATCTCATGGACAGAGAATGAGGAATGTCTCAACAGGAGCAGTAAGAGCACTTATTCTTCCTGTGAATGCAAAGTCATCTTCCTTTCTCATGGAGAGAATCAGATGCAGGCTCAGCATAGGATGTGAAGTTGTTGGAAGAACTGTACAAGTCTGAAAGAGCTGGATGAGTATTATTCCTGCTTTGTTC
The DNA here is from genome assembly GCA_028565595.1 of Duopalatinus emarginatus. NCBI lineage: Eukaryota > Metazoa > Chordata > Actinopteri > Siluriformes > Pimelodidae > Duopalatinus > Duopalatinus emarginatus. Next base: position 8,414,456 of record JAOVVF010000028.1, on the reverse strand, counting down.
TATCACCAGACTGTCTAACCCGCTGGTCCCCCCAAGCATAGCTTTGGAGAAGGCACGCGACTTCCCCACAAGAGCACTTAACCATGTATTCATGCTCTCTTTTTCTTTTCTTTTTTCTTTTAGTTTTACTTATCCCAGCATGCACTCTGACCTACTTTGGCACTACTTGTGGCTCCCCAGCAATCATTGTATGAGCTCTTCTAGTTTGGCATCTGTTTACTCTCATTTCTCAAGTAGAAGCATGGTTGATCATGACGTTTTTATTTCGAACACAAAAGGCAGGACGAAGGCAGGACGAAATCTATCTCTGTTTCATGTGTAGCCGTTTTGTAGTATGTAGACAAATGATCTTCCATTGATATTTCACTACTATAACTATCCATAGTGTACTGTAAAGCCAGTGAACACCTGATGCACTACACTATACCTCTACACCAAAGTACCACAATGCACAGAGATGTCTTACATCTCAATTTTTTTTTTAGGGTATTGGCAGTGCTGCCAGGCTCATGGTTTTTGGGATACATTTAAATCTCTGATGCAAGTTCATTTTTTGTCTACATGTTTCTGTCTTAGGAATCTGATGCTACAATCCTCAGATGTCCAGTTTTGGTTAGCCTCAGCCTGCTGCAGCTTCAGTTTCTAATTTTTGGCTGACAGGAAATTAAACCTGATGTGGTAGCCCATCTGCCTCAAACTTCGGCATGTGTGTTCTGAGATGCTTTTCTGCTCAACATGGCTGTCAAGATTTTTTTCTGTGTATTTTTATGTAGTTTGTTTACCTAGCTGTGAAACTGAGTAGGTACCTTTATACTTGCCTAAATACCTACTTCTAGTGGGCATCCCAGTCAGTGTAGTCATAAGTAAGGCAGGGGGTTAATGAGGGAGGAATGCTGGTAAAGCTGTTATGCTGAGACATCAGATAAGCCAGGTGAATGGCATTTTCAATGCGCACCACGCAGCATGAGTTACATTAAAGATTCAGTTCAATTCCATTTTATTTATAACAGTGGACATTGCCCTAAAGCTGCTTTACAGAAATATGAAAAATGAAATCATCTGAAAAATAATTTATTACCATTGCATCTTTATCATTCAGATTTATAATTCAGAGGTAGTTCATCAGATTCTATTTTAGATAAATCCACTTAGGTTGTTCTCAACACAACACAATGTTACCTTAAAATGTCGAGTTTTTTCAACAGTTTGACTGTTTCAAAAGATTTTTACCAAACCAATCATCTGCTTAACAAGATTTTTATATTTATCTTATCAGCCTAAACAAAACAATTGTATTCTTTGAACAAGCAAATCTACAAACCGGATTCCAAAAAAGTTGGGACACTAAACAAATTGTGAATAAAAACTGAATGCAATGATGTGGA
>JAOVVF010000028.1:8400034-8411165 GCA_028565595.1 Duopalatinus emarginatus | reverse complement strand
TTTGCCATCTCCACATCATTGCATTCAGTTTTTATTCACAATTTGTTTAGTGTCCCAACTTTTTTGGAATCCGGTTTTGTATGTTGGCTAAACCAATCTTTTTATTAATGACTAATAAATTGCAGTCATTGAGGTAACCTTAATAGGTTGTCCTGGATCTAGAAATGAGCATGATGCAACACTTTGATTTTACATAGCTCTTTCTTTCTTTCTTTCTTTCTTTCTTTCTGTGGTACAGCTAATGTGATACTTCAATAGGGGAAGCAATGGAGAATAATATGACGATATTGTTTTTTACACTCTGTCAGGGTTTGGTTACTCCATCTGCCTAAGAAATTGGCATTACTTTAGTCCAAAAGACACATTTGTACATTTGACCTATATTTGATCTAATTGATGTTGATGTTCCAGTTTACAGTCACAACGATTTTCTTAATCGGGTCAAATTTGGTCCAGTATTTTCTTGACCGCTGCCTTATACACTATATCATATTAAAGAGTTTTGTACTGGACTCCCAAGTGGAAAAGCATTTTCCCTGTCATCCAGAGAGAGTTTAAATCCCAGGTAATGTTACAGCCATCCGTAACTAGGGGTAGAAAGTAGAATTGCCCATGAATTGCCCGGGGAGGGATGGGTGGCATGGTCTGTGTCTTCCTTGTCAATCAAAGCGATGCTAGCCAATTATAGACATCTGTGAGCTCATGCATAAAGCAGAAGCAGGCAGGAGAACTTCCCTCTGAGTGTCTTACACTGCCCCCTGTTGCATGAGCAAGCAGCTCGAATGGAGGTGGCTGGCTGCATGTGAGGTGGAGGAAATCACAATATCCTTTATCCTCCTTGGTTAGTGGCTGTCATAAGATAGGGGAGAGATGTCAAATAGGTGGGAATTGAACAGTCCATATTAAAAAAGAGTTTGTTGTGAGAGGAGTGACTGAATGAGTGAGGGTACAATTTCAGACAGAGTTATTGTTTCTATGCCAAGGTCTCCACGGCTGCAATCAAAAACAAAATCTAGACATAAGTGTGTCGCATATTTTTGGATTTTTAGTTTTTTTCTATTAAAATGATTGAAATGTTTGATTGGTACAACATATGACACATTAAAAAAGGTAACTTTCCTCTATGCAACAAGTCAAGTACTATGAGTTGAACCAAGGTCTTTTTTTAATTGCTGTCATGTTGAGAGTGGATTAGATTTGTATAATGAGATTGATGTCAAGAACAGCTAGAAGTGTTGCAGAGCATGATAGCACAGCCTCATAGGAGTAACTACGTTTTTTTCTTTAAAATTAAGAGCTGCATTTCAGGAACAAAAAGCTTTAGACAGTATCTCAAGGCAGCTTAATGAATTGGTTCATTAAGATTGTCTGCTTTTCTGCTAACCCTCCCAATCTATTCATTGCACAACCTTGTTACATTCTGAGATCAATATGTTGAATTATAAACTTTAATTAGCACAACTTTACATTCGACATGTACACAGCTAGCCTGGGAGGGAGCTTGGAATGTGTCTTGCTGTAGTGTCCCACTGCCTCTCTGGTCATATTTCCCAGTGAAGGCGAATATCGATTTGTGGCAGCACAGGAGTGACAGAGCCCTCGACTGTGCTCTGCAAACTGTTCAATAACACAGATGGACCAGTTTATCAAACGCCCTCTCCATATCATGCCGTGTTTATTACCCTAGCCATCCTCATAAGAAAAGAGAGCTCCCTTTCACTTCACGCTGCATGCTAGGACGTGATTTCCAGCCCTTAGCAGCACAAACAAGTGTGAACGTTTCTTTCAATGGAACAGCCATGACAGATATGGAGTCATGAATTAATACTCACTTTCTCAGCTGGACATTTACTAAGGATTTTATATAATATTATGGTATATGAAAATATACTGTTGGAATAAATAAGGTGCAGATTGTGATATCATTCATGCTATGCTATAATACATCCATGTATCCTTTAATAATATAAAATATAATCATAAAAACCACCTGTTGTCTATCATGGCATTTGCTTATGCTTATTTTTTGCTACCTGTTGTGTGAAAGAATTCTGCCCAGTCTGCCATTCAAACATGATGAGAAGTTGTTCACATCACCATAGCAACCAATATAGTGAATCTTGAGAAGCATGGAAGATTTTTATTTTACCTTGCCTCACATCTAGTCTAACAAATCACTCTTTGCAGGACAACTATCTACATTTTCTGTAGTCTGTCTGCAACCTGTTGATAAATCATATTTTAGACAAATATTCATTGTTATAATGTTCACTGTACACACAAAGCTAATTGTAAGGTGTGAGTGCTTAAATGTGATCCAATACTTGTGGTCAAAACATGTACAGGGTCAGTGATACACAGCCAAAACAAAGTCCAGGTCAAAGTAAAAAAAAAAAGGCAGAAAACCAAAAAAGCTAAACCGGAACCGGCTTGGTACAGATCACAGAGGAGTCCAAATACTTCACAATGAATAAAACAACCTACAGGGTTTAAATAAGCAAACACAGGAGCAGGGAACTCCAAACATGTAAACATAATTAATAAATGAACAAAACACAACATGTGAATAACAGACCTAAGTCTAGGGACTGAGAATGGGTGTGATGTGAAGTACTCAGGCTGGAGGTGGTCATGTTGTCTTGTCACTGGGATCTGGGTCTGAAAGTTCTTACACCAATACAAATTCAGTATATAACAGTAGCACTTTTTTTTAAATTAATGTGCCATTACAAGTGGATGCTTTAAATGAATGGGTTAAAACATATATGAAAAAAGTTGATATGGTGATATTTTCTTTAAGGAGCTGTTTATTTAGGATGTTCATTATTGACCTTTATAACTGTCAGAAGTGAATTTGTCGTTTTACGTTTTACTTTTACGTTGTCCAACATGGCTTAATTTTTTTACTGCAGCTTTTCTTAACTCTGCGCTTAAGGTGTATAATTCCTATTTGGACAACACAGCTATATAAATATAATATTTTTGGCACTTAACTCTACCTACTACCTCCTAATCCACAGTTACAGCTGTGTGTTGTCTTGCACTATTGTGTTTATTTATTTTATTTATATTTTTCTTATATCTCTAATTTTATTTCATTTCTACTATTTGCTTTTGTAGCATTCTTGAGTCTTTTATTACTGCACTGGAGAAGTAGCCTGACAGTGTTTCATTATACTGTGCAACCCTGCATTGGTATAATTACAATAAAGCTGAATTGAATTGAATTTAGGCCTTTACAACAGTTTGTTCTTTCTTGTAGATGTGACAAGCTGTGTTTTTGTCTTACTAATTTTAATAGAGAAAAATCAAGGCTCCTATAGTAATGATTGTTTATGGTTGCAACAATATAAATGATAATGACAGCCAACTTAAAGTTTTACAATGTTAATTATAACTATAAATGAATAAAAAAGACATGACATTCTTTAATTGATAAACATAATCACTGCCAAACTGTTGTGGTATGAAATGAGGAAAAGAAGTAAAACCTTCAGTACATGCTGTTACATGAATATGGCTTTGCTCAAAGTCATCTTACACCACCCTGTTGTTCTTAATTTTCCTACAACATCTCAATTAGCCATGGTTCTAGATAACTGTTGTTACTTGTGACTGTAGACAGACACTTGCTGAGGCAGGAGAAGACACAAGTACAGGTGTATCATTTAAAAGAGAACAAACGTCCAAAAACGTTATCCAAAAACATGATTAAAACATGCGTATGGTCAGGAGATCTACACACAGTAACAGGAAAAAAAGGCTAACAATGCTAATTGAACTTATCAGCATAACAAAACAGAAAACAGGTACAAAAACACTACTACTACTAAAATTAAGGGGACATAGAATGAGTGGGAAATAATGTATTCAGGCTGGGTGTTAACAACTGCATTTAAAATTAAAGCAAATAATCCATAATCTAGTATATACTATAGGTTACTTTTAGTTTATATATTACTTTTCAAAATGGTAGTCTAACAATCCACTTTAGACAGACGTGCAAAAATGTTTTATGTCCTGTATTTATCTATAGAAAACAGAATAATTCTCCTTAAGCCACTGTTACTTCACATAGGCTTTCAAAAACGCTAGTTTTTGTGTTTTCTGTTTTTGCTATGAAATTAAATATACTATAAAACTTAGACTTGTTAGGCGGTTTGGAGAACCAGTGGAAAAACAACCAGTACTAACAGGAAAACAAAAATATTAACATTATTCTGTAGAAGCTTTTTAACAGATGCCCTCAATGGTGCTAAGCCTCAGGCAATTACCTACCTGTTGTGTAGCTTAGCCTCTGTGTAAGCTACATCTGTGTAGATGCAGGATTTGTTTTTTACGGAAAAACACACAATACTTCTTCTGTGAGTGCACAGCTGGATTACTGGTACTGCTGTATATCACTATCTACTATTTAGATATCCTGAGTCACTGCCACAAGGTATAATATTATTAAATTATGTATTACTTGCTGAATTATAGATTAATGGTAAGGTTGTTAAAAACAGTGGCCAGGGAGTGAATTACAGGTTTGAGTGCACGGAACACATTGTGATTTTTTTTTAGAATGCTTCCACACAACCTTTTGAAATGAAATCCGGCCTATGCTAGAGACATTTTTTTTCTTTTTATCCTTTCTGTATTGTTTAATATGTTTCAGTAGGTGCTTGTTTTGGGTGGTGTTATATAACTTCAATTCAATTTCAATTCTTTGTGTTCAGGTATCTCTAGGTGGTATCCAGTAGAAACCAACCAGCCAACCAACAAATAAGTGAATAAATAAAAGACAGACAGACAGACAGACAGACAAATAAATAAATAGACAGACAGACAAACAAATAATAAAATAAATAAACAGACAGACAGACAGACAGAAAGACAAAAAAAATAAATAGACAGACAGACAAACAAACAAATAAATAAACAAACAGACAGACAGATAGACAGACAGACAGACAGACAGACAGATAGATAAATGATTTGTGTTAGCGGTTTATGGTGGTAATTCAGGTCATTCTGGTAATTTCTGCTATACTGCAAAAAGGTACAAATTTACTATTGATTCTTGTGTCTAAAGCAGTAACTATTTATTTGATACAAGATATTAATGAGTACATTTGTACACATTTGTATAATGTTTCAACATGTTTCCATGTATTAAAATTAAGCCTTGTTAGCATATTATTATTATTATTATTATTATTATTATTATTATTATTATTATTATTGCAGTCGTGACCTAGTGGTTAGGGAACCGGTCTCGTGACCGGAAGGTCACGGGTTCGATCCCCACCCAGGGCAAGACACGACTAAGGTGCCCTTGAGCAAGGCACCTAACTCCCCTAACTGCTCCCCGGGCGCCGTGGTTTGGGGCTGCCCCCTGCTCCGGGCAAGTGTGTTCACTGCCCCCTAGTGTTCACTGGTGTGTGTGTGTTTCACTGCACGGATGGGTTAAATGCGGAGGTCACATTCCTTCTGTGTGCACAGAACACAGTAAGGCAAAATAGTTCACTTTCTTTAGTAGTAGTATTAACAAACTCATTAAATAATGAGATTAGATAAAATTTTACAAGATAATTTGTGATGAAACAAGCTGAAGATTTGGGTCACTGAATTTGAAATTAAAGGCATGCCAGAATCTCTATTTAGGTATGTTAAGCAGTACCATGTAACCAAAGTACCCAAACTTCGTCAGTGCATGATGATTTGGAGAACAATTGACTGTTCAACTGAATTAAACTCAGTCTCATTTATTCTTAAACCTGGAGTCAACCTTGGCAGTAGTTTTCATTCAAATGAGTCCTTCAATTTAGAAATGTGTACACTGTCTTCCAGTGTCACCCTATATGAAAACAAGTAAATGTTATTATATATAACAATAGTTTAATATGTATGTTATGTTGTATAAAATAATTTTGTTCGTTTTTATAATGGGTACCAATAATTATGGCTGACACTGTAAATATTCTGTATAAGGTAATAGACTAGGGTGTATTCCCACCTCATACCCAGTGTTCCTGCGGTATATTTTAGTTCTACCATGGTCCTGACCTGGATAAAGTGGTTACTGGAGATAAATTGATGAAAAAATGTGTAAGTAGGTTTCACATGGGCCATTGTGTGTATGTACATTTGGGCTTAACTATATTTCTACTATGTGAAATGTTCACATATTCAGCAGTGTGTGCAACATTCATCAAACTGACTTACAGTAATGCCCTCTGGAGCTGCGCCAACAGTACCCAGTCCATATCTCACTAACTCTGCCACTTCGTTTCACCCCTGCAGACGCAGCCACCAAAGCCATCTGGCTTGTACTCATCCCTTAGCATGTACTTTTCCCCGGGGCTCAAAAAAGACGGCATAGTCGACTGAGCAAATTTCCAAGGTTAGACTGTGAAGTGCATGACGAGGACTGTGCCAGCTCGTCATATCTGCCAAGACAAGTGCCCATGTCAGACTCTTCACTAGCTGCTTTGAGGACTAGCTGTAGAAATCTAGTCAGTGAAATTTAGATCAAGCGATGCAGATAAAGCGAGTGGTAGAGAAAGAGAGTGAGCGTGTGGAGGAGAGAGAGATTAAAAAAGGAGAAGGCGAGCAAAAAGGTCTTTCTATTCACTTTTCTCAAGGACCCACATTTAGAATTTAGCAAAGTTTTTTGAAAAGGCACCTTCATTGTTGAAGGCCTTCTTCACTTTAATTGCATTAACCTTTACGGTATTTAGCCATTAAAGAGCTTTCTATTCACACATGACAATCTATTCTGTGTCCCACGAGGCTGCGCTGACCATGAAATGTACTTCAGTTGCTGAACCTGAACATTCTGAAGGTTTTATTCAAATCTGATCGGTGAGATTTAAATAAAGAAATACAAACCTGAATCGTGAACTATTGAGTAAATATTTAGAGCAGACATCATTAACGTGGGAAATGTGAGTCTCACGTGGTTACCCTGAATGTATTATAAATGATTCATTAAAATCAATATTAAAAGCAAGCGAATAGGTTTGCCGTTTTGTTTTAATGTCCTTGTAGTAATGAGACTTCACAAATAAAGATTAAGGTCTCTGGAGAGAGAAGCTTTGATCATGGACCTTTTCTCAACATGAGCCAGGGTTAGAATGTGTGTACAGTATCTTTATTTTCATACAGAAAACCACATTTAAAGTACAAAAGCACAGCAAAACACACCTTTTTTTCTGGTATCAAAGTGCCCATCTTTCTCTCCTCTATCAAACACCCTCCGATTGATGAGAGAGAGAGAGAGAGAGTTTTGGCAGCCCAGTTTATTTGCTCTTGTCGAGGCCAGAGCTGGTGTTTACAGCCTCCACTGATCCACTCTGTGGCACTGGATAGATGAGCGATATGAGACTCATTACTCCTGATTGCATTTATCTACTTCGAGCCTGGACCTTCTGAGAACAGGCCATAGTGCTGATGGATGTAAACACAGCCGAGGTCAAACGCTGAGGAATTAGACCCTGCTGAAGTGAGAATTTAAATCATTTGTCAGGATATGGGTAAGAGTTGATACACACATATATACGTCTAGACTAACTTATGGTGTTGTGTGTTGTTCTCAGAAAATAATTATCATCAGGTGAGATGTGGCTCAGTGTGTTACTATTACCATCTGGATGTTGATTTTGTTTTAACTAGTCTTTTAATCCTTTTATACCACAGTAATTTGTCCAAAATGTTCATTTTTTAAATTGATTTTAATAAAAGACACATCGTATATTAACAATTTTTATCCGAGTTGTTATTGTTATTGCCATATGTTATTGTCTTAATTTTATTAGCAAATTGCTGACATTAAAAAGCCTTCCCTAAATATTAAATAAACACCATATAATTCATTTGATTCTTTTCTTTGTTAAATAGCAACACATATATTTATAATGTTCTTTATATTAGGTTTAGCATCCACCATACAAGTCCGCGTGAATGACTATGTAGCATTACTACAGAAACAATGAACTATTTGGACAAAATATAAAATATTTATTGTAAATTTGTGATTTTAATTACAGTCTGCAATCTTGTTAGATCACACATATATTAGTTATTGGACTCGGAGCAAGTTTGGACAAAAACATACTTTTAAGTAAACTTAGTAAGCACATTTTAAGTTACTATTAGCATGCTAGTCATGTACTTATTACTCTACTTAAATGTATAATACACATTCTATTATCAATTTATTAAGATTCCTTTTGAAATATTAAAGACTGTCGCTACTATAAATTTGTAGGTTACCTGAAAACTCTGACTGACAAGGGCAAGAAATTTTTTGGCATTGGTTTTTATGATCCTGGAATTGTCCGGAGGAAAATACTTAACCTCTTTATAGTCGTGCCACTCAAGAAACTGGATTTAAATCCATAACTTAAATCTTTTTTACTGTTTAGATTTTAGTCAAGTCATACAGCACATTTTAATTAAATAATAGACTGCAATAATAAAAATAAACACAAATAATGGACAAATTTTCCTCTCCAGTGACAAGGAACAATCTGGTCAAGTAGCTTTGGGGGTTCTGCAGAGAAGTATCATGACCATGGCAATAGAAATGTCATTCATTTTTAAGATAGCAGCTTCCAATATTTCCAAATGGCCTCTCAAACCAGGCGTGTTCATCCTCATAATCGCACTCTTAATGCAAATTAACACATTTTCAGAACCTTTCACATATTTAGTTTGCCTATTAGCAAATTCCACTGAAAATAATTTCAACCCCAAAACAGAGTGTTTAAAAAGTCCATTAGGAGCTGTCCTTATTCAGACAGCTTAACTGCCAAATAGCAGTGGCGGTTTGAGAAATGCATTTATACGACCAAAGGTTAAAGTTTAGTGCGTACCTATTTAAACAGCACTGTGTATCACCGTTCTATCCAAATGACTCCCTGAGCAAAAAAAGCTTTATCTAAGTGCTTCATATTACTACTGGCCTAAAAGCTGGTGCAAAAGTGTTTATGGTTAAATCCAGCCTTTAAGCTGATTGTCAGGACAATTTTTCCTGAGTGGGTTAACAAGCCAGACATTCTCTTTAAAAACATCTCTGTCTAAAAAAAAAAAACCGAGCATCTAACTTCACATAATTACAGCACAGCACAATTTATGATCTGTCACAGAATGAGTTTAGGCAGGATGCTGATATTAGCTGTGATTTTCTGGACAGTGCAAAGTGTACAATTAAACTTGGAATAGTCATTATTTGATACAGCTCCTCTTTTAAACCCATTTTTCTAAAGTAGCTTCGAATTTTACCTTGACATCGATCAATAGTTCGAGCTATATGGCTTATCTTAAATGGCTAGCAGTATATCATGCTACGTCAGCCTCAATCAGTCACTGCAGCATACAGGGGGCTTTGGCTATAAACATATCAATATGTTAGGTTGGATGTATAGGGTAACTGACAGAGATACACTGCATACATTTGGAGCTCACATGCTTTTAGCAACAATAGCAACGTAGAAGCTTCAGTCATGGAGTCGGACGAGCACTCCGCTCCACTCGCTGCTATTAATTATGGAGCAGTCACTGGAGGAGTGCACATTTTGTAAAAGGAAAGAGCAGACCGCTTTGGGACAACTGACATGACTCAGACTTTAATAACGGAAAGCACTTCCTGTCAATCTCCTATTATTTGACTTGGGGAGTAGAAGAAGGTTAGTCATGTGTTACATACCAAGATCGCCAATGAGAGATTACACAAAGCCATTCTGGTTAATGCTTTAGATCATGGCTTTTGACACAATGGTTCAAAGCAGGTTAGAATATTTATTATGTCTTTAGCATGCAGGGAGATCAGTGTTAAAAGCCGCAACCTGAAAAGAGCATTTTTCACACTTGACATTTTGCTGCTGAGTTTCCGAGGCTCCTTAGTGGTGAAAGGTTCCATCTTGTTAGGTGGCATGGGAAACTGGAACAAAGTGGAGGCATGACAGTCGGTTTTACATATGGGAATAAGCACCTATTATGCATTTGTCTGATTTGTGGACAATGATATTGTTAAGAAAAGTTACAGAAGCTAACAAAAAATATATAAGTTCATTTTATTTTGACTTTTAGTCCCTAAATTTTTTAGCTAGGTAGGGCACGGTGGGGTAATGGGTCGGAGTGTTCTATCACAGGGCAGCATTACACACTCCAAAGAAAATGATATCTACCCTCTTCCACACTACATGATGACACAGTTGCCATCCATCCTATGCAGAGAGCAATATTGCTCCCTTGGCTCCTGGCCACAGATAGCTATGGCATCATCCGGATTTGAACACGCAATCTAATGAGAATAGTGCAAATGCTTCTCAGGTGCACCACTCGGGATCCTATAAAACGCATTCATAAAACATGTACTCATTTTAGCACTGCAGGTAGTGCTGCTGCCACACAGCTCCAGACTCGCTGATTCTGAACTTGAGTTATGGTTTGAGTTTTGGCTTTTTTTTTTCTCTGTATACAGATTGGTGTGTGTGTGTGTGTGATGCTATACAGGCTGTAGTTTTTTTACTTTAAGTCCAGTGTATCTGTCATAGGCGCTGGTTCTACCTGACCTGCAGCCTTGACACATGATAAAGCTGGTACTGAAGATGAATAAATGAATGTCCTTGTGGAATTCTTATCTATATAAATAATTTAAAAAATCTAGCACAGCATGCCTGCAATGTTTGTTAAGGTGTAATACTAGTGATGTATTCCCTTATCTAAGGGTGTGTGTAATGGCTTGGTCGGGAGCGCCAGCGTTTTCTCATTCTTCGCGGCTTCCTTACACGTGTCAGGCTGAGAGATGTCCAGGTAATGATGGTGGCAGAGCAGATTACACCCCTCTCTGCTGGAGGAGGCTTGCATGCATGGCTTTGAAGGATGTAATCTGGGGATTTGGGGTTAGAAGGAGGAAGATGAGTTGTTAGAAGGCAAATTGAACTGGGCAGCGCTTCTGCCATGCTGTACTGCCTTTACAGCTTAGTGTCAGCCTTGGTGAGTGGAGTCATACAGCATCTCAAAAATGTAGTAAAAATATGAATGCGGCCCTCAAACTCGCTGTATGTAGTTTTTATCTATCTATCTATCTATCTATCTATCTATCTATCTATCTATCTATCTATCTATCTATCTATCTATC
>JAOVVF010000028.1:8378876-8391097 GCA_028565595.1 Duopalatinus emarginatus | reverse complement strand
ATTCTCTCAGTTTAAACTTTTGATCTGTGATTTGTGTTCTATTCTGAATAAAATATTGACATTTGCCATCTCCACATGATTGCATTCAGTTTTTATTCACAATTTGTTTAGTGTCCCAACTTTTTTGGAATCCGGTTTGTACATTAAGTGTACTTTTATTGGAAAATAGGGAATACATGCTGTAAGTGAGCAGGACTTGATGACTTGAGAACTCTGGGTCTAATGTATTCTCTCTTCATGCTTTTTTTGTATGCAGGTTGCCTGTTTGTGACAGATTATTTCACCCGGACACCTCGTAAGCTGAACGCCTTCCGCTCATTCGCCAGCGTGGAACTCTTCCACTTCACCGTGCCTGATGACACAGTGGTGGCCATCTGGAACCTCATCACGTTTAAGGAGCAAGGGGGAACGTTTGGAGATAACTGTCCTGACCGCAACGTCACAGTGTGAGCTTTTTTTATTCTTTTTGAGGCCACTACTGAAAACATTTCTACAAGATATCAGAGGTGCTGACATTCGTAACAAAAAATATAGCAGGCAATCATTTTACTGCAGAGAACATTTGTGTATGTCAATATGTAGTTTTTTTTTTCTTATTTATACACCAGTAAAAGGTCTGGGTTATTTTACTCGACTGTGTAGTTTATATATAAGGATTAAAAATAAAATGGATAGCATATCAGATCCTAAGCATCCCTGTTTGTCATACACACTAACTTTCTGCTGTTGGTGTGATTGCTGTCATTATCTGCAACTCAAATCCAAAACCATTATCTTACATTCCGTAGTGCTAAATAAGCAACAGGCATGTCATGAAAAACCAACATTTATGTAGCTTTAAAGGCCACAAGTGAGGCTTTAAAATTGAAACACCAACCATTATAGGTAAATCGGCTAGCATTAGGACACAGATGTCTTATATCATACAAAGGATAACTAGATCTTCTTCAATTAATTGCTTTTCTTGTCTGGTGTTTTTTTTTTACACCTAAATTTCTTTTGCATTGCCATAGCAAAGGGTCAAACAGCATACATACTTCTGCTAAACCTTAGATATGGAAGCTGAGAAAGTAGTGGGCTGAGATCTATAAAAAAAAGAAGTCAGTTGAGATCTATTAGTCAGTTAGTCTGACTGGTTATTTGCTGCTCTCTCCATAAAACCCGGCATTTATTACCACAGTGCAGAGGCCAAATTTCTGTAACTGACTGCAGTGTACACTAGAGATCCATAAATATTATATGGGTGATAACACTGTGATTAAATCACATTTTATCCTTACATATTTTTGAATTGGATTTTCAGCAAGTCCACTTCAAACCTGTTTTTATAATTGATCAAAGAGTCCCATAAAGAACCCAGAAAGGATTTTAACCATTACTGGTTATTTTTAGAAGATCTAATATGATTTCCAGAGGATATTAAAATGGATAGTGAAATATCTTCTTCTCAGAGGAGAGTAACTTAAAAGGTTAAAAACCTGGGTGGAATTCAAAAGAAGGCATTTTGTACAGAGAAGAGACACATGACAGACTTCAGTTATCCAGGAATTTAAAACAGATGAACAAAGTCTGGCTTTCAAACACCTTTCTGAAATGCAAAGTAGTAATGTGGTAAGATCAAATTGACAGTACTGAGCATTTCACACTGTACAAAGTGTTCCTTTAACTTGCAATTATCTCCTCTCTTTTCTTTCTCTCCATCCGAGAATGATGCATGTGCTCCTTTTGTCATGTTGTGCTAGCGCACCGCAGTTTAATTTAGCATTGATTTCCTGATCCTGCATTAAAGCAATTCATAATGACATGAAAAAAAACAAAACATTAAAGTCTTCAGGATTCAACCTTCAGTATGTTGTTAAACGTCCATCAAAGACATGACCTTGCTTTTGCTTATTGTTGAGTGTATTGGAGTAAGTTTTTGTGGGTAATTTGTGCCAATATATAATAAGCAAAAGCATGTCCTTGAGCAAGCATTGCAGATATGACTGCTAGCGATAGCAAATCCTATATCGTGGGTGTTTTTCATGGCTTTGACAATTATTAAAGATAGAGGAAGTCTGTTTTATGGTTCAACTGCTCTTGTGTTTGCACACTTCAGTTCCTCATGTGACCTTGAAGTCAAAACGCCATGAAGGAAAGCTTAAGACAATTTAGATAAAGACTGTCCATTCCATGGATGATGTAACTTACAATTTTATATGATATATAAATTCAGGTAGAACATTCAATGGCTCGCATAATATGCAGAACAGTGACTAAGCTCATCTGTTGCCTTCAGGGGAAATTCATATAAAGAGTATAGAGCCATGCTGTAAAAATGTATTTGGCTTAACTTTGCCAGAACCTTAATGTCAAACATAACATTAGCGGAGCGTAATGCAATAATTACAGCATGAACACGCATGTTCCAGCTTGTGTGCTAATGAAAATTATGACCTCAAGGACTGCTCACGGAGCAGGTGTATTTTTTTCTGCTCATGTAAATAGAAACAGTGTGAAATACAAAGCTCTAATAATTAGCCTAATCTCATACAGGCTGGGTATCTTTATATCTCAGTATATAACGTTCCCTGTTTTGTTTAAGTTCCTCAGCTGTCCATTTCAGTGTCCATTTTGTAGCATTTCTGCTTATCACGGTTGTAAAGAGTGGTTATTTTAGTTACTGTCACATTCCTGTCACCTTCAACTGGCCTGGCTGTTCTTCTCTGAAATGTCTACCTGCAGAACTGCTGCTCCCTGGATGTATTTTTTTTTGCACCACTGTATAAACTCTAGAGACTACTGTGTAAAAATCCCAGATGAGCAGTTTCAGAAATGTATCTGAATTCCATGGGACCCCTGGTACGTCAAACATCTCTGACAGGTGAACACGATGTCTACCTCCTGTCTGACAAATTCAACACCCGTTCATGTCCTGAATTCATTCTGATAGGTTTGGACAATGACCTGCCACACACATCTAGAGACGCCAAGTTATGGTTATAGGAACACTCATCTGAGTTTGGGGTTTTGCCATCCCACCAATGTCACCAGATCACAACGTTATCGAACATATCTTGGATGCCATGCAATATGCTGTGGATCAATAACAATAACTATTTTGCAGATGTATGGTGTACTTGATTGTATAGACGATCTGTCAGTGAACACAATTAAATGTTGATTAATAGACGTAGTCATTATTTATCCACAGCATGCACATAAAATACAAGCAGAATAGCAAGTTACTAATTAAAACACTTTGCTGAATCTTTTCTGTATGTTCTTTTTTCTCCTGCTACTCACCCCTAAACCCCTACTACACCAAGCACCACCATGAGGCCCCATTACTGCTGTGATAACGTACAGGGCCAGGCACTCATTCTGTCAATTCAGCTGTCAGAAAGCACGCAGGGGGTGCCACAATGAGATGGTAATTAAACGAGGATGCTGTTGAATGCTGGGGAGAGATAAAGCGGGAAAGATAACACTGTAGGGAAGGCGGAAATGCAGTGAGATGACTTGGGGATAGTGGAAAGCAGCCACACGCCTCCACATTGGGATCAATATCTTAGGGTTGGACTTACCATGACAAGTCTAATTAGGCCCAGCACACTCTCGGGAACTGGAGTGTAGCAAAACTCCTGAAGTCGTACCAAAGCTTTGGGTTAAGAGTTGGACTGGATGATGGGTAACCACTTTCTGGTTTTATTTTTTATTTCGTTACATAAGAAATCACAAAGGACTACTGGTGAGATAGATATTAGGGTAAATATGGATGGTGTAGATTGCCTTGGGGCATATCCAGCAGCTTTGTTATATTATACATTTGGTTACAATACTGAGAAAAACTATTATCAGCTATTATAGCATCATTACACTGCATTGTTTCGTGGCATGTATCATGTAGGACCCCCTGTAGCCCAGTGAAGTGCAGTAACCTGACATGGCATTGATTCTACAAGTGGACAGAAAATGCCTGCCTTGAGGGATGTTGAACCATGTTGTCTGAATAGCCGAGCACAGCTCTGTAGTATTTGATGTGCAGGATGTCAGGTCCAAAGAGACCACATCCTGTATGTGCTTGATAGGGCTCATGTTGGGTGAATGTACAGACCACACCATTTGGAAATTTGGCAGAACTTTATAAAATGCTTCTCAAACCTATTCTGGACAACTTGGGCCTAATGGCATGGTGCATTATTCTGCTAGAATATCATAAACCATTATTGTAAGGGTATATTAAGTCTATGCAGGGTGGCAGGTAGTCACCAAGCAGTGAAACATATTCAGGCAGACCACTGATCCCAATCCCATGCCATGAGAACACACTCCACACCAGTATAGAACCACCACCACTCTGCGCAGTGCCATGTTGACAACTCATCTGGCACCTACTATCACACCTCATTTGAACTCTGATAATTCATGTCACATTGCCAGGAGCATGCTGGCCAGTGTTTAGCTTTACTCACAAAATAATACCTCACAATGCCTGTGGCCGTTTCCAACTTGTCCATGTGATAACACCACTTCATAATGAACTTAAATACTGCTATCCCATGATACTTGGCATGCCAATGTATATCACCATTACCTGCTATTTTATTTTTGTTATTGACTTTAGTTATTAGACTATTTGACTAATACAGGGGCACTTGTGCTCACTGAGTCTTAGTGTGTGTTCACTAGTGTGCATGTCTGGTTCACTGCATGGATGGGTCAAATGCAGAGGTAAATTTCAATGCACAGTGGTCAAAAGAGTAATTCACTTTCACTTGCTTTGAACTGAATGGGTTAAATTCAAACTCAGAAACAAATATTATTATAAATAACATTTACTTGGACTTAAAATGTGTTCTGTCTGTGGACAGTTCTGTAATATAATGCTTTAGGGCTCTAGTAAATAGATAAAATTGCTCATATTTAAATGATGTTCATAAATTAAAGAAATACATTTGTGAGTCTGTTGGTCTGATATCCAGGATTTCAAGCTTAATTCTTATTATATGGCTCACTGAAACACCAGTGAGCCATAAGTGTATGTGTACCTTTGAAATGTGAGACAGTGGAACGAACCCTTGCCTCAATTAATGTCTCAAACCCAATCTGTATTCTGTGCCTGCCTGTTTAGATGAGAACAAGAACAGCCAGATTTATGCCATTCATTTACATAATATCAGATTCAAAGGTTCAGCACATCAACAAACTTAATCAAGTCATAAATTGCTAGACAAGTGACAAGAGCACAAAAGCTCCTGTGGTTTCATTTTGAGCCTGTTTTCAAACTTTGGTTGTTTAGTATCTGCAGCTTTGTATCTATGCAGTTGTGTGGCTTATGCATCGCTCTGTAGCTGCAGGCGCAGATGCACCTTTTGTAATTCAATGTTTGTGTGCCAGCAGTGCTGCTAGTATTAAAGTGCTCTAGTCTGTTGGGTATTAACATTTTCAGGGATAAGAGGGCGAGTTGTAAGTTTGGTTTATTAAATTGTTTTTTTTATTAAACTCCTGTTGGGACTTGTTGGTGGGATTAGACTTGCATCCCTCACCCTCCTAACTACAAACCTTTATTATTAGTTAAACAGTAATTACTAAAAGAAAGTTTTAAGCCTAACTGAATCATAAACTCGGATTAAATGTTTTAGGTACAGCATAACTATCCACTTCACCACACTACATCAGGACAACTACTGCCCACATTACACACACTGGACTAATTTAACACGATACATTCACTGTTCACTGGACATTGTAAAATTATAACATATTTAATCATTCTACATATTTATTCTGTATTCAGTTAAATGTTTATCCATTCTATATAGTTATTCTGTATCTAATATCACTATTCTTTTAATCTATATACCCTTATTTGTTGTATTATTTATTACGCAGTGTCAATTGCACTATGCACAACTTAAATGGCAAACTTTTTATATTTGCACTCATATATTGCACATTACTTTTTTATATCTGCCCAGTTTTTTATTTGCACAGTTTTTCATTTGCACATTTTTACATTTGCACAGTTTTTTACATTTGCACAGTTTTTACATCTGCACTTTTGCACTCTGTACTATCTATCTATCTATCTATCTATCTATCTATCTATCTATCTATCTATCTATCTATCTATCTATCTATTAGGCATGTATAATGACGTGCCAGCCTTTCAGTTAAAACTGCTGTCTACACACCAACAGTAATGAACTATAAGTTACATCATCAGGATATTGCCCCCTCCTAACAAATGAACCCTTTCACCTTAAACCCATTCTCTGCTCTCTCTGTACTCTTTATTTAACTTTTCATTATGAGAGATAATGTGTCAGCTGCTGTGGGCTGCATTTCATGAACGTCTCGTAACGCTTTGTTAGCTTCATCTTATGCGAGTTGTCTAATTAATGAGCATTTCTCAAAACTCTTTTTAAACAACATATTACAAAAAGTCGTCTGTAAAGTAAAAAAGATCCATTAATTATTCACTGTGTACATATTTATTTGTAGTTTGAAAAGTCTGAATTAATGAAAAAATTTCACCTATCAAAATAATTAAGTTCTTAAGCACATATGCCGATCGTTCAAACATAGGAAGTCAGAAGATGGTGATTACATACCAGGAATAGAAAGTCTGGAGCTTTTTGATACGTGATGGCAGCATGTGTAACCTTAATAAGTTAATGCATCCTAATGGAAAGCATAGTCGATTCATTTTTTTGTCACAATTTTTGGGCACACTATACACTCCCCTTCTTCAGTGACTAGATAGATGTTACCTATATTAAGGCTTTAAGTAGCGCTAAGAGCTAAGATGCTCTGCAAGAATGACAAATATTCAATATTATTATTTTGTTCCACATAGATTTTCTTATAGATTCCTAATTACTGGTAAAAAAAACCTTCTCTATGTTTTCCTTTGCATCACAACCTAATATTTACAAAAAAGCACCTCTGCACCTCTCTTGTCTTCATTGCTTCCAAGAAGTAATTTCTGTTGGATTATTTCTACATCTATCATCTGCCATTTAAAATACTGTTTACTGACTGTATAAAAGTTACCTTCAGACTTGGAATTGATTTTCAACGATTGATTTGTTTTGCTTCTTGCTGCAATTGAGTCAGGGAAGAGTCAACAAAGAAGTACTTTGAACGTTCTTTTCAATCTGCGTTAATTTCAGCTTTCTGGAAGAACAGATTTGTAAGGCTTTCATTAAGTTGTTGGTTATACAATAAGATTCTTTTATTTATTTTTTTATTCACCTCGCTAAAGGCTTTGTTCAGCAAACCCGACATTTGATGGCTGTCACATTAATGTGCCATATCATCTTTGGAGGCAGCGCTAATTGGTTCATAACAGACTTGGACATGACCAGCATCTGATAATAACATTGGGGATTTGAAGCAAGTGTCAAGCCAACCAGTAGTGCATGAATCACAGAGGAAGCAACAACCATGTAGCATTTTTATAGATAAAAGCAAGACAATATAGAAAAGCAGCACCTTGGTATCTAATTAGCCACCGGACATTGTGGAGGTTAAATTAGTTTTTTTGTTTTAGGGTATTTTGAATGATTTAACATTCACTGCAGGGTGTGGGTGCACAGATAAGACTTAATATATAAACATAAGGATGAGAAGCAGCAGCGAGCCAGCTGGATCCTACAGGGGAAAGAGCTGAGTACTCTTAATATGGAGCAGGGCGCAGCAGCATAAATAAGTGCTTCATCATCAGAATGCCGGGGCACAGCTGGTGTCAGCTCCACCAGGGTCCAGATAACCAGTGAAGCAAATATGTGCAGACCTATTTTAAAATACCTTATTTAACGAAATACCACATCAGAAAATGCTGATTTTGCTAATTACGGATTAAAGCCTAAAGAGCAAAGATTTAGACCTGTTATTGGCAAAGGCTTCCTGACTAACTTCAGTACATAATTCACTAACGATGGCAAAAGTTTTAATGCATGCCACATAATTTTGGTGTTACTGGTATACTGGTAGCGGTCATGAGAAACATTTCATACAAAAGTTTGCTCACTGTATATATATATATATATTCTTGTCCGTTATAGATAGTCAAAGATAATTAGTGAATGGTTTCATTTACAGCAATTCTTTAAGACTTAATTTGCAGGTATATTCATTAACACTTGCAATTGCTATCCAGGAAGTGCCATTTAGGCTGTGATAAGTCACACAATACGTGTTAAATTCATCAATTTGCATTAACACAACCCTTATAGTTTACACTTAAACAGCCTAAACTGTACAAGGAAGAATGTGTTATTTTTAATTTTTCATATCTTTCACAGTGGAGACTGCATTTGTTGATAAAAAGGATAAACCAAAATGACCAGAGAGCTGTATGTGGGAGAACATCAAGCCACTTTAAAGCAGGGAAATCAATCAGCCATTGCACAACCACTGGGCATAACCAATAACAATGTGGAATGTCCTGAAAAAGAAAGAAACCACTGGTTTACTAATAACCAGAAATAAAAAGGTTGGCCAAGGAATACAACAGTAGTTGAGGACAGGAACATTGTGATAGTTGTGAAGAAAAACCCAGGTTAGCAAAGTTATAGAGACTACAGACTACAGATTACAGCTTGACTACATTCAAGCTCACTGGTCAAGGACAGTGGAGATAGTGTCATTTCTTGGGTTTGTGTGGCTGATTTTAAAACCGTCTCACTCATCTTTATACCTGATGTAACACATGACGGTAGCAGCAGAATGAATTCAGAAGTCTATATAAATATTATTTCTGCCAATTTACATAGATATGCATCCAGTCTAATTGTTACCAAGCAAGACAATGCCCCAAAACACACTGCCAGAATGTCAATGGTGTTGTGGGTGGTGTAAATGGGTAGCTCTCTTGAGTGCAAGCAGCCAAATAGTGTTTATTAGAAACTTTAATTTACTTTAAGACTATCTGTAGTCTTTATAACTTTGCTAACCTGAAAACTGGGTGGTCTGCTACCAACATTGCCAAGTTCCCAGTTGTTTAACACATCTAGATATAAATATCAGGAAATCAAAGCTGAAATTTTGATCTGTTTTCTCATATAATATTTTGATCTATTATCCCAGGCCCTCTTGAATAGGGATCAGAAATCAGATTGGGTTTTACTAAATTTTAACACGCCTATTTCAGGTTTATAAAACAATTCTAATGGGGTGTGCAATATCTAAAATGTGTAGCGTGTCCAAAATTACGTGTGTTTCTTATTATGATACGCTCTGTAGTCTGAGATACATAACAAGATAAAAACCTGACTCAGTAGTTTTCAGGCTCATTTCATTTTATAATACACACTCCACTACAAAAACCTCACTGCTTTTAAAGGCTTTTCCATTTTGTCCCATAGGGACCTTTTCATAGTGTATTTAACTTCAATTGTTTAATCAATATCTATAACAATCGTACTGAAAACTAGATGTGTTTTGTATGACTAAGGTACTCACAGCCCACATCCTCCTCCTCAGACACAGTCTTTTTACTCAGGGACAAAAATAAACCTGTACACCACAAGGACAAAAGCCTCACAGCACTGACATGTCCCAGACATACGAGCTTCTCGGGTACACGGAGAGGGGGAGGAGGGAGGTATGATTTTCGAACAACCCTACAGTTGCAGTTTGACTTATTATCTGCCAACAACCATAGACCACAAGATCTGAACATTATACTGCTCTGGAATAGTGTCTGTGTAGGACGGGGAAAAGAAAAATCCCACTACATCCATGGTGGCCTTCGTGAAGAAGATATTATTAAGGATATCATTACAATCTGCTGCTGCATTTGCACATGGACTTGTATTGTTAAATATTTATGGAGCCGAGAAGCACACTGCAGAGCACACACCTACTCACTGAGGGCAAGTTAATACAAACACAAAGATAATAAGTGTACATCTCCATCACACAGTGTACACACACACACTGTTTATCTACGGTCCTCCACATTACTACTTCATTCAGTCTCCTCTAAAGTATAAAAATAAAAATAACTGGGAAAAAGAAATTGTCAGCTGTTATTGTGATTCCTATTCGCCTGAGTATTTTGCATTTGAGGCCTGTCAGGATTCCAATTGACATACTACAGGATCCCAGCTCAGTGGGCCAAGCGAAAGAAATCACAGAAGGTGAAGGCTTTCATGTCATATGATCCGTGGCAGATTCCGGCTGTCAGACCTCTTTTTAATCTTGAATGGCAGCACTGAAGGAGAAAGGCACCGTTTTAGCCCTCTGTCTCTCGCATAAAAATAAATAACAAAAGGCTCGGAAAACATGTAACCATTCCACTCATTGATTTGCATCATTTTTCACCACTTTAGCCGAGATTACAGCATAGCAAAAGCATTGTTCCGCTTGAATACCCGCCAAATTCCGGATCGTTCCTCAAAACATTAAAAAGTAGTGCGATGTTGGAATATTTATTTAACATTTCAGCTCAGTTCATGCATAATTTAGTATTAGTCACAATGCTTTGTTTAACTTCCCGTAAAAGGGAGAGAACTTGGAGCGTATTTTGAATTACATTTGACATCCTTTTTCCGTTTCTCCCTCTCTTTCCCTCTCTGTCTTTCTCTCTCTCTGTCTTTCACACACACACACACACACACACACACACACACACACACACACACACACACAGTGTTGCAAGCTCGTCCAAATCTAATTAAATGTGCTGAGCTTATTACTTGTTTGATTTATGAAAACAGTAATGAGATGAACACAGCAATAATTTTAGTAAATCAGAACTTTAGCTAGAACTAAAGAGTGACAGCTTATGACTGGTATTATTCATCCTCTCGTCTGTCTATGCTCCTCCATACATTAACTGGATCTACTTTGGTTGGCAGGTACTTCAGGTCAGGAGCCCCACCGGTCATCAACCCCTTGAACACCCATTTCCCGAAGGACACCATTGTCCCTGGGTCCTTTGCGGTCACGCTGACATGGACGCTGCCCAACCGTACTACAGGGGTGTTCAACGTTACCAGCCCTCTCCCTGGAGACTGGTTCTTGGCTGCACATCTGCCAAAGGATGAAGGGAAAATCTCTGTCAAGGTGAGTACAGAGACTGAGAGCTCATTATAAAGCATTTTATGCAAACAGTATTGATTCTGGTGGAAGCCTTTTGTTCATAATGCTAAATCAAACATTGAGACCTCTTGTATAATAGCTGTCGTCTTGTTAGCTGGCGATAGAAAATTAAGAGCAAATGTGTTATCCATGTCAGTCATGAATTATTCCTAATGCGCTCAGGTGCCAAATGTGTGTAGCTATTATAATCGATTTTCTTTGTTGGAAAGCCAGAGTATAAATCAGATTGTTCTTCAGTTCACATGTATACAAGTTTTATGGACTAAATGACTTTTATAAACTTTTATACACTAGATGAGTGTTCAGTGTACATTAAGGATGTGACTGAATTGGAATACATTAGTCGGAATGAGCAGCTAATGTGTTCTAAGCTGATGCAGATAGAAATAAAAGGTACACAATTAGGCTCAGAAATTTTTAAAAGGTTTACAGAGCATCTGTGTGAGACTGAACTGGGACTGGGATCTCATGGATTGTGACAAAAAGGCTTGTGCAAATAGGAGGAACGTGTGAGTGGTCAGATATAAAGCTCATCCATTTTAATATTCGATCCATCTACTGGGTCTATTCATTCATCCAGCTACTAGTTCATATTTTAGGAAATTTGACAAATACAATTCTTAGAAAATATTACAGACAGGTGCATACAAAACTATAGTAATTGGAAAAGCAGGATTAAACAACCTGTACACAAGTCTAGTTGAGACTAATGTCTCCAATGCTTTTCAGTTTCCAGACAACGTGCAGCAGGGTAAAAAATAACACCCGTCAGATTCAGTTCACACCTACTTTGGGCTTGAATCTGAATAAGATAAGATTAGCAATCCTGATGGTGCGTTCACATATTACACAATAATAATAATTTATTATCACAATAATTAATGAATACCTAAGCAAAGTATAAAATGTCTAAATTGTTCAGATATAGGAGTGGTAGTGCAATATATATAATATACAGTATAATATATATATATATATATATACAGTACTGTGTAAAAGTCTTAGGCACATGTGAAGAAAAGTTGTGAAGAGATTTTTACTATTTGAAAAAAAAACCCCACAATGAGCAGTAAACAGTAATAAAGTAAAGAAAGTCAGGATTCGGTTTGACTACACTTTGTATTTTT
>JAOVVF010000028.1:8355407-8367756 GCA_028565595.1 Duopalatinus emarginatus | reverse complement strand
ATGAAACATAATACCACCATATCACTTCTGTTTTTAAATCTGGTTTTATTTCACTTTTATAGAGGAAACCCAATAATCTTGATATAGAAAGTTTCTTATATTATTGTTAATAATATTGGTGGAGTTTTGTCCACAATTCTGTAGACAATTGTATTCTGAGGTGAAAGATTTCAGTGCATTGCATGGCATTCAAGATGACTTTGAGATCTGGTGACTCGGGTGGGACGGCAAAACCTCAAACTCAGATGAGTTTTCCTTTAACCACAATTTGGTGTCTCTAGTTGTGTGTGGTGGTGCATTGTCCTGTTGGAAGAGGCCAACCTCATCAGAATAAAAAAACAGGACATAAACGGATATAACTCATCAGAAAGAAGGCATACATATCGTTCGGCTGTCAGATGTTTGTAGACGTATCAGACGTCCCATGGGATGCCAGTTAAACAAATCCCATACCGTTAAGGTGTGGTACAGTGGTAACATCATGTTAGAGACCCCGGTTCGATTTCCGGTCTGGGCAGCCAGTCTGTGCTACACCAATAAGGGTCCTTGGGCAAGACTCCTAACACTACAGGCCTCCTGTAATACCAATAACCTTGTAAGTCGCTTTGGATAAGAGCGTCTGCTAAATGCTGTAAATGTCAAATTAAGGAGCCACAACCAGCCTGTGTATTTTGCACAGGCTTGTCTATACCAAGTTTTCTGGCACTTCAGTGTATTTAAGGTTCACTGGACTAAAAGTAGAGTCTGCCTTTTTTTTCAGAATCTATTCTCTAATATTTGGTTTGGTTCATCTCACATTTTGGCAGCTGTCAATAAAAAAACTCAGCCTCTGTAGTGCCCTAGATTCTGTAAACTGAAAAAAAAGAGGCGGATGGCTAACATTTAATCAGTCAGGACAAAGAGGCATCTCTAGAGACCACCATCCTAAAAGAGGCTTATTCTGTAGTGTACATAGCCTTATAAACAAATGTGCTTACAGTCCTGTCTCAGCTAATTATTCGAGTTTATTTATACAGAATAAGTAATTATTTAATTGACTTAATTTGACATTGATAACCTCGAAATCAAAATGCTATTATAAACCACATTTATTTTCCCAATATGTGGAGCATTTTCCCAAACATTTTGTCCAAATAAGGCATCAATTCATGCTCATGTTAGGCTTACTAAACAATTAAATAAACTTTTCACCAGAATAAGCATTACTCAGAAATTTAAATTATTTAATTACTTGTGAAATAAACATAACGGTGCAGAAAATTGGAAATAGCAATACATCATTTGAGCCTGAAAGAGATGGGAGCGAATTCCAAAGAAACAATTTAAATTCAAAGAACCCTGTTTACTGGAACGGTCGGGATGGATCATGTAAACAAATTGTGTTCTTTTTGATTAAGTATTTGATGCCTTGTTCACATTGCTTAATTACCATGCTCCAAAAGTGGAGACAGAATGAACCGTGTCATGGGTGAAAAAAAACTCATCTAAGTATGTAATTAGTTTATGTCTATGAATAACATGAAATCCAGAGTCAGTTCTGCTTCTGTTTAGTATTCAACATTAAGACCATTTTCAATATTAGATATAGATGAGAGAAGATGATATACACTATATGGCAAATCCCACTCATATATTAACTTTTTTCAAAGGTTAGATGCACACATTTGGGTTGTCTTTCTTGATATGCTGTAGAATTACAATTTCAATTCACTGAGCCTAAAAGGCCCAAACCTGTTCAAGCAGGACAGCACGACAGATCCCCCTGTGCACAAAGTAAATGTCCATGAAGTCATGGTTTCCCAAGCATGGTGTAGAAGAACTCGGGTGTCCTTCACAGACCCCTGACAACATCTTTGGAAGAAACTGGAATGCTGACTACACCCCAGGGCTCCTTGCCTGATATCTGTGCTCTCTAATGCTCTTTTTGAATGACCCCCACAGCCACCTTCCCAAATCTAGTGGAAAGCCTTGTTAGCCTTATATGAAGGACTAAATCTGGAAGTCAGGTATCCACAAACATTTGCCCATATGGTGTAAGTGTATGAAATCACTGTCCACTTTTGTGCCTAAAAGCAAGCAATAGCTTTGGTTAATGTTCACGTTCGACACCACAATGTGGGAGAATCTCATACGGCGCAGTGCATCAGTTTCTAAAGTTTAAACAGAATGGTGCAGAAAGCTAACTTGAAAAAAATCCATTATAAAGTGACTCTTATTCCTACTTCATATCCCAGGAACTGCAGAAATTTCAGCCTTTATTCAAAGCTAATAAGTCTTTCTTCACAAACTTAAGGAACTGCACAGTCACTTTCACTATTTTAACTGTGTATTCTGTAATTCATGCCATGGCCTGTGTTAGCACTATTGAGAGAAAGGATGCACTGACCTCTACTTTAGCACAGACAGGATTCCTCTGGTGCTCACTTATCATCCCACCGATATAAAAGTGACAGATATTATACCTAAAAACTTCCCCAGAGACAGCCTCCTCTTTTTATGGATGCTCCACTCATTTTCTACATTTTCTGCTTGCTAGGGGTGAATTAACTAATTGGCTAATAGAACATATAACACATTGGTATGCAAATGGTCTGGAAATTCGGCCACTAATAACACAGGCCCAGGCCGTTTGGTCCAACACCTTTGAAAAACTAGACAGAAGGATGTCTGCTTTCCAGTGGCAAGACAGCAATGGACAACATGCATAACATTAATGACATCTCAATGAGCAATAAAGTGAGAAGACATAAAGAGAAGGAGTTCATCAGCATGCTTGGAATGTTAAAACCCCAAGGAATGAATGTTATGTTTTGACTACAGCTTTTACATAATTATGCATTTTCAATATCCACTGATTTTACTACAGCCTGAAAATTACTCTGCTTACACAGCTGACAAAGGACTTTTAACTCAACACGCTATATTTAACTTTTATTTCGATTTATTCTATATTATACTAAAATATGCTGAAATTGAGCTAAATCGGAACATTATAAGAACACTACAGTCACTTGCTGGCCTATTTTATCTATTAATAAATGTATAGTAAAGAAGATCTTAAAGCATATTAAACTGCATTTGTGTTGATCCATGCCCAGGAGAGCGTATTTTTTTACAGCTCAGAAAATTAATACTGACTAGTCCACTTTGAGCAGCAATGATGGAGGCAGCCACAGAAGATCCGAGAAATCTTCACAGTCATTACGTTTATAATCATATTTTAATGACTGGTAATTTATTAGCAGTAATTCTACAGCAGTATATTACATTTCTATCATTTACAAATGAAGTTCCCCAAATAACATGGAAATAATTTTGGCCTTTTGGCCGACTCTAGTTACATTACTACCTCTTTACTGTCTTTTACTGCTCAGAGACTTTATACGATAGCAAAGTGATTGATCAGATG
The DNA here is from genome assembly GCA_028565595.1 of Duopalatinus emarginatus. Lineage (NCBI taxonomy): Eukaryota > Metazoa > Chordata > Actinopteri > Siluriformes > Pimelodidae > Duopalatinus > Duopalatinus emarginatus. The sequence goes on along the minus strand of JAOVVF010000028.1, from coordinate 8,364,347 downwards.
CCCATTATGCACTTACCCAAAAGGCTAATTCTGTATATTATATATAACATATGTAATATTAAGCCTTTTTTGCCTCTGATTTTTTTTGCACACTAGAGCTAGCTAGTATCCTATCTTTCCGATTGTTGACAACACTGAAAGCAGTTTCTGGACATCACTTGCCAGCTGTCAGCTTTTGTGTACTCTAACTGCTGGGTTTGGTACATTTGGTCTGGAAGTCAGATTCTTCTGTTGCTGGATCTGAAACTAACATGGTCGTTTTCTCATTATTTACAGTTTCCAATATAATCAATACATTTGCAAATTAAAAACACTTCTTACACTACATACTATGATATACACTGATCAGACATAACATTAACTCCACCTGCTGAAACAGCCACTAAACAGCTCCGACTTGTAGAAACACCACAGGAGTCCCTCAGAGTCCTTTTTTTGGTTCATCTCTGGGATAAGACCAGATGGGCTAGTCTTTACACTCTGCACATGTGAGTGAGCCTTGAGTGCCCATGACCCTGTTTCTGGTTCAGAAGATCTCCTTCCATTATTTAGTTCTTGTCAAAGTAACTCAGATGAGATTATTTTGTTACGATGAGACCTGTCAAGTTGTGGAATATATTAGGCAGAAAGTGAACAGTCATTTCTCAAAATGAATGTGTTGGAACCAGGAAAAATGGGCAAGAGTGTCTTTGACATGAACTAAACTGTAATGACTTGTTACTGATGTACCTAGACATGGGCGTCCAAAGCAGCTATTACTACATTATGTTCTTATGCGATGTTGCCATCACCCAGAGCTCACTGATATATGTTCTAATAAATATGTAAAGTCTGATTTAGGTATAGTCATGTACATATAATAAACAACTGAAAAAGAAAAGGCATGCCAAGGTGAAACATGCTGCATTAAAAAAAAAAATTAGTGTGAAATGTGGTAAGCAGAATTTCGAACCTCATAGATTGCTGGCATTTGGACAATCATCATCATCATCATCTTCATCATAATATTGCATGGGTGAAATACTGTATATATGCTTACAATCCACACGGATAGCAGTCGTATAAAACAGCATACATAAATATCCCTTAATAATGTAGAAGGTTGAAACAAACCACCTGAATTTCTTTATCTTACAGAGTATTTATCCCCAGCTACATATCTTCAGTAAAGGTTCAGCTGGTGGACTGCAGTACCAAGAACAAGAGCAGTGAAAGCTGCCCAGTTCTCTTGAAGTTGAGAGCTCGAGCTCCACCAGTCCACAACTCCAGTGCTGTAGACTGCAGAGAGAACATGCCGTGTGAGCTGGAGGTACCGCTGCTGTCTTGGGAACAGTGGTACTATATTCTGGTGGAGCGCTACCTCAGCACTGCGGATGTGTACTTCCGAATCGGTATACAGGTCAAAGGTAAGAACCTAAAGAACTACTGTATGTCTGTGAAGGTTTTTCTATGTTGCCATTGAGGAATGTATAGTCATGAGATGAGTCTTCATCTGTATTTGAGTATCTAAATACAGCATAATCTTTTTTATTGACTACTTTTGTCTAACATTGACTACTTCTGTCTAAAAGCTATCTAAAAGGGTTCTTCAAAAAAAAAAAAAAAAGTCACTCACATATTTGGCACCAAGACCTTAGCAGCGGATCTTTTTGTGGATCTTCTGTGGAATAAGACTCACATGACATGACTTAAGTGCATTTAAGAAAGGTACCTAACCCCCAAATTGCTCCCTGGGTGCTGTGGGGTATTTATCGCTTTGGGCAAGTGTGCTCACTTCATTAGTGTGTGCATGTGTGTGTGTGTGCGTGTGCGCATGTGTGTGTGTACTTGTGTTTTACTGCAATGGCTTATGGCTTATTTGTGAAGGTTAAAGGTGTTCAAGCACAGCACAAATGGCTTATATGTGGAGGTCCTCTGTGTGCTAGCACAGTAAGTCAATAGTTCACTTTCACTGAATTTGTTACAAAATACTGAAGGCATGTACAAACAAAAGCAATAACTGTGTGAGCTGGTTTATATAAAAAGAGTACACTAGTCGTTGAGACCAATTATGAACTTTAGTTGAGGCCAGTTATGAATTCAAATAGTTCATACTTAGTTTAATTTTATTTATTTTATTGAATTTTTATTGACCCTTTGCAGCCACACTGGGAGAAAATCTCTTTTTCAAGCAAGCCCTGATCGTTAAACCCTAACAACAATCAGCCACAAGAAAACACTTAAAACAGCGTTTCAAAACAATTAAAAACGCCAACATTTGTACTGAAACAATTACACAATTACCGCCACGTTTCCTAATTCGCATCCCTTTTTCTCAGCTGAATTGCTCACAAAGTTTTTATCCAAGCAATTTGGAGCACATCTTAAATAAAGCAGCACGACTTGATCCTAGCTGCTTGTTTATGCAATGAAGTGTTCACAAATTTAATCAGAGATACAATTTCTGCATCCATCTCCACACCCGTTACTCTTAGTTCAATTACTCAAAAACTCATCATTGCATAAGACCTGACATAACACAAGAAAGAGCTGAATCATTTTATAAGTCACATAGTTTGTACATACTGAAGTAAATCATGTTATAAAGACAGACCAAACATCTTCAATGTAATATTTATTTTTTTACACCCCTGATTTCTTGGTTGAATAGTCCAAGAGGCCCCTATAGCCACAATGCCACACTTATCAAAATAAACAGCAGAACTTACTATTTCCAATTATACTAGTGTTTACTCTGTGCTGTACAACATTGTCAAGTAACATAGGGCTGACATTATATCCCATTGTTTTTTTTTTAAATAAGCACAAAATAATATATTTTGCTTGGCAGTGCACAAACTGTGCTGTGCCACTGTGTGGAGTTGCCTCTACAAAACGTTTCTGTACCTCGTATTCCCTGTTGACGTCACCATGTAGCAACTGAAGTATTTATTCTGACCCCAATATAGTCCTATGTCCTCTATTTGTTTTATTTTATTGCAATGCTCTTACAGTTACAGTCTTACAGCTTTTACAGTGCTGTCCAGCTGTGGTCTAGTGGTTAGGGAACTGGTCTCATGACCGGAAGGTCACAGGTTCGATCCACACCCAGGGCAAGACATGAGTGAGGTGCCCTTAAGCAAGGCACCTAACTCTCCTAACTGCTCCCCGGGTGCTGTGATTTGGGGCTGCCCCCCCGCTCCGGGCAAGTGTGTTCACTGCCCCCTAGTGTTCACTGGTGTGTGTGTTTCACTGCACGGATGGGTTAACAGTGGAGGTCACATTCCTTCTGTGCGCAAACACAGTAAGGCGAAATAGTTCACATTCATTCATTCAGTTATAGCATTATACTTACTTTTATATACTTTTCATTTGCTCACGTGATTCAGTTACAAAAACGTCAGTGAAAGAATGATGTTTAGTTATATTAGGAAGTATGCATCTTTTAAAAAAAACATTTTTTAATTTTGATAAATTGTCATAGAGTATCCCACAATTACGGTTTTGATATTGCCAGATTCTAGATCTCTCCAATGCAGTTCTGAAAAGATATCTCTACTGTAAGCCTTTCAAGGTGAGCTGTATCTACAACATAATATCAAATGATAGAATACCAGTGTAAATGAATAAATTAAGAAGAATTATTATATTAAATGATGGAAGATTTGGATAGTCTAGACTGACTGTTCTGGAAAGCCACTAAATAAAGAAACCTTTTATTACATCCATATTATAGACATTTTATTTGGTTGTTGTGTCCAAGCTCATCATGTATGGTAGGCTTAATAACATTTAATGCATTTTTGGCATATTTCAAACAAATAGTCATATATTGCATGGCAAAGAGGCTGGTTGTGACCAAACCATTACCAGACACATAAACTAAAAGTTCATCCACATCCATGCTACAAAGCTGTAAAAGGTCGGGTGACAATTTTTGCCTTTTCTTTTTTCCTCATCGAAAGGTGTGTTGTCATCAGTACCCTAGGTAATAATGCTTTATTGGGCTATGTTGTAATATAATTTGCCCCTTGTGAAAATGTCTGTGCAATCCCTTTAATAATTAGCCCGAATTAGTATCAGCTGGAGTAGAAAGACCACTCTTTTTCTGGCCTCCTCATGTCATATTGTAGCACAGCATTCCTCTGTGGAGCACTTTGATGTAGACATGCTGTTCTGTTGTTGTATATTGCATGAGAAAAGCCTTGAGATGTGAGAACTCAGTGGCAAGAAAAAGGCTGTGCAGTGTGTGTGTGTGTGTGTGTGTGTGTGTGTGTGTACACTTGAGTGGTGGGCGGGGGACAGCGGGTGGTATGGGGGACACTGTGTAATGCCATTTTGTCCAAATAGAGTGCTCGAGGGCACATCTCACGCCAACACCTCATCTAATGTGATCCTGGATGGGGAATTGCCACTAGGATATTTGGAGGCCTGAGCTGGTGTGTCTTTTTGAGCTTGGAAACACTGAGATTAAAGCGGAACAGATTGATAGTTTGATGTGGGATTCATTACTTATTTATTTTTATTTATAAGCATAAATATTGAAGGCATATGGTTCAGCGGCTTATTGTTTTCTGATGAAAGCCTTTAGGCTGTAGGAATGTATGGGGATATTGGAACCATGAGTGGTTTTCTGAACGCTGATTTTTCTCACTTAGACCCCGTGCAGCAGGAAAATTAAAGTGGGGTTGGTGATGAAGCCTCAGCCATGAATCTTGATAAAAAATTGGAGCCTCACTGGGCTGAGCCGAGGCCACTGTCACGCAGAGGAGTCGCTGTTATTATTCTGCCTGATGTCACAGTGAAGTGTTGATGAATTCCCCCAGTTCACAGTGTTTTTACTAAAAATGATAAATATAGCAATTGGGTTATGTGGAGATTCATCCACACCATATTTCTTTATAAGCAGGGTATTCCCAGCCCAACACTTACCTTGATGAAAATATAAGCACAATTTATATATATATATATAGTCTCAGCTTTTCTACTCTCTGTTTCTACTGTCATTTACATTTTAATTCAATCATACTTTCCAGTGTTATAATGCATTAAAACATCAGTGTCTGGCATATCATGCATTATAAATGCGCGTTGTCATAATTCGTTATATATGATATATGTATAACACATAATACAGCATAGCTAATAATAACAGCTAACATAAACCTATAGTACTTATAGCTAATTTCTTAGATCACAAGTGCATGGCTTTGTAATATCAGTTAATGTAATGCATTATAAATTGTAATATTGCAAACATTAACTCTAATCAGCACCTCTGCATGTGGTACAGATACCATACCGGAATCAATATAACGTTACAGCCTGCAATGTCTTTAATGTGATAAGTCATTTACTTTTAAAATAATCATACATTAATAGTTTATAAATTTTATGCATCCATGCAGTGTGAAGTAATGTATAAAATATAACACATTATAAATCCACTTAAAATGGCTTATGAAATGGTGGCAAATGTAGGCTTGTGGTTAAGGAACCAGTCTTGGGACCTTCGAGCCCTGCAAATGACAAGACTCGACTGAGGTGCCCTTGAGCAAGGCATTCGGACTCCTAAATGCTCCTCACGCACTGTGGATAAAGGGGCTGCCCACCGCTCTGGGCATGTGTGCTCACCGCCCTCTAGTGTTCTCTAGTGTGTATATGTGTGTATGTGTGCTATGATTACAGACTTCATAGGAAATGTTACAAAGTTGTTATGAATATACAGTATAATCACCTAATATTATACACTCATATGCTCATGTTTTATGAAGTATAACACCCCATGAGCAGGTATAGGGGCTTACGCTAGGAATACAAGGCTATATATATTCTCTATAACATGTCATACATGGACTCTGTTTCATGTGTAATAAATACTCATGAGATTTTCTTATACTTGGTAGACAATAATCTAGAGGCTGAGAAGTCATGTGTACATGTACTGTGTATACATAATATTTATTGCAACAGAACAGTGTAGTATGTGAGTAATTAAAGTGTGGTATGTAGTTAACTATAGGATATATTTATCATTTAAAGCTAGTTAGGTAGTGGAATGTGCAGAATGATTGCAAGCCAGTGAATAAATTTTGTCTAACGATCAGAATGTATGCGGCTTGGCAGACCACAGTGGAGTCCACAATGTCTGACCCCAACAGAATTAATGCAGCGCCGTGTCATATGGGAGATGATGAAGTGGCTGCGCTGAGTTGAGTGCATTTCGGAGGACCTTCCACAGCTCAGGAAGAGAGTGATTCACAGCAATGTCAATTTTAATATAAGAGGGGTTCAATTTATTGGAAAGAAAGTGGATATCCAGATGCTGTTGTGACATAACTAATACTGTCTCCAGACTCATGGTGACCTATCATTCATTCAGACTAATGGAGTTTGAAGATTCACTAATATGATTCAAAATTCTGCAGTGACAAATCACTCTCAATTTTAGCCTCGTGTAATAGAGACAAATGGATATTATAGTTACTACCACTATAAATTTAAACAATGAGGAGTCCGTTTGAATCAATTGCCAACCTTATTTTATTACTTGTGAACTACTATTCAAAACGTGTATGTGAAATATACCTGATAGAGGTAAAAAAAAAGAAAAATGAAAGATGAATCAATATCATTATCATTAGCATAACGCTTCCCTAATTAATATAATAAATCAGCATTTCTTTGTTAATAATCGAGCCTGTCCGAAACATTTAGAACCACTCTCTATTAAAGATCTGAATTCATAACAGGCCAGAACCTATTGTGCTGCCCACACTATCATTATCCAAAATCTTTGTTAATTAGGAGAACAATTTGTTTGGTAACAGTGAATGATCCATTTTCAGTGCAAGAAACTGATTACATTTTAGATTAGTGGTCTGGCCAAATTATAGGTAATAGGCAATTACTTGGAAATAAATAGAAATACACAATCTAGTTCAGGTGTCATTGATGTGAAATAAATTTGCTACTGTGAAAGCAAAAATTAAAGATGACAGTGCTTATTGTTTTAGAGAAATGTTAGCTCACCCAAATTCCTCTGATCATACTTATTTAAAAGAACATCACATGGGTGTAAAACCAATCGAGTTTTCATATAGGATAGCACTTAACTTCAGTGATGAATAATGTAACCTGGAGTCAGTGCAAGAAAGTTCTGAGTATTTCTTCATTTGCTGCATGTTACATATAGGACAAGCCTGGGGACAGAGACAAATCCAAAGCTATGCATAGTTACCTTATTTGTTTTGTATAACCTCAGGGTGAACCTTGCACAAGCAAACAAGCAAGCTGCAAAATATAGCCATTTAACACTGGCAATAGTGACACTATACCTTTGATATCATGTACTGTAACGTGCATTTCTTATTTGTGATTACAAAAATGTATAATAATGATCTACTGAATAATAATGGAAATTCACACCATAATGTCATATGTACACATTTCCTGACCCAGAATTAGAGTGAGTGCATGTAAACCACTCATTGACCACTGTGCAATGTAAGAGACATCTGCATTTGATGCATCCATGCAGTGAACACACACTAGAAGGCAGTTGAGCACATGTGCCCAGAGCAGTGGTCAGCCCCTATCAACAGCCTCGAGGAGCAGTTTGAGGTTAGATACCTTAGTCAAGGGCACTTCAGTGTTGACTTGTTGGCATCTGGTCACAAGGCACACACCTATGGCTGCTCCGCCAGTAAACGTGCTTATGTGATACTGGACAGGTTGTGACCCATCAGCCCAGCTTATGGAATATTAGGTAGGATATTAGGTAGGCTTTGGTGCTATTGGTGCAATTTGGCGTTTAATGTTAATGAGGCTCAAATGACATGATGTCAACAGAAACCTACATTACATGACATCAAATTGTCAAAACCATTCTTTATGACAGCTCACACCTGTCTGTGATAAAAGCCTGTATAACTGTTTATGTAGATTAATGTCAAAAAAGGAGCTTATGAGGATATTATGTAGCAGTATAAACACTGACCTATAGTAAAATGTTACCATCCATCCAACCATCCATCCATCTATCTATCTATTCATTTATTCTTCAGCTTTATATAGATCAGGGTCACAGTAGAGCCTTAGCCCAAACAGCCACAGGGAAAACATGCACAGAAACAATGCTGCCCTTAGTTCCAACCAAGAAATCACATAGGATATTGCCTCTGCATCTCCATCAGAAACAGAAATTGAAGAAAGCTTATTATTCCCCATCTTTATCAAATTTCTGTCTTTGTACATTCTTTTTTCTTTCACCTATGTGTGGTGCTGCAGTATCACTGACTATGTTCTTAAGGTAAGCAGGGATCAGGAGGGGGCCATTGATGTTCAATGAGGCTGAAAAGGTCTTAGACCAGCTTAGATGAAACACACACAAGGGAAACAATTGGCCATGATGGGCTGCTCTACCTGTGGACCGTATTATTGCTCTTGAATGAGGAGCAAAAAAGCTGTGAAAACTGTCTACCGCTTAAATTGCATTGTGTATTGAGCCATTAAAAAATGGAGCATGGCTTCACTGCAGCACCGTTTATTACTCTCAAGTCTGAGCGTCCAGTCTATTATATCAAATGCACTTCCAAAATATGATTTTGTTAAAGTTTTAGATGTTCAAATTAGCAACTACAGTTTAAAGTAAGACAAAAATTAAACGTGATTGCTGGATAGTAGAAGCCGATGTTTCATGTGAGTGTTGAAAAACAGCTGTGTTCTTTAATATAGATGCAAAAAGATGTGCGTTTCTTAAAGAGAGTTTGTATTAGCAGACTTAGGTTTTTATATTAGATATAAATTAACGTTAAGGATCAACATATACATGTATAAAAATCCCAGCAAGTTGTAAAGGTGTAAATGGGTTGGTGGGGCAGCTGTGGCCTAGTGGTTAGGGAACCGGTCTCTTGACCGGAAGGTTGTGGGTTTGATCCCTGCCCAGGGCAAGACACGACT
>JAOVVF010000028.1:8322102-8332196 GCA_028565595.1 Duopalatinus emarginatus | reverse complement strand
CAGCTAGGGTGAATAAGCTTGATTGTCTTATTACAGTGCTACCTGTCTAGGGCTGGGATATATTAGGCAGCATGTGAGCAGTCAGTTCTCAAAGCTGATGTGTTGGAAGCAGGAAAAATGGGAAAGTGTAAGGATTTGAGAAATTTGTTCCTTTGACAGGGATCAAATTATGATGGCTCTCCAGAACAGCAGGTCTTGTGAAGTGTTCATAGTATGCAGTATCTGGTACCTACTCAAAATGTTGGTCAACTGAAGAACAACTAGTGAACTGGACACCAGGTCATGGGTGCCCAAGGCTCACTCGTATCTGTGGGGAATAAGGGCTAGTCCGATATCGAGGATCTGTTGCTAATGTTTTGGTGCCAGATACCACAGTACATCTTTAGAGGTCTTGGAAGGCTATGCCTCGAGGGGTCAGGGCTGTTTTGGTAGCTGGTTTTAAAATTATGGCTGATTGGTATATAGAGTGTATCATAAAAACAACACAGAATAATAGATATTGATTTGATTTGGTTGTCAGAAATTAATGTGGTGCAGAATGTCACATGGTATAGGATGAAGGATATATTAACCAGCTTGTACCTATTCAGTCACTGACACTAAATACTAAGTGCTTTCATATTTCACCTGTTTTTTTTTTTTCTCTGAAGATGCCATTACCAGGCATTAATGGATATCTGATGGAGTACTATTGGCGAGGTAAATGTGAGAAAACATGGGCAGCCAGTGAACAGTTATTTATAAAAACCCCTCTGAGAAATGGAACGCATGTCCTGAAAATGAATTTGTCTAAATGTCTAAACATGTCTTAAAAAGATGTCAAAACATCTTTTAATATCATACATGAATAGTTTTTTTTTTTCTATTCAGGGTATTTAAGTCACACTACATATTTCCAATCAGAAAGCAAGCAAGAATAAGACAAGCCAAGCTGTTTTTAAAGCAAGAATGAAAAATTTCTGTGCTGTTCTCCAGCACACTGGTCCTGAATAAAAGGATGTCATATTTGCTTCACGTAATTCCGAATCCGATTTTCCACTGTTGTAGTCAAACTTGTTCAACTGAAAAAGAGTGTAATTAGAAATGGCCCTGTGTAATTCTGGTCAAGCCAATGATGGTGAAATGACCCATGTCAGCGAGCTAAAAAGTAATTTTCCTCAATCAGCACTTTAGAAGCTAGCTGGAGATTAGCATTTCTCTTTGTCTTTTAATGGCAGAAGCGGGCATTGTAAAAGGGCCTGTTTTAAATTTGAAGTAAAGACTAGCCTCTTCAATGGATGCTGTAAAGTAAATGATATCTGCCTGCTGCCATATGCTGTCGACTAGGAATTATCCCGCAAGGACGAGAAGTGATGGATGTCGTTGTACAGGTTTATGAGCAAGCAAGTTAATGGGAACCATTTGTGTTCCCGACCTTGGGCTATTGGCTTTGCCGGAGTCAGTACTTGGGAACAGAAAGTTGGATAAAGAGGATTAGAGTCACAGAGCCCACAGGTTTTGAAGGCATTATCCATATTTGACGTGATGTCAGCATAAACTGTCATGTTAACCTGCCTGTCCAATGACTTGACCAAAATACTCAATTAAATGTCTTAGTCAAAGTGGCACGATGACAGCATTCTCACTTTGTTTGCACAGCTGGTCTGTTCTAAAAAAAAGTAGCAACCTCATTACACTTTCCTATTATGGCTAGAGATGAGCTTTCTGGCTCGACTGCCTGCAGATCTGGGCAGAACAACTGTCTGGTAGATTGTGTGTCAACTGTTTTTTTTCCTAAAAAGCATTTTGTTACTGAGAGAGAGCAGGGGGATGAAATGTGACATCAAAGAAGCCCATTAGAAAATGACTCTAAGGAAACATTTGAAGCGACACCATGGAGACATTATTGGCAATGAATATACAAAAGTAAACAGATCCACATTACTCATAAATCCCTGAGGATTATAAATGAATGATTGATTTTTAATAACATATACATTATAGTGCAGTGTCCATGATTGACTATAATTAGCCTAAATAGACTGTAGCTGGTTGTAATGTAAAGATTTACAAGGAAAAAACTGTCAGAAGTCTAAACGTCTTGTCAGAGGGGCTACTTATGTCACTTATCTGAGAGTTTATTTTAGAAAACTCATGCCAATAATGGCCCACATAAAACAGCAGACCATGAAGAACCACCAAGGACCCATCCTTCTTTCTGGGCTCTTTAAAGCGCACTGCACTTTATAACATGGTCTGTCCTTTCCTTTCCCTTTCCCTATTTGCTGACATTTCTGTAATTTCTTTAACAGCGTTATCCAAGCAGAACTGGTCAAAGAAGGTTGTTAGCCTAGGACCATGTACCGTCTTAAGGTAATGGGCTGTAATACATGGGGAGGAAAGAATCAGTTGAGGACATGAAAAACTGTCTCTCACTACCATGAAAAAACTGGTACACCAGTCTAATAATTGGTAGGTCCCACATGGGGCATGAACTCCACAAGCTTGCAACGAACACCATTCCTGCAGAACGGTTCACAATTCTGGTGTAATATGAGGTATGCTCCACAATGCATTGTAACCCATCAGAATGAATAAAGGACATAAACGGATGTACCCCAAAGAGGAGGCACACATAGCGTCCACATGTCAGAGACGTTTGTAGACATACCAGGGGTCCTGTGGAATGCCGGCTTAAAAAAAAAAAAAAAAACAACAAAAAAAAACATACCATTATAGAACCACCACCAATCTGTACAATTTTTTTTTTTACAGTCTGGAACAGTTTTCTGGTACTTCAGTTTATAAAGTGAAATAAAACGTTTTGGGATAAAAGACAGCTGTGTAAGCAGAGTAATCTCAGGCTGTAGTAAAACCAGTGGATATTTAAAATGCATGATAATGCAAAAGCTGTTGTCAAAACAATCATTTCTTGGGGCTTTAAAATTGCAAGCATGCTGATGAGCATGTTCTCTTTGTGTTTTCTCACTTCATTGCTCCCATAACAACAACTGGCAATGCACATAGAGATGTCATTGACGTTATGCATGTTATCAGTTGCCGTTGAACTGTCTTGCCACTGGAAACCGAAATCCTTCATCCTAAAGGTGCTGGACAGCTAGTCAAATAAACAACTCCTGTAATGATGCATGAGGAGTGATGGATAATAAAATATTAACTTTTGGGGCCTGGGATTTTAGTAGCTGTGAATTCGCAACAGTGGAACAAGGGTCTCACAGAAAGCCAGCTAAACAAACCACATGTCATTATGGAGCCACCACCAACCTGTACCTGTTTTTTGGTACTTCGGTGTAGTTACCAGCCATTACAAAGGCATTATTTGTAGGCACAGTTCAAAGAGGCTTTTAGTAAAAATTGTGATACGTTTCTATAAAAAATCAATGCACCTTGGAGTCCTGCTGTATAAGTCTTTGAACAAAACAACACTATAAAAAAACTGAACACATGCTGCTCAAAGCAACCTCTTCTGGGAATGATTTTCTTAACTCTTATGTGTTTTCAGGCAGAGTTTTCCAAGACCATAATATATTTAAGGAATAAAACACAATAAGGTGTGCTGTTACAGAAATGATGGCAGTAACATCCTGAGGTTATCTATACAATACCATTTCCAGCAAGAATTTTGTTTCCTAGCAATTTGCCAACATGCTGTACTTTTTCCAACACACTCAAGACTCCATGCAACCCATCTGCAGCACCTTGTATATGTTAAATATATCAACAGTCTATCACACATAATTGATATTCTGCACTAAAGTAATTTAGCCAAGTCTGTCTGTACCACTACACTGTTTGAATAAGATCGTTACTTAACAAATTACTTATTTACTTTTCTTAAACTTATTGAGCTTAGCCCACTTGAACCGTAAAGTTTCTGCTTTTCCCAACACATAATTAGATTCACCAGGCTAATGAAACGTCTATTCTCTGCAAACACAATCAAGCTTACAAGTCATGTGGTTATGCTTTTTTATGCAGGGCATGTTGAAAATGTGGATAGGTTTTAGGCTATGAATTAATTAAACTACTGAGAATACTAAGACATTCTGGGTTTTCAAAATACCCATGTTGCATACTGAATTATTATCACTTGCAAGCCTGATTGTGTTTGCACAGAGGATAAAAAGTTTCATGAGTCTAATCATACTTCATGGAAAGCACAAACATTGCGCACCAAGCGGCAAAACTCAATATGTTTAAGTCAAATTATTTATTACATATTGATCTTATAAAAATGTATTAATAAAGGTGGACTTATTGAAATAAAAACGCTTCCCCAGTTATACAGTTCCATTTGTTCCAACTTAAATTAAGTTGTTGTGTAATAGATATTAATACAAATGTAACAATTTACCATGCAGCTTAGGATAGAAATGTATCCAAATGTGCAGACACATCCAAAGGGCAAGGCAAAGTCTCAAAATCAAGGCAGGTTACTGTCTTAGGCTAAAGGCGAAGTACACAATTAACGTCGACAATGATATACCACTTAGAAACACTGGAGTGCTCCCTTACAAAGTTGAACTGAAACTTGAGTCTAAACAAAGTTTATACAGCACTTTTTACAATGGAGAGTCCAAAAGTACCAGACCAAAAACCCCTGTTGAGCAAGACCATGGCAAAGTAAAAGTCCCTTAAAATTACAGGAAGAAACCTTGAGGGGACCCAGATTCAGCACCCAAGGAGTGTATGTATGTATGTACACAGACTAACACGTAACGGGTAAATGCAATTAAGACGGAGATGGACAGAAAACAGGTGCAACAAAAACAGTGAACAGGAAAACTAAAACTCTTGGGCTAATGAACAGGTGTGTTGTTGGAGTGTGGTGGTGGTGGTGGTGGTGGTGGGATGTGGGTAATTGGGTTGCCACTGAGGATTGGAATCCAAGCTGAGCAAGGCTTGGTTTTGTTGTGGCTGAGTACTAACAATAAGCCATTGATCAGCCTGGCACCTTGTCCTATTCTTATAGAAAATTAACCAACATCTTTTGACTAATCAGATTTGAGAATTCAACAGCACAAGTGCTAATTAAGCCTAATTGGCCATATATTCTCTCAGACACAATTTAATGTTGCATGAATAATTCTGATTCAGAATTGGATACAATGAATAAAACTGTTGGATCGGTGCCCTTGGTTTTAATTACTAAAGTGGACAAGACATTTGAAGTTTGTCATTAGGGTTACATTTAACTACAAGGAAAGGACTGCTGTGCATGTCCTTAAAAGAGAATAAATGCTCATTCAATTAGCTCAAGCAAATGAAGTCCCAAGCAAACCTCGCAAAATAAATGTATCGGGTGTAGATAATCAATTCTTAATCAAGACTGCTCATACTATCTACTTTCCCCTGAGAAGTCTTTCTCATAACATCCAAACGCCGTAGGCCATAGACCTGGCAGACGGTGGAGGGTTCAATTCCCAGCACCGGTAAGACATGACTGGAGTGCACTTCAGCAAGGCATCTAACTCCCAATAACTGCTCCCAGAGTGTCAAGCATAGGGACTGCCCCTGACTCTGGGAAAGTGTGTTCACTCCCCCCTAGGGTGTGCATTCACTAGTGTGTGTTTTACTGCATGGATGAATTAAATGTGGAGGTCAAATTCCTCTGTGTGCAAGCACATTAGGTCAATTAAAACCTGAAAGCATTGACAAGATCACTTCCTGAGCTTTAACTGAGTCTTGGTTTGAGGTAATATGAAGTTAATGCAACTCTCCGTTCATGTAGAGCACAAAGAAATTGTAATGATTGTTAATCTCTAAGGGATTAAGTGTGAACGCAGGAAATAGTGGTAATCCTTGGTGGATGCAGCAGTCTAATGTAGTAGCAGCTCTGCAATTTGTAGGAAATTATCAGAAGGACTCATGTGTGATACTGTGATACTCTGACATTTTCAACAGTCAATCCACAAAAGGAGGAAATGCTTTTAAAATGTACAAGAGGAGAAATGTCTGAAAAATGGTCCAGTCAAAGGGGTCACAGCCATGTGACCATGTTATGAGTCAATTTTCTAGGTAACATTTTTAGCCTTGCACATTTTCTCATTGTTCCAGTTCTCAGTACTGACTTCTGAGATGATGTTTTGTGTTTGTGTGTTTGCAATACATCATTGTTCTTTGATACATCACATCATACAGCATGGGGCTTTCTTTCAAAGCAAATGTGAAGGCATATTTCATACTCAGGTATTCATATGACGTTTAAAAGCTGCAGTTAGAAACAACGCCAAGCCTCAATATTAATATGTCATGAATATCAATAATGTCATGGGTATTTAGCATGGACAAAAACAGCCTGGAATGTATTGGTCTGCTCTTCATAACCCTGACAGTCTCCTCTGCCTGCTGAGTTTCCTGCAGAGAGACCCCATTATCATAATTACATGGAGATTATTCAATGTTCAACACCAAATGGGTAATGCAGCCTGTGAGGGGTCTGTGATATATGGCACTATATCAGGGTCAGAGAGAAATCAGCTGATGATGATGGAATCTGTGCTTGTAATCTTACACCATATTAAAGTCTAACCAGACTTAGTAGTATTACAGATCATACTAATATTAACACATAGTAATAATACTTGATTCTGCAGTTCTTATGTGTGTTCATTTGTGTTGCAGATTTGAACAAAATGAAGAAGACAACAAAATAGGTCCTAATTAACGCGAGCTAATTTGTGTGTAAGAGATAAAGTGCAACGCCATGTCGCAGATGTGACGTTTATGAATGTAGGCTTTGAAGACAGTGCTTCCAGTATTTATACAGCAAAAGGCAATGGTTTATATTGGAAAAAATACCTTTTACCTTTGACTAATCCAACATGTCTGTGTAGTTACCTATCTGTCCAAAGCTCTCATAGGGAAAGGGTTGTAACTGAATATCAATACATTACTTGGACTGAACAGATTATCTGTTCTGGACAAATACCAGATACCAGGAATGTCCTTGGTATGAATAGAGGGGTTTATTGTAACAGCTACCAAAGTCATAGATGAAGCTCACAAGACAAAGACATGCTATGTTTATTTACTCACAAACCAGATACTAAATGTTATTGAACACACCTGGGGTGCCATGCAACAAGCTGTGGAACACCGAAATCCTGCACCTCGGAATACAGCAGACTTGTGGACTGTTCTGCAGGAAGCATGGTGTTTTCCACAAGCTCATCAAGTTCGTTCCCTGTGGGGGATCTGAAACTGGTGTACCACCAGCATGGCATGGCATCCCTGGTACATTTGATAACTTTGATCACAAAATCTAGGTGGGAATGGCTGAAAACCCTAACTTTATAACTTGGCATGCATAGACATGTGTGGTGGTGCATTGTCCTGCTGGAAGAGGCCAAATCCATCAGAATGAATGCAGGACATGAATGAGTGTAACCCATCAGAAAGGAGAAATAAATCCAAATAAATGTGCATATATATTAGAAGTAAAACGGTGTTTATGCCTGGCTATTTCATGTGTTTTTATAAATATAAGGAATCCCACACACACTCTCACACATGCACACTATTGGCCCACTAGGCACTAGATTTGTCCTCAAACAGACGTTTTTTTTTGTGCCAGACAAAATACCAAAACGGTGGTGGAGATGCGCTAATGAGCTGTAGCAAAAGCAAAAAAAAGAAAAAGAAAAAAATTCCTGGCCCTCGGCTTTGAGTGCATGGCTGAGAGAGAGAGAGAGAGAGGCAAAACACGAGAGAGGCAATTCTCTGTGAAGATAAGTCAACATGCCTGTATGTGTGGGAAAGGAGTGGAAATGTTTCCCCAGAGTGCTTTGAGTGGCTCTTGTGGACAGTCTGAAACCAAACCAAACCAAACCGAACAGCCTAAGCCTTGTCCGTGCTGCACAAGGTCTTAGGTTACCGCTGCAGGACCCAAGAGCCTGATGCTCTCATGATAATTATGTCCTTCAAGATGAGGATTGAGATTAAGAACTGAGCGCTGACCAGGACATTTGAGGCGGAAGAGCTGGTATGAGTCATCCTCAGTTTTCAATACATGGAAAAAAAACAGAGAATTATCACTAACACTTAGTATTAAAGGGCCTGATTTACTATGATCTCAAATAACACAAGCTAATTTGCATGTGCATGGGATAAACTGCATGCACAAAAAGTCACTATGCTGTTGGCGATTTACTGTAATTGCATGAATTATGTCAAGTATAACATAGCGGTCAGAAACAGTATGTAAAGTAGGTTGGTGTCTGGGGTATTTATTCTTCATATCTGCAGTGAGTTAAGAAATCTAAGAGATTCCTTTAAAAAATAAAGCCAAAACTAAAACATAATTGCACAACTGAATTTTAATTGCATAACTGAACAACTCATTGACCCGCAGTTGTTGTACCCACAAAGAAATTTGACCTTCATATTTAACCCATGCTTGTAGTGAGACACACACTAGGGGACAGGGAACACACTTACCTGGAGAAGTGCCATATCCAAGGCACCGGGGGAGCAGTTTGGGGTCTAGATGCCCTGCTTAAGGGCACTTATATTTATATTTACGGCATTTGGCAGACGCTCTTATCCAGAGTGACTTACAAGGTTACTGGTATTACAGCGAGGCCAATGTAATGTTAGGAGTCTTGCCCAAGGACCTTTATTGGTGTAGCACAGACTGGCTGCCCAGACCAGGAATCGAACCCAGGTCTCCCGCATGGAAGCCAATAATGTTACCACTGTACTACACCACTTCAACTGTGTTTTGTTGGTACAGGTGATCAAACCAGGGTCCTTCTGGTCACAAGGCTGGTTCTTAACCACAACCACATAGTTGCCCCATGGCTGCGAGGTTTGTTAACAAAAATATATGAAAACAAAATGAGACGGAATGGTGTTTTGCAAATTTAATACCTGTTTTCGGTGCTACCAATTAGCACACAAAGTCACTGTTCCTAAACTGGCTTTCAGGTTCGGTAGATCACATTGTGGGTGCTTAAATGAATCTGTATTGACTTCACCCTGCCCTTTGTGCATTTAGCCAGAAATGCTCGAAGATGCATATTCATTAAGCTAATCACATGAAACAGACAGCATGTATTATTGTGCTCATATAAAAGATTCAGAGCCCTGTAGACTATGGAAATCAACCTTTATGTGTTTTCAAAGTTTGCATGCTATTACACCACACTCTCCTCACACACTTGAGTCACGTATTAAACACTATCCTTAATGCTTACCGGTCTTTACTGGTTTTGGGTTCTTTGTTTTACTTGGAACAGTTTACCGATCTTTCCTATTTGCTGAGCACACTATAGTCAGTTGGCCAATATTTGTACTTTGCTCATTTTTCTTCTGCTTTTTTTTGCTTTGATTTTCGGGGAAGATTTAGTTAATGCGTAAACCTGTGCTACTATTGCTTCCAAGCCTCCTGTGTGATTAACACACACTCATACAAACCCTCAATAAACCAGGGCTATATTGTGTTAGCTTTTACAGATACTTTATTATCTTCAACAACAAAAATGGTTAAATGGTAAACAATAGAAAATAATCAATATTTTGCTGCCATAAAATCTTTTTTGCTATAGGATACCCCTGCCCCTACACGCTGAAAAACTCTTTACAGGTCAATAGTGCAAGTATATATCGACACTTCATGGGTCATGGCTGTGTACATTAACATTGTCTTATACAATGCAGCATTTCATGATTTTATTCATTGTGATAGAATGATAAAATGCAAAATACACATACAATCTGATTATTAGAAGCTTACTCTCATACATTGTGTCTACATAGTGTATTGTTCTAACAACAAAAAAAGCATAATAATAATAATAATAATAATAATAGTCCAATAAGTCTGTTTCGGTTTCAGATTGATCTAAGAAGTGTGTTGTTGAGCCTAGAGAGTCTGGATCTAGCCTTTCACCACATATAATGATAGATGGAATATCATCAGTGTGTCATTTGCCATCCTTTCATGAGCCATGAAGGGCTTTTGTCACCTCCTTTATTAATTGCATGCAATCCAGTAAATCAGAGTTAAATGATTTGAAGTGTGACAGAGAGAGAGATACAGAGATAGACATGGTTGCAATTTAGGTCTGGTCACTCTTAAAAAATGCTCACCA
>JAOVVF010000028.1:8282496-8309551 GCA_028565595.1 Duopalatinus emarginatus | reverse complement strand
CAGTTTTATTAGGGAATTAGATGATCAGTTTTACTGAGTGTCTTTTCTGGAGGGACTGACTGTCACACTTACTACTTTCCTTTCGTTTTTCTTTTAATCTTGTTTAATAGGTTGTTTTTTTACTGACAAACATTTTTTTCTGTAACATAATAGTAGTAGTAATAATAATAATAATAATAATAATAATAATAATAATAATAATTATTATTATTATTATTATTCATAATTTTTGGAAATATAAAATGATTTGTACTGACTCAATAATGCAGAACTCATAAAATAAATGTCTATAACAAAAGTTGTACTAAACACATTATAGGGTGCCTAAGACTTTTGCACAGTACTGTAATTGTAAAAAGAAATCCCAAAACTTACGAAATCCCTAGTTAACCTTCATGATCAAACATAGAGTTCAGAGGGCAATGGTCAGACTGGTCTGAGCTAACAGACTCAAATAATCAGCTTTTACAACTATAATGAGCATTGTGGATGAGATAGAGAGGGAATATGTTCAGAGGAAGACTTGTCAGCTTCTGCTTTTGACAGACAAGAACAAGAATCTGAGGCTACTGTGAGCAGAAGCTCACCCAAATCTGGACTGGTGATGACTGGAAAAATACCAGCCTCACCTAGCTCTGACCTCTGGGAGGTACTATATAGACAGTTGTACTTGAAATTCCCAGAAGGGCAATGGTTTCTGATACTAAAAGCCACCTGAAGTCACATTTTCTCCTCATTCTGCTGTTCAGTGTAAAAAAGGCAGCTGCATGCTGTGTATATATCAGAAAATGTTTACTTTATCATTCTGTATTTGTGGATTCTGTACTATAAAAAACATCAATCTCGGGGGTTTATTATGCTAAACGAAACTTATACTATCACTGTGTCGTGGTATGTACGTATTATGAATGGAACTATATTTTATGAATATATTATTAATTATTCACAATAATTTTGTATTTGTTTTTATTTTATTATATATGTTCTATTTGTTCTATACCAGGCTATAGCAGGTCATTAAGGCTTCCCCTTAAGCCAAGTTCTGATTACATCCTCATACTTGTTTTTTTTTACAGTTCTACCATGCCTGTGATCAACCAGGCATTGTAGTATTCTGCATTATGGAGTATGACGTCCTCCAGTTCTGTGATTTTCTCGGCTCGCTCATGTCAGTCTGGGTTACGGTCATTGCCATGGCCAGGCTTAAATCTATCATCAAGCAGGTATGTTTCCTTGATGTCAATAATAATAATAATAATAATAATAGTATATATATATAATGCTGTGTACTTTATATGAATCATGATTTAGTATTCTGGATCTAAAGTAAATTTCAAGTAGCATAACTGATAGTGGGCACTGTACTGTACATTTTAGCCCTGGAGAATTTCAGCATTGATATAAAATTGTGATATATGAAATAAAATATAAAACTGTGAATATTAGCACTCGTCTTTATAGGCAAGATAATACTTCCTCTGGCACACTCTGGGCAATGAGAGATTTAAGAAAGAAAGAATGAAGCTCATTGAAGACAGAAATAGATGATTGTGTGTGTGTGTGTGTGTGGGTGTGAGAGAGAGAGAGAGAGAGAGAGAGAGGGAGAGAGAGAGAGACAGTAGTAATAAGGCATTTTCAATAAATTGAAATGCTGGGAAGACTATATCTTTACCTCGGTTGTATCAAATTGCTATCGAACCATAAAATTATATGCTTCAAATGGTTTATTATGTTGCGAGTGTACTTTAGCATCTGGGAGGAACAAAAGGACCTGGACTTCTCTCTTGTCTTTCACTACTCAAGTGTTTGATTGACCTAATGCGAGTTCTATTCACTTTGTGTAGGTGCTGTATTTGCTGGGTGCAATGTCTCTGTCCATGGCTCTTCAGCTGGACCGCCACGGCCTGTGGAACCTTCTAGGCCCCAGCCTGTTCGCTCTGGGTATAATGGCCATCGCCTGGGTAAGAAGCATTTAATCCACCTGCAGAGATACTGTAAAATCTTCTCAAGAAATGTTTTAATAGCAAGTTAGAGCATGGAAGTTGTCTGAGAGTGCCAGTGAACATAGATAAGAACTGAAGTTGCCAGGTCTATCATTTTAAAAAAGATTTGGCAAAGTTACTTTCCGGCTAAATCTAGACTCATGAGACACAAAAGACATGAAACACAAATTTTGTTAGTGAAATTAAAGAACAAATCTACCAAAAGTTTTTAGTTAGAGTTTTTTTTTTTTCCCCCGTTTGGAGTAATTGCTTGTATAAAATGCATTGTGGTGGAAGAAGCTGCAATGCACCACACTCCAAAAATAGCTCTTGGTCTGAAAGCCTGTGGTTAAAACTCTCATGCTAAGTGCTAGGATTGGCCTTTCCTCAAACCTGTCAGATTCCTAATGTAGCACCTCGTTATTTGCAATTAGTTAAGGTGATTTTAATTTATTTGGATCAACGTCTGGCCCTTCACTTTTCACTAGCTCTGAACATTGCGGGACACATTTATCTTAGGTGGTGGTCATTAGCATGCCGGCTAAGATAAAACGCAGTGCACTGACATTACTTTATACAAGCGGTATTAGTCATACCTTTATAGTTCCATTACCAGCCAGCTTGTTCTTTCTCTATCACAATAATGTTTCCTGAAGTGAGCAGATAAAAAATAATGGGCGTTAGGAGAGGAGAAGACTTAGCCGTAGCCCCAACACAAGAGTTTGATGTGATCGGTGGCTGAGAGCAGCCTCCCTCCAGCCAAACATGTAAGACAAAATGGAGAATTGAGGCGAGATAAAGTGGAGAGAAGTGAGCCATGTCTTCATGAGTTGAGTCGGCAGTGACGAGTATGAATCATTCACTACATGTGGTGACCAAGAACACGAATCAATTTTAGAAGGAAAGAAAGAATGAACCAGTCACGATCTACTGCACAGGAAAGAAAGCACACTCTACGAAAGGCAAAAGTTAGGCATTTTTAGTATGTGATTATTTCTGCTCAGTAGTTTATATGGAAATAAGGCTTTGAATAACATGCAGACACCATTGTAGTCGGCACGTTTCAGACATTTCATTACATAAGAATAGACGAGCACGGAAAGAAAATAGAAAAAGAAGGAAAGGTTTTAAGCATTGCTGCGGATACAATTTATGCTAAGACACAAAGTATTGTTACAGCACATGATCAGACATCAGTGCTTGCATAGATTTACTGTTCATTTCTTTATACTTTTATATGTTATATCTTTTTGTTCACTTTCTCCTTCTCTCTCTTTTCCACTCGAATGTACTAACGAATAGGAACACATTATTCAGAATGATCAGATAATGTATTCTAAATGAATACAAATACAGATACGAATACAATTTCTTTTAGAAAGCTTGCCAGGAAGATTCACAGGGCATCATGTTCAGACTACAGCGGTGCATCTGGACTGGGATTTTGCCAAACCCTGCTAAATATTCACTTATTCACTTGAGTGGGAGGTTTTTACTTTTGTGTAAGTGCAAGTGAATAGAGTATATTTACAGCATCCTTAGTAACTGACCGGTCAGGGTCATTGTGATATAAATTACTTTGGTCATATTTTGGGAATAAACTATATAGGCTGAGGTCTGGTGACCAGGCCATAATTTGCACGGTGGGAATGGCAATAATTTGCAAGATATGCAAATTGGTGGTGCATTGTCCTGTTGGAAGAGGCCAAACCCATCAAAATGGATGCAGGACATAAACGGGTGTAAATTGCCTGAAGGAACGCATGCTCACCTGTTAGAGACATTTGTAGATGTACCAGGGTTCCAATGGAATGCCAGCTAAACAAACCCCACACCATTATGGAGTCACCACCAGCCTGTTTTTTTTGCATAGGCTCGTCTGTACCTGTTTGTCTGGCACTTCAGGTTTATTGGGTACGGAGCATTTAATTGAAATGTATTTTAATGTATTTAAGAAACACACTTTCTACTTACATTTTACAGCACAAACATTAAACATCAAAATTTCTTATGGCCCAAAAATGGCCACCAGACCATTTAGAAATTCCATTTAAAACAACCAAAATATATATAACATATGAATGAAAGTAAAAACTCACCAAAGCAGGGGTGGAATGTGATCCAAAAAAAAATGACTCGAGGTCAAACAGGCACAGGGTTAGTTTATAATCAGAATTACAGCGGCAGGACAAGGTTAAAGTTGTAACACAAGCTAAAAGTTCAGAAAATCTAAAATACTAAAAAGGGGGAAGAAGAAAAATACATAGCTTAGTACAGGTCACACAGGAATCCAAATCCTTCACATTTAACTAGTCAGACAACAGGGTTTAAACAGACAGAAAACAAGGGCAGGGCAAACTCAACACAGGTGAACATAATCAAACCATCAACAGAACACAACATAGGTTTGGAAAACAGTTGTAAAGCTCTAGGGACCAAAGGCCAAGTGAGAATGTGAAATGTTCAGGCTGAAAGTGGCTGGGAGCTGGGGCTGGATGGATATAATATCTAATCATAACTATTGTTCTCACTCAATCTGTATACATTAAAGAAAGAATATCTTATTAAAATGATACAATTGAAACAAACATGGGTCAGGTGATCACATTTCAGACAAAATAATGTCTAAACGCCAACCTCCCCCTGATCCTAACATCAACCTTCTAAAACGTTCCATCCATGTGAAATGTTACAGACATTATTACTGATATAGAGCTTAGAAAAAAAACATCCTGGTTTCTAATTACAGTAAATCCAAAGACCTTTAAAAACATGAAGTACACTGACACTTTAAAAATGAGTTTCAATCTGACTTCTTATTGACTTAAATACCCATATGTTCCCCATAATTGTTTTCCAATACTTAATCTCCACGACAACCATAATTTTTCCTGGTCCAGGTTCGCAAAGTGTTTTATCATATAGCCCAATAAGCCCTTGAACACATTTTGTCCCACAGTACAAAAAAGTGCACAGAACATCTAAATCAGTCTGTCTAGCTATAACTGTGTAATGTTGTGCAAACGGTGCAATTTACATAAAATTACAGACCGCCATAAGCAGCAGTACATGTGAATACGTAGTGCCGATATAGAATAGAGAAAAAAAAGATAAGTAAGTGTTGCTTTCAGGCAATGCCAAAAGCATGTTGAAATGTCAGGCTGTACTGACGAGTGTGAGTAAGCAGTATACCTGCATAATCACAGTCTCACCATGTGTCATTCATCACACGTTTGGGGCATTATATGCGTCAGTTATTGCCCTCAGCTGGCATATTTCTTTTAGCCACATCTTTAACTACTCCATGGTGTAGCTCATGGATTTATTTATCTGTATTTTTGTTTTCATGAAACACTATAAATAGAGTTCATGGTCTGTCCTGGAATTCGGCACATCTGCTGTGTGAATGCTGTGCGTTTATCTATCAAAGTCCTTTTATATCAATCAGCTTGTTCGCATGTGTTTTGGCAAGGCCTCACATCGCCAATGTGCGCATACAGCCCAAATGAGAGCAGTGGAGCGGAGCGGAGGACGGCATCCATGCAGAAGCAAAGTGTGATTGAAGAATTGAATATTGAACATGTTGAAACAGACAGAGACGGACAGAAAGACAGACAGAGCGAGCGAGAGAGAGAGAGAGAGATGTCTGTAATAAATTTTTGTATTCTGCGTGACTGCACACACGTACTGTATATCAAAACTTCCACTGGAAATACGAAACCTAGTTTTAACTAAGGAGAAGTCTTTCAGATTACAGAAGAGCTTGGATGCATTTAAACTCCTACAAATAACACACTCCTTCCTATCAGAGGCCCTATAGCAAGATTTGATTGTCTTTATCATTGCATTCTGAGAAAGTGGTAACTAGATTTTCAGGTGTAAAATGCCAGTATTCCAACGTGCCAAGTGTCAAGAAACTATTGATTCGTGCGTCATCTGATCAATGAGAGCTCTCAGACTATTCACCAAGTTTGAGATAAAAGCTGTTCTGCTGATGAATGCTACTTGTGAATATACCGGATATGTGAGAATACCAGACCTTTCAGAAGTTCTTCATTTTGTTGGTCACTGTATCCTTTCTATTCAGAATGATGAAGGCACACCACTGATCTCTATAGAGTTCGAGATCTTTTATTGAGAAATAATATTGGTTTTGGATAAAAAGGGTGAATGTCATGCCATTTTTCTGTCATGCTAGGTAAATCTCCTCAGGATTTCTCCAGCAAAGGACATGTTCACAAGAACATTTGTTAATAATAATAATAATAATAATAATAATAATAATAATAAAAGTAATAATATACGGTGCAATAATTATCAGTAATAGTAAAAAAAAGTTTTGTGTTATTGATTTTTTTTCTGTTTTTGGCACATACATATGAGATTATACAATTCTCATGCCAGGTGGTTGTTGATCTGTACATGTCAGGTAATGGATACTACAGTACCCATTGTATTTTGCAACGGCTATGCCAATCTCTGGATCTGAACCTTAATAAACCCTATTAAATAGTACAGCATAAAGCAACTTATGCAATGTAAAAAGTTTACTTAGCCATTTATAATACTATTTAGTGTTTCAAAAAAAATTTTATTCTGTGTTTCCATAAAAATGATAGATTTTAACTGATATTGATTTTTTTACAATTCATTTTGTAAATGTTGTTTATAACATTACAGTAAAAATAGTGTATACCAATATTCTTCATTGTACAGTCTTTAGTAACTGTCCTTTATAGTAGTGTCAGCTAATAGTTCAACTGAATCATATTGTGTCAAAACTGTACAGTAGTCGTCTATCATAAAGAACCCATTTACAGCACTACATGTCCCTTATAGGAAGAATTTGACAAAAAAGGCCATTCTATAGATCAGTTTAAGTAAATTATTACTAGCTAATCAAAGTGTTCTGCTCTGAAAGGAATAAGCATACAAAGAAGTGCAGAGAGATTAAAAAACACTGCAATGTCACATGGTTAATGATAAAGAAGCATGCAGGAGAATTTATTCGAACAACACAGCAAAAGGCTGACCATCGTTCAGTAGCTGTATGGGTGTGAAAAATAAAGGAGAAAGGTCAAGAACAACTTTGAAGTCATAAGAGATTTCACCAACAACCTACTTTTCATAGAAAATAATAGCACTCAAGGTTTATCTGTATATTACCGACAGGGAAGACATAGTTGACTAAGCGTAAGATGGAAGGTTAGGCTATAGTGTTGAGCATGTTGTGAATGTCTGAAAAACATTTTTTTTTCTCATTGTAAGTAAAGAAAGAATTCAAGGTTGTTTACAGGCAAGTCACTGAAATGTAATCCACCAGGTTTATACTATCTTGTAGATTATCTTGGACCCGTGTCCATACACAACAGTGTAACTCGTTGATATTTATTTTATATATTTTGTGTGTGATGACTTCCCTTTAAGTTAAAACCACTGGTTTTAAGGAGGTTCATATGCAGTAAGAAAAACTGAGATGGCCATTGCAAGATCGCTTTTGTGTCCCATCAATCATTTAATCAGTTCTTTTATTCAGCTGTGGGTTTAATAGTGGTGGTGCACATTTATTTATTTTTATGGCCAAATCTTAACCTCATGGCAGATGTAACCTAGTATTGTTTTGCAATGTTCTGGTACTTTATAAATATCATCAATTTTTACAAAATCATGTGATCCACCCAGCCACAAAAAACCAACCAATGATCTACCATCATCTTTTATTGGGCCCTTTTCCCTTACATGTCCACAAGCCATTTTTTTTTTTTGTCTTTTTTTGTCTTAGGAAGAACATCTCTTTTTTTTTTTGTCCATAGAAACAATTTTTTCTTATTGACATTCCATCTAATAGCTCACTTTCAAAATAATTAAAGAATTGAAGAATCAGCTAAACTGGCTGATTATTCAACTGCTTCTGTTTTTATGAGCTTTGTCTAATTTGTGCAAGTCAACAATTATCTGCTTTTTTGTTTTCAACTGATGATAAATGGGATTTAATATATGCATGAATTCATTTACATTATACGTGCTGGAAAAAAAAACCCAAGACAAATCACAATGGAAAAAAAAGCATTTTGTGGAAAAGCTTTTGCATGAGTGGAAAATGTGAATGTGTATAATAAATTTATTTGATACATTCCTTTTTGCCCATGCTATAGAAAGGTGACAATATTTCTAGAGTTGACTGAAACCTACTCTGAGATGACCTGGGTGCCTTTCCAACAACTTCCCTCCATCTGTTCATGAATTTTTAACATGGGACAAATCACCGGTTGGCACTGAAAGAGGCTGCAAACATGAAATAGTGAAGAGTGTAAATGGAAGAAAATACTCCAGAGGATAGAAAAACATATTATTCTATTTGCTGTGCTTTCCGAGAGTAACTACCTCGGTGTGCTCGGAGTGTTTGCCTCGGCTATATACCTGTCAAAGCTGGCACTACAAAAGAGTTTTGGAAAGTGCTCTCTGCAAAGTAGAGCTGTGTCTTATCTCCCCAGCTTCAAATGTTACATTAGCATCGCAAAGGGGTCAAGCCAGACACACAGTTGGTACTCCAGTGATAGGGCTGGGGAAAGAATGGTACTAAATCTGAGAAGCCGTCAGTCTGAAAAGGTATCGTTTTTATGATTGCATTTACAAGCCAGCCTGATGCGGCGAGGGCTCTCGTGAAAAGTGGTCCATGCTGAAGTACTTGCATTACTGATAATGGCGTCAATGAAAGTCTGAGTGGAATATGAAATAATGGAGCATGTGGTGTCGAGGGAGGGCGTATGCGTGTGTGACTGGGGCTTAGTCTAGCTTCATACTCGTCATAAATATCAGAATTTTGCAGGTCAGTGCACTGAGCGTCAACTGGACTTCATACGTTTTACCCTGAAACTTGATCGCATCTCTTCCAGTTGTATCCTAAATATACCAGTAGTTGTGCTTGTAATGAGAGTATTCTTTTATAGCTATATAATTGCTACTATGTAAGTGCAGACTGTATTTAAAGTTGAGGTGAGTGAGCATAGTGAGGATTTAATCCTGAAATAGCACACAATGGTATTTAGTATGTATTCAAGTATTTGCGTGGGATTTGAGTGTGCATATGCTGTTGAAAAACCCTTCCTTGGAAGTTTCTATTCAAGAAAAATCTCAGACATCTGAGCTATATGCAGATGATTTGCATAATCTACAAAAAAAGCCCAGAAAATGGACTTTGATTACCAGTAACCTTCCCGACGTACCTAGTTCCGACTTAGTTCCCCACGTACTGGCATAATGTTTGAACTTGATAAATATGGAGGTTATAGCAATAGCACTAAATGAGCCAGTCTGAATTATAAGGCCACCATTATGCAAATACCATGTTGAATGGATCATTATTACATGCTGTTTATGCCATAATTGATAATTTCCTGCTCTCACGTTCATCCAGTCCATTTCTGACCTCATAATTACACATTGTTGCACTGATTTGGTTATTCATCCCTATATGTGTGTGGTTTTTGTCCAGACTGTTCGCACCATCCGGCGACGCCGCTGCTACCCCCCAACATGGAAACGCTGGATCTTCTTCTTGCTCCCAGGCACCACCATTGCTACGTCAGCTGTGGCCCTCTATGCCTTTGTGGAGACTGAAGAGAACTACTTCTATATCCACAGCATCTGGCACATGCTGATCGCCGGCAGCGTGGGCTTCCTGTTGCCACCCCGGGCCAAGCCTGACGCCAAGGTGACGCCGATGAGGCGCCAGCATGGATGCGGATACCAACTCTGTGTCAACGAGCACGAAGAGATGGGCCTGGTCGACCCGGCTATCATCACCATCAACAGCATCTGCACCAGCTGATGACGCCTTTGGGATTTTAAAACTAAGGAAGACATAGCCAGAGAACTCATCACAGTGTAAATAAAATCTGAAAAAAGGACACATATAAACACTTCTGTTGTTTTTACTTGCCATGTTTTTGTTCATATCGGGAAATTCTACAGTGATGTGTTGCACTGATGTTAGTGAACACGGTATGTAATGAAATATGACTACTCACACACACTTGAATCTGTTCCTTTTACTATTATTATTATTATTTTTGGTGGTTAATTGACGCTTGGATTTCTGCTATATTTGCCATTTTGCGTTCTCGGTATGTCCAGATGGATTGCAGTGGTTACAGTGTCGCACTGCTGTTTGTGAATATGGTACTGTTTTCCAGATGAACATCGCTGCTGCTATAATGGTGACTGTAAAAAAAAATGTGTCATGTAATTATTTATTGATGTCTGAAATCTGAAAAGACCAAAAGTACTACTGGGGTGATATTAGAGAAGTTAAATAGTAGAAGTATTTATGAAGGAACCGATTTTGTTTCCTGTTTTTGTTTTTTTTTCTTTTGTATTTTTTTTTCATCACTAAACTTGCACTGAGACACAAAACTA
This sequence comes from Duopalatinus emarginatus, assembly GCA_028565595.1. Lineage (NCBI taxonomy): Eukaryota > Metazoa > Chordata > Actinopteri > Siluriformes > Pimelodidae > Duopalatinus > Duopalatinus emarginatus. The sequence continues at coordinate 8,299,151 of JAOVVF010000028.1, read as the reverse complement.
CAGTGATACAGTACATTTTGATATATACTGTATAAGTATGTAATAGGTAAGTATCACCATTGTAAAGATATAGTCGTTTTTTTTGGTGGAATATCTGACTGTGCTATGGATTGAATTTTATTAATTATTGATTGTTATTTGAAAAAGTGGCCAAGAATTTTTTGGTTTGCTAAAAAAAACAAGAAGAAAAAAAAAGAAAAACAAGAAACCTCCGATAAATAACCTCAATTTCCTGTTGTAAGTACCTGGTGAGGATTTGGGTCGAAGATCATTATTAACCAATAAAACAAATAAACATTTTATTTTTTTCTGTACTAAAGAGGCTTCATATTTCTTCTCCTGAAGGGTTTAATAAATGAGCTGTTTGCCGGGAACATGGCACGCCCTATTTCAGTTCTTAATGGATGCTCGTGGCCTGGCATAATGTGGCAGTCTATTGAGGAGATGTGAAGCTGCTGCTGTTGTAGGCCTCTCAGAAGAGCTATAAACGAATAAATTATATATCACCAGTCCTAGCGGAGACTCTGGTGGCTTTGTGGCAACAGGAAATTTCCACATGGCCAGGATGTCATTACGATGACAACAACGATGCTTTGAGTGCATCTCTTTCCTTCCAGCATTCTACAGCTGATAAGAGCAGTGCAAGCTTTATCTCCGAACAACAACCATGTCTTAACACTGTGCTGCTTTTACAACAGTTTGAACAGGGTGTGCACTTCAGGGGCTTTTACTCAGCACTCCGTCAGTGGAGGAAAAAAAAAAAAAAAAAGACGAATCACAAATCAAACCACTTGTTAATTCAATTAGCACTACAGGGTTTTTTTTTTGTGACCTATTTTTAATTAAGGTGTTAAAGTCTGGGTTATGTTCTAAATCAAGTTCCATGGCCTTAATTTACTGCCAATATTACACATTCCCTAAGGGACCATATGTCATGTATGAGTACTCAATGTTCCATTATCTTTCGAGCTACATGGAAAAAAAAACAAAAAAAAAAAACAGCATTGTTCTTAATTAGTCACTAAGCAACCACATGTACTACACGGGGTTGTAAATCAGGGTAAGATAACACATAACAGTTCTGTACATAAAGAGTCGCAACAGTCGCAATAATAGCAGAAGGCCATATTCGTTTTAAACAATCTTGGATGTCCATATAAAATCTCATACCAGTTTCCTTCTCCACTACGTGTTCAGTACGGTCCTGTTCCATATACTGAAAACCCTGAAAAGATGAAAGAAGCAACTCGAATATAAAGCAAAGATGAATGCTCATGCTTCAAATCTCCCCGGTGTGAGGAATGACTGACGAGTGGAGAACTGAAACAAGCAACGAACCAGATGCTTATGTTTATCAACAGCCATGTCAATAAATTAATCTCGAGCACATTTTGCTGGAGGCACTGCATATCCTCTGATGATGAACTACTAATCTGCAAATAAGCCACTGCTAAATCCAAAAGGCTGCTGTTTATCTGAGATGTCTGTACTACATTCTCAGGTACAGGCTTTTACAGATGCCAAATGTTAAAGATACTTTCATATTAAATTTATATTAAAGTCATATTAACATTCTAACACTGCATTACCATTAACCCAGTTTGGTCAATACCCACTAGCTAACTCTGGTCTACCACATCCCAGCCACTGCAACTCCAACCTTTTTCCGTATGGACACACAACAGGCTAGTGTCAAATAAATATGATTTGATGATGATGATTGCCATCATTCCAGCCATCATTCAGTTTTACTGTCTTAGGCTCCCAGCCCTACATGACTATGGCATTCTTAGGCTTTAGTGATTATCTTATATAATAATCGTTCAGGATAATAAATATTGTGTTAAAAAAATAAAAAATATAAACATGCATATCAGCTGGTCTACGGTAAGCTTTCAGTCTAGTTGTAATGTAAAAAGTACAATATATGATCAAAGGAATCTGGGCTTTGTTGCTACAGTAACCTCTACTCATCATAGGAGGGCTTTCCAGTAGATTTTGGAGCCTGGCTGTGAGGATTCATTCAGCCACAAGAGCATTAGATCAGGATGTGTGGAGGTCTGGCAGGTAGACGTTGGTCCAATTCATCCCAATGGTGTTCACTGGGGTTGAGGTCACAGCTCTGTGCTGGTCATTCTAGTTATTTTACATCAACCTGCATTATAGGCACTTGTGTCATGTTCGGGTTTGATGGCCAGGTGTCCACATACTTTTGGTGTTCTGCCGAATAGGTGTAAGCCGAAATACTAAAATAATTATATATTTTTTAATTTAATTTTATTTGTATAGAGCTTTTAACAATAAGCAGCTTTACAGAAATAACAGAACACATTATACATTTATAGGAATTGTTACCCTGATGAGAAGCCGGGGAGAGAGTGGCAAGGTAAAACTCCCTGATATGACAAGTGCAAGAAACCTTGAGAGGAACCAGACTCATAGGGGAACCCAACGTCATTTGGGTTACACAGATACCGTAATTCAAATTAAAAAGTGCAACTAACAAGAGAATTAATTATAGTTATAATTTTGCAATCTGATTCATGGTTTTTTTTTATTTGTCCATTATGGTATTCTGTATGGTATTCTATCCATGTCCAATTCGGGTCAGGTGAGACAGCAAGAAGATATGGGGGTGGAAAGGGTTCAGAGTGCATCAGGCAGAAATCGGGGTCAACCTGGTGCCTCAGCCGGATAAGGTGCGCCTCATCCAAATGAGCAGTGAAGAGATAATGAACTAAGCTAAATTCAACATAATAGCATTCAGAGAAACGTAGAACAAAAAGGACGACACAAACATCAGAGCGGAAATTCTGCATAACAGCAATAAATGCTAAAAACCTGCACTCATATTGGATGAAGGGCAAATAGAGCCTTGCAATGAATGGATCATACAAAATCCATTAACATGCATGCATGCAAAAAAAAAAAAAAAAACAGATTTACTTTATTAGTTTGTCGGATAATTTGTACACTGTTTTATTATTACTATACACTGAAGCAATAGAAAAGCTGCCACATAATGGTAAGGGGTTTGTTTAGCTGGTATTCCATGGAACCCCTGGTACAGGCGGGAAAATGCACCACCACATCTAGAGACGCCATGGTTATAGGAACACTCTAACTGCCATTCCCACCTAAGTCACCAGATCTCATAGTTATCGAACATATCTGGGATGCTATGTGACACATTGTGGAACACAGAAATTCTACACCTCTGAGTGCCGTTCTACAGTTCTTCATTGCCTACAGAATATTTCTGCAAGCTTGTGAAGTCTATGCCCCGGAGGGACCTACCAAGAATGTCTTGTGCACCAGTTTTTCTGGCACTTCATTGTACATTCATTACGTAGCATCCACGACCTGCTCGACAGCGCCTCGATAAGAGAGACAGCCGACAGCAGCCAAACTTCCACGGTAGCAGAGACGAACGTAACATTTTAATTCGAACCTGATCTTAATATTCATGGACTCACTGCCACTCAGAATGAATGTATCACTGCAGCATGGGAGATAAGTGTTTCACTGAGATGAACAACTCAGTCAAACCTACTGCCAACAGACACACAGGAAAAAAAACAGAGCAGAACAAGCACTCATATAAATCATCACAGAGATCAGCATAAGTGAGAATAATTTACAGTGGTAATTTTTATAGAAGTTAATCATGCAGAAAAAAAACACATAATGAGGAATCAGCATTGCATAATGTGGTTGATGAAGAACAATTAAATCTGTTATGTGGAGCCCACAAAGATACTTGAACACTCTTTTAATTAGTTAACCAGAATGACAATGGTTACACTGAACATAACACCTGCACACATGTGAACACTTTATTACACTGTGAAGTTTTCATATAGGAGTTAAACATAAAATAAAACCAGAACCTGGCACACGGTGCATCCCGAACCCTGAGGTATTCCATCTCCTGCTTTTGTGCAAAGAAGGAGAGGAACGACACATTACAGCAGGTCCAATAAATGAAAATCAAAACCGACAGCGGAAGCCGACGAAGACGGACCACATCTTTTACAATCAGAGGAAAAGGAAAAAGGTTCTGCTTCCACAGCAATAACGGAAGCAATTTTTTCCCCCATCAGAAAGGACCTGCTCACCTGCGGCGTGAAAAATCAAGATTTACCAAAGGGGGATGGGAAACGCAGATAACCCCTAAGGCAGCACTCTGATAAGAGACGTGTGAAGCAAGGCATCAATATACACGCCTCGCACGCATTCATCTAAATTAATGTAACAAGCCTGCAGCTCTCCAGAGGTAGGAAGATAATGTTTTCTGTTTGCAGATAGGCCGGATTTGCATAGCAGAGAGAGCGTGTGAGGAGCAAAACTAACAGCGATCATGTTTATAATTTACACCTAATTTAAAACACACCTGCAGAAATACCTGTCTTCTGGTGACCTTCAGTAATAACATAAGTGAGGTGTTGTTAGATTGCTGAAATGAGCATCTATTTAAGCTAATCTCGTTAGGGTATAAAAATGAACATAAAGTCAGTTGGGGTGGATGACGGCTTTTTGAAAATCCTGTATGTAACAATTTAGTCATAGTAGGGTTGCCAACTGTGTCTGACAAAAAACCTGGACACGGTCATACTGACAGCTGCCCAGAAACATACATGTCCGTAAGGTCGGAGACGGCTGAAGTAGCACTTATCAGCACTTCAAAAAAAAAAAAAAAAAAGTTTAGTGTGCTATTAGTATACTTCTTTTAAACTAAAAAAAAAATAGTAAGTATCCTTTAATGACTTTTTGATGTACTTATCAGTGATATACTAAACACAATTACAGTACTGTGCAAAAGTCTTAGGCACATGCAGAAAATGTTGTTAATTAAAGATGACTTCAAAAATAATGAAATTAATTTTTATTACTTAAAAGGAAAAAGACAATAGTGTGCAGTAAACAGTAATAAACTAAAGGATGTCAGTATTATATGTGACAACTATTTTTTTTCTTAAATATTAGTCCTGGTACAGTTTATATAATTTTATAAGGAAATTAGATGGTTAGTTTTACTGAATGTCTTAGAGTATCTGTCTCATTTTTTAAAAGGTTTAATTGTTACTTGCTACTTTTTTCATGCAAAAACTCAGGAGCCTTCATTAGGGTTTTTTATTAAACATAACCTCTTTTTTTACAGACATGCAGTTTTTGTTTTGTAACCTTTTTATTATTGGTGCAGTAAATCTAAAATGTTTTTGTACTGACTCAATAATGCAGAATTCATAAAATAAATATCTATAACAGAATTTGTACTAAAAATAATAGCGTGTCTTACTTAAGAATACTCATATTGACACATACACAGAACAGTTTTATGCATATTTGGTTTATACTTATTAAGAAGTCTTGCCTTATACATAAAGTCTACTTGGCTTGTACTGTTGTTTGTGTTGGAATAGTTTAGAGTAAATAGTACATGTGTGGAACTGAACCTGATCTTTTATGTACACATTGTTATTAACCACCACAGAAACGGATGAACATTTGGCAAACGTTTTTGACAAAATTCTTCCAAGATGTGAGAGTATACTTAAAAGTATATGTTCATAAACTAAAAAAGTGGTATATAACTAACTAGTAAACTAACGGTATATCTGTATAATTTTAGTATAATTAAAAGTATAGTTGCAGTACAAATAAAAACTTACTTGAAGTTACTACACTGCTGATATTACTACTACATTTTATAAACTAAAAAGTGAGCCAATTTAGTCCCAAGAACTACTGTAATAGTACATATATGAGTTTACTACAAGTACATTGATATTAGTATACTTACAACATAAAGTACACTTGGGAAATATACTTGAACTTTACTTAAGTTTCCTTAATGAAATAAACTTTAAGTATCCTTTTGTTTGGTACAGGAGACTCAGTAGGCACAGTCTCATCGTCGTCCTCCGTTTCGCCACCCATCTCAAATTCATTGTTTCTCAAACAATGATATAGCAGAGACTTTTGCCCATAGGAGCCACCTGTACTGATGGTGTATTCAAGTCACATGATCCCACAGCGCCAATGAGGCACAATGGTGAACGCTCGGGGGAAAAAAAAAGACTCGTACAGACAAAATCTAAATAGTCGGTTTAACAGACATGGTAAGGAAATTTTACTAACCTACTGAAAACTGGGACATTAGATTAAATGTTCTGGAAGATTTTTTTTTTTCGGGACTAAATATTAAAAAGAACAGTCCTGGGAAAACCGGGACAGATGACAACCTTAAGTCATAGCCAAACACACCAGCTCAATTGAGTGGACATTGTCCCAACTTTAAAAAAAATATGAAATCTGGGTTTATGTACATGCTGTTCTGTAAGTGCTGTTAGCTTGTTAATAAAGAAAAAAAAATGTGTAGCAGCTGGTGGTGGCTCCATAATGGTATGGGGCTTGTTTAGCCGGCATTCCATGGGACCCCTGATACATCGACCTGTCTCTGACATGTGAACACTGTGTGTCCCTCATTTCTGCTGAGTTACACCGGTTTATATTCTGGTTCACTACACCACCACACAAGTCTAGAGACACCACACATCTGAGTTTGGCTTGCTGAGATGGATGCAGACACAATTGCAGATCCTTTAATGAAAGTTATAAATACGCAGGCAGGCAAATTCCAATACATTTACCCAGTATTGTGGTTGTTAAACAGGCTAGGGTCAGGCGATCAGCAAACAACATACAAAAACAAGTCAGAAATCCGGAATAAACACACACACACATACACACACACACACACACACACACACACACACACACACACACACAAACAGGCTATAGTATAGCAAGGTTTCCTAATACTTCACAGTCAGCAACTAAAAATAATAAAGATTCTTAAATAACCCAACTAAAACAGGTGAAAACAATGAGACATAATTACTGCACAAAACAGGTGGAAAAAACACAACTAAAATAGTACATTTTGGCTGTATTAGAAATGGCAAACTACATTCTACTCACATACTAAATCTGCCTAAAAGTAGTATGTAGTATGTAGTATACGACCGAATTGGTACTCTGTAGTGTATTACAGGTACCCGGATGTCATGCTACTCTGATACTCATGCTACAGAGGATCTATCTTCATGGTCTACAGCATCTCGACATGCACGGCGCTGCAGCCTTACCGGCTCCGCCTACTTCACTTTACATATATTATTCCATCATTATTTAATAAGAAAGTCATTTATTTAAATATATCTTAAGCAGTCTTGGTAAAATTGTAGTTACTTTTACCAGGTAAAAATGCTAACTGGTTGTTAGCATTGCTGTCACTGTATTACATTTATACAAAAAGACAGCAGTTACAGCTGTTTTCCACAGCAGTGTGGATCTCCTCCTCCTCCTCCTCTTCCTCCTCTTCCTATTCCTCCTTTTTTTTAAACTTCTGTGGTAAATGGTCACGTGACTGTGTAGCATGCTACATGTACGTTGATTTTTCTTACTATACTGCATACTACAGATGGTAGGCGGTATGCAGTATATACTACTGTAATATGCAGTATGCAGTATAATAGCATGCCATTTCGAATACAGTCTTTGATCAGGTTTGGTCATGAACTGCACTAGGAGAAGCCATATTGGATGGCCATTGGGAATTCTGGTCGAGTACACACTGACAATGACCATTTCATGTCAGTAATTAATGACTGAAATTATTGCTTTGAATGAAATTATGGTCTGTCATAATTTAGAAGATGGATTTGGGCCTGATCAGAACTGTTACTAGGTCCGGTCTGGCCCATAGGTCATATGTTTGACACCCCAGATCTTCTACATTTAGCTGGACATGACTGAACTGAATGCTCATTTGCATGAATTCTCAACGCTAAAATGTGAAAATAAACTTTGATTTAATTTAAGATTTGAATTGAATATGAGCTTTTCCAGTGCATGATACAGACATGGATCACATCACAAACTAATCATGACATAACATCTTGAAGGGTTATTAAACAGTTTGTTTAAAGGAGCTGGTGTCAAATAAATAAAATATCCTCAGTGGGATATAGTACACGGGCATGTCTGGTCATTTATCAGTCAAACAGCTTTTTTCTGGGAGTGCATTTAGTCTGGCTTGCATGAGCTTAATCCGAGATATGTGAAGCCATCACATCTCTTTTGCACTGCTTGTCGTGCTTGGATGGAATCACTAACTGCCTCTTCTGTATGCATGAATTCATAGACATCTCGCTTTGGTTAAAAGATGTTGGCGATTTCTCTACACAGGGGAGAAATGCCATTCTCCCACACGGAGAGCAGGGCCAGGTATGTGCTATTGGACATGAGGGAACTGATATCTATGCTATTCCAGGATTCAGAATATGAAAAGGTAAAGATAGTGTTAGACTACTTTGGAGCTGTATTACTAAGATGCATTATTAAACATGTCACCGTCATGTTCACAAGGACTACACTGATGGGACTAGTAATTGTAATCACTGCAGTTGTCAATTAACATAATGGGAACAAAATTAATGAAAACAAAATCAGTGTTTAAACCTAATACAAAGAACATGTATAAAAAAAAAAAGAAATGTCATCCAGTAACCTTGGGTAAAAGGAGACAACTGAAATGTGGACTGATTAAATTACATATCCTTGATTAGTCTAGATTTTCCTTGTTGTGGAAGAATGAAGCATTACTAAATGCCTCCACATCACAATGTTGGACAGTAAGGGAAGTAAAGTCTGTGCGATTTCAGCGGTGTTTTAAGATTATTGCTGTCATGCTGTACAAAATAATCACGTATTCTCTACGTACAAACCTGAGATTAAAAACAATGCATACTTTGTATCTATATTTTGTGCATATGTAATCGATCAGTGCATGAATCTCATAAACAGAAACAATTTTCAAAGTAAGCTTGATCTATCAATTAACATATTTTTTGTTTATGTTTCAACAGTGGTACGACTGTATTTGTAAAGGTACAGTGAGTTTTGAGTAATCCTGTGCCTATCTTCCCATTTGTGGCTTTCAGTTGAGTTCTGTAGTGGTGGTCATGCTCTGAGATCTTGATCCAATTATCTAATCAAATAATGACACTGCCAGAACTGTGTAGACCGCCAATCTCAACTCAAGGAACTATTTGATGCTGTGTGATTTTTCATCTGAGACAGCAAAACTGTACAGTGCAAACTCAGCTAAAAGGAAAACCTTTCAGTAGCTTTTTTTATGACTGCAAACACGCAAAAGCAATTGGTTTTCACATTCACCGACTGCAAAAAAAAAATCCTGTGATGAAAACTCGGAACACTTCGACTGGTGAAATGATGGACTAAAAAGACAGACTGATTAGACTCGTATCATTTTGTCTCTTGTCAAATTCTAAACTGCATCGGCGCTATGAAAAAAAATCCACTGATGGACTGTCAGTAGCCATTAACATGAGCCTTAGCAGTCGGGGCTCCATACGCGCCAACATGGTCTGCATGTAACCGCAATAGCATGGACAGAGATTGATCCGAGCACTCGTCCACATGCCGGAGTTCACGTTCTACGTCAGAGTACAGCATATAGAAGTCTGAGTCATTCGAAATGGCAGAGAGACAAAACCCTGAAGATGTTCCCGGCTCTAAGTGGATGAGAGGGCTGCTAACGGCTTCTTTAGCAGACATATCTAAGTCAATCCTGCTGTGCAAAAGAACAGCAGCATTAAATAAAGCTGAAAGCCCTCCAGTAACAGACACAACTTCTACTTCATTTTCCTTTTCATTTTCTTCTGTATCATCATTATGAGAGACATTGTTGTCTTCGGTGAGTCTTACAATCAGTGGAAAGTTGACGTAGGGCAAGTTTGAGATGTCTTCACTAAAGCTGTTAAGAAGAATACCACAGGACGGTAGAAATCGCCCAGATCCCCATGTGTTATTAAGTGAGGCTGACATAATCACAAAATTGCCATATTTATCCAGCACAGCAATCTGACTGTTTTGAATATTAAGAGAAAGTGTGTCTACAAAGCCTGGAAACTTCTCAGCGAAGACAGAATCGTTGCGGTTTTTAAAAAAGTTTAGGAGAGCACTGTAGGTGGCAGAGGTCCTGTTAAAATCTGCACCATTCTGAAAGGAGAGGCTTTGCTGCCTGACTTCCTCTAATATATCAGATAGCATCTGGCCTGAGAAAGGTAAACCGGCTGAAAGGACAGAATATTTCTCTCCCTCAATGATAAGGGAGTCATTGATTTCTCCACGGCTGTGCTGAATGGCAGCTGAGAAGGCCGGCCTCTCGCTCAGGGAGAGGTCTTCGGACAATTTCACGGCCAGCGTTTCTAGGAAATTGTTCTCATTCAGGCTGGCGCTCTGCAAAAGCTCTGACAGGTTCTGATTTTTGACGATCGCTCCCACCGATTTCACGCGGCCAGTCGCATCACAGAACAGATCACACAGCTTGGAAACGAGTATTTCCTCCTTATAGCTTTCCAAAGCCCTGCCGAGGACGTCGTCAATAAGGAACCCTTCCTGAGCTAACGTTATGGCATCTTTGAAAAGCCGGCTCCATTCTGATCGTCCCCAGCGAGAGTGGAGTTCTTGGATGCCTGGTAGAATAGACGGAACTCCATAAGAAGTTGATGGTATTTGGGGTGCAGTGGAACGTATTGTCTTGATTGAGCCTGATGTGCTGTTGTACAGGATGGCTGAGAATATACCACCTTAAGAAAACCAAAGAAATGATCATGAGTACTGGATAAACAGGTTTGGTTGGAGGTTATAAAAACAGACTACCACCGGTCTAATCACTAAACTCTGTACCAAGGTTACTTATGACTGTGTCCTCTCAGTGAAGGTCAACCCTTTTAGGACTCCATACATGAGAACCATTAATTACCATACTACTGAATAATCAATAATATTTATTTACGCTTGAGAAGGCCACTTACATCCTCTTATTAACCTTCGGAAAAGCCATTAAATGTCGATCTGGTAATGTGAACCGAAAATAAATCATGTACCTTTGTAAAATGCTAAAATATTTATATATTATTTACATTTGTCAGACTTTTCTGGATTTGGACACATAACAAATGATTCTATACTGAATGCAACACTTTTGTTTTTGCTTCCATTTTTTATGAGATGAATTCAAACATCTTAAACTTCTTCAACGTACACAAAAGGCATTTTTCTCCCAAATATTGTTCACAAATTTGTCCAAATCTGTGTTAGTAAGCACTTCTCCTTTGCTGAGTTAATCCATCCACCTCACAGGTGTGGCATATCAAGATGCTGCCAATAGATCTTGGCATGGTATCTCTGTACATTCAAAATGCCGTCAATAAAATGCACCTGTGTTTGTTGTCCATTATGCCTGCCCATACCATAGCCCCACTGCCACCATGGGCTCCTTGATTCACAACGCTGACATTCACAACAAGTCCTCTGGTGGACATTCCTGTAGTTAGCATGCCAAGTGCATGCTCCTTCAAAACTTGAGACATCTGTGGCATTGTGCTGTGTGATAAAACTGTACATTTTAGAGTGGACTTTTATTGTTACACCTGTGGAATAATCATGCTGTCTAATCAGCATCTTGATATGCCACATGTGGTAGGTAGATGGATTACCTCAGCAAAGGAGAAGTGCTCACTAACACAGATTTAGACAAATTTAAGACTTAAAAAAGACTTAGATGTGTGAATTCATCTCATAAAAAATGGGAGCAAAAACAAAATTGTTGCGTTTATATTTTCGTTCAGTATAAAATGCCCTTCAGAAATATTGGCACCCTTCAAGAAACACAACAATAGAAAAACTTGCAGTTAACTACATTGGAGTGCTAGAAACACACAAGCCTATGGAAAATAATTAGTGTGGAGTTTGTTTATCTGGCATTCCATGGGACACCTGGTACGTCTACAAACATCTGTGGCAGGTGAATCATGTGTGCCACCTTTCTGATGAGTTACACTCGTTCATGTCCTGGTCACACAGGGATAGAGATGCCAGGTTATAGTTAGAGGAACACTCATCTGATCTCAATGTTGAACACATCTGGGATGCCATGCAACGCTCTATGGAACGCAGAAATTTGACACATCGAATTACAACAGAATTTTGGACTGTTCTACAGGAAGTATGGTGTTCATTGCAAGCTTGTGGAGTCTATGCCCTGTCAGGGACTTACCAAGTATTAGACTGGTGTACCAGTTTTTTTCAGTGTAAGTGATAGTTTGAGCACACTGTATGATTTTTATTGTAAACATGTTTTATAGCACATTTGTAGATTACCTTTGCTTCAATCCTCCATTCTAAAATCTTTAAGGTCCTTTATATTCTATAGGTTTGTCCATGTGGAGATTTTGCTTCAATTTAGACCATAGGCTTTAAGTAGGGTTTCAGTTTGGAGACTGAATCATTGGAGATGATTTTTTCCAAAGACAGATTTTGTGTATCTTTACCCATTTCTGTGTTTGGAAATATATTTAACTCATCCACATGTTGTTGTTTTCTATCTATTGCTAGGTTTGAAGCTCCTGTCATCGGCAACCATGCTGGAATTTCATCAATACTGCCATAATTTGGTAAACCACCAAGGAATCAATAATTCACCAACACACACTGCAAACATCTATGACAAGTGAACACTATGTGTGTCTCCATTCTGACGAGTTAAACCCGTTCATGTCCTGCATTCATTCTGATGGGTTTGGCCTCCTTTAGCAGAACAATGCACCAACACAAACATCTAAAAACGCCAAATTATGGATACTCATTTATCTGACCTTGGGGTTTCCCACCTAGGTCATTAGATCTCAACATTATCGAACATATCTGAGACGCCATGCAACAAGCAGAAATTCTAAACCTGTGGAGAATACAACAGAATTGTGAACGGTGCTGCAGGAAGTATGGTGTTTATTGTCTATAAAATATTTTCCCTATTTCTGCAGTCCTGCGGGAGACCTACCAATTATTAGACCATTTTTTCTTGCACTTCAGTTTAATTAAAAGTGTATATCAGCTTTTACATAGTTTCCTACTGTTGCTATTTTGTTGCCAAAAAAAATTGTTGCCAACGATTTGTTGGTGTGCATGAGCATAAAGTATGAATTTGTTCCTATCTGACCACAGCACATGATGCCAAATCTAGCTCTAATGATGCTTTGTGATATGCTGTCAGCAAGGGCTTTCTTGCAATGGTTGTATTAAAAAAAGTGGCGTTTATCAGTTTAAGAATAGACTAGAGACTTTTCCTTTCTTCACCAGTCTCTACTGTGTGGGAGGACACGATGCATTTATTGCAAATATTCTTTAAGAGTGTCAATCATTTGGGTTAGAACAAAAAAAACAAAACAGTTTTTCATTTTTATGACGGATGCCAATAATTCTGGAGGGCATTGTAAATAAATGCTGCATACACGAATTCAGATACATTATGAGCTTTCCCATTTCCATGTTTCACATCCAAATATCAGCCATGACAGAAAATACAACCACTAGGCAAATGTCTGTTCATACTGCCTCCCATAAAATTATCCCAGTATTGATGGATAGAACCAAATGTCTAGCTCAAATAAACTTAAAATTCAATGCTCCAAATGTTCAATTAAAATATATTAGATCATAAACTTGAAATCTATTGAATATATTAAATCTGTTTTACTAACCCACTCCAGCAATGTGCGGGTGGATGACCCCCAAGCACAGCAGAGACGCGATCGCTGCATCCACCACATTTCCTCCCTCCTGAAGAAGTGCCTTACCAATGCTGGAGCAGTTAGCTGCACATAGTACCAAAAACATAAAAATAAAAAAAAATAAAAAAAATACCAAAAAAATCTCGTCTCGTAAAAACAATGAGAAGCAAAACTATCTAAAACATATTTCAGAAAAGCACAAAAACCTGAGGCTGTCAGAACAACAGCATGGTGGTACAGTGCGGTGTGCTCATGGTGGTGGAGATCTTCGTCTTCATCATCATCATCATCATCATCTCCATCCATGGTGGTGTGGTGGTGATGTTCATCCTGCTCCTTTGACATATTCATGATTCCTGCATCCTGGAAGCCTTCAGGATCCTGCCACCATTCATACCACTGAAGAAGCACAAACACCAAGACGATACCCAGCAGAACCAGAGACACTGACACACGGAAACATGTGAGTCCCTTTCCTGTTTTGCTCTGCGGTCTATCCTGAGGCCTGAAGAAATATAAGGTATAATACATGAAACGTGTTATTCTACCTACACTACATTGACTTATTACCTACAAATACTTTTACATCATTAATAAATGACACACAATGCTTTTATTTGTTTCTAGTTACATTGAATGCTATGTAACAACCATAATGCAAGTTTGTTTCTGTTATTACTTACACTGAAGTGCCACAAAAACTGGTACAGATGAGCTTGTGCAAAATACACAGGATGGTGGTGCCTCCATAATGGTATGGGGTTTGTTTAGCTGGAGTTCCATTGGAACACTGACCCTATGTCTGCCTCTGACTTTTTTCTGAAGTGTCTCACCTCATGTCCTGCATTAAATCTGATGGGTTTTGCCAACAGGACCATGCGCCACCACACATGTCCAGATATGCCAAATTATAGTTAATGGCACACTCATCTGATTTGGGGTTTTACTATTTTCACTTTGGAACACAGAAATCCTACCAAACCTTGGAATATATCAGATCCCCCTATGGGGATCCACCAAGTATTAGACTGGTGTACTAGTTTTGCTGGCACGTCAGTGTATGTTATAGAAGCTATAAAAAGGTGTTTTATCACCAGTCACACATTTCTCTCTCTCTCTCTCTCTCTCTCTCTCTCTCTCTCTCTCTCTCTCTGTCACAAAGTTAATGGAACCAAAAATAAATAAAATAAAAAAACACTTGTCATGATATCAAGAAGCCGGAAAGTGCAAAGCTCTAAAGCCTGAAGAGTGTTCCACCATGCTGACACCATCTGAGAGTCCCTCCATAAATCTTACATAACGTTTCCCAACAGAAAGTTTTACAAGACAAACGAGTGAAGTTAAAGAGCAATCTTTTTTTTAATCTGTTTATTGTTTGCTTTAGTCTATGTGAAGCGTCTGCTACACAAGTCAGGTGCTCCTGTAGCAAAGATAATGCATTAGAAGTGGTGTAGCATTTATATTACATCTGAAAATACTGTAAGAGGTGTGCTGTTATAGAAAATGAATGCATGAGTTACGCTTTTCAGACTCTAGAATTCAACTGTGATGTGTTAGAATGTCAGATAGTGAAGACGAAGCAAGCGTTCTAAGTGAAGGTGAGGAGTGTCCTGGGGAGATGAAAATTCACAATTTAAAGAAACATTAGGTTTTCACAAGGAGAATTTACAAGGAGATGCATTCCAAAGAGCATTAGCCAAACCAAATCACTGTGAATAACAGTGTATCATAAAAACCTGTGGTACAGCCTGTATACCGATCAGGTTTAGGTGGCTAAATATTCAGTCTACAGAGTCTTTATAATAAATAGACATGGCCACTGGTTTAAACAGCATTGTAAAAGATATGACAAAATACAACACCCCACAGTCTCTCACAGAGCCGGGCCGAGGCATACTCGAAAAAATAACATTGAATAATAAAACAAAATGGTATTACACAGGTAAAATGGATTATTATATTTATTTATTTTTGTAGTTGGCACACCTATATATAGGTTAATCAGTTGCTGCTGCCACTGTTGGGCAACCGCAAATATGTACCACTTGGGTGGACAATAAAAGCCCAGGCACTTCAGCGTATTGCACAATATCTCTCTGGGCAAATCGCTCTAAGAAAATAAAATAAAATTACAATAAATAAATAAATAAAAATCAGCTCCCGCTTTAGGCCTTCCACTTCTTTTTTGTTTTGTTTTGGTTTTTTTTCTGGCGCAGAGAGAAAGGTAATTGAGCGATATGCAGAGGTGGCCGGAGGGGGTATGGGGGGCCTCAAATGAAAATCTGCTTAGGGCCCCATAAAGGCTTGGGCCGGCCCTGGTCTCTCATGTATCATCGATCACCACGCATCCTAAATCCTAAAGCTTCCACGGCCCAGCCATATATAGCCGGGAGTCCAAGACAGCAAAACCGGACATGCTCACTTCCCGGTCAATCAGCATGATACTAGACAATCATGGGTTTCTGTGAGCTCATGTATACAGAACAAGCCAGTTAGCACTTCAAACACATTCAGCCACCCAGGGACGTTGCATTAGAAGCATTTTAAAAAGATGCACCAGCTTTTGATGCATTTCTACAGAAACCTTTACTGCTTAGCAGCTGTTATGTGACAGGAAGAACTGGAAAACAGTATATACTATATGTTCACTATATAAAACACTATAGTGATGAGATTGCAAATGTAGGCATGGACAGAAAGGATTGTTTAAATGCTACCTCTACATCAGTGCATTATTATAGGTGATTTTTAATAGTCTTGTTCGTTTTTTTTTTTATATATGTGCCAACACATGTGCAACGAACTGAATCATCTCCAAGATATCACGCTGCCTCTCCAAATTCACTGCTGTAATGTCCTCCAGAACATACGTCAAGGTCGATAAGTCTCAGTGAATAGCCCTTCACTTTAATCCACTCAGCTACTTTGCCTTCATATGAATCCTCTGTGGTACTTTAACATTACAGAAGGAAAAAAAAAAATCTATCTATC